>VWYO01019347.1:86446-134246 GCA_013400275.1 Rhadina sibilatrix
TTTTTTTTTTTTTTTTTTTTTTTTTTTTTACCAGTGTCCTGGGGGCTTTAGAGTAATTTGCTTAGAATACATTTTTAATGGGAGAATTGCTGGAAATATCTTATGCCAGCTGAAACAGAGACTTTAAAAATCTCTCATGTAGTAAAACAAAGGAAACCACATTAATCATAGTCAAGAGGGGAGAAACCTGTTTTATAGCTAAAGATGTGTCAGGTACAACTTAACCTACTGTATGGGAGAAAAGATTAAAAACTTTACGTATTATTCCTGTGAGTTTATTTTTAGATCTCTCATGTGTTTACATGTCAGGGGATGGAACGAGCTGATCTTTAAGGTCTTCTCCAACCCAAACCATTTTGTGAGTCTATAGTTTGTTTGTTTGTTTTAATTCTTTGTGAGAGGTGTGTCACTGTCAAGAGACTGTCCTTGGGATTGCTGTGCTGAGGGTTTTTTCCTAAGACTTCAAGACACATTGGTCTGGGAGTGGCTGAAAGAACTGTGTTCTCTCTGGTGACTTTTGGCTGAATACTGGGGTTTTTTTTCCATGGACACTGGGGAAGGAAAGGATCAGATCCTGGAGGCACAGCCCTGTATCTGTTTGGAAATGAAAGCAGTATCTCCTGGATTAAGAAATGCCAGATTTATAGCTCACAAGGGTATTGGGGTAATGTCAGGACACCGCAGCATGTGTCATTAGGGTGACTGCCTCTGTGAACTTCTTGCCACAAATTCATGGTGCCAATTTATATCAATGTTGAGAATGTGAGAGATGAGGAGGGAAGCAAAGTACTAAAGAGCCCTGTGAGTGTGGTAACTCCCTGAAAAATTGTGACTCTTCATCCTGTCTGGTGAATTTGTTATTAAAGTTTCAGGTAAATAATTCAGTTGCTGAATATGGTTGAGCTGAGGACGAGACAGAGCTCCTTGCTGAAAGTTCTCCTGATCTCTGAAAATTGCTTGTTTTTATGAATGTCTCGTCCAAACTTGCTTTTTGCATTACAGCATGAAAGCCCTCAAGTGCTAAGTGGCTTTTAAACCTCACTGGGATGACTCCAGATGTTTACATACAGGGAGAATGGCAACTCTTAGTCAATGGAGGAACACATGTGTCAGGCAGGATTCCTCCTTCCTGCTTCTGGTTTGGTGGCAGCGTCTCTGCTGACTCCTGAGTGCTTACATTTCCTTCTGAGACTGAACAGCAACTGATAGCTGAGTACTTTGCTGCTGCCTTCAGGATTAGAATAACTGAGCACTGTTATCTCTGGCACAAAGCTTTGGGATTTTTTCACGCTGTTCTTCTTCTGTCATTCAAAGAAGAAAAACACATTCAAGTAAGGGGTTGTGATTCACTGGAAGACCTGCAACTTGGAGTGTTGTGCCAATGGCCCAGTGTGAGTTCCTGCATGTATATCCTGTGGTTGCATGTGTTTGGCTCTCTTAAAGAATGATTCCCCAAGAGAGAATTCATCTTTGCAGGCCTCTGGTAGCTCAGCGTTTTTGTGGAGGATGAGGAATCTAATCTTACACTTGATTGTTGGCTTTCTCTGAGAATTCAAAGGAGATATTGCTTAGTGGGTGGGAAATAGTCTTTGATTCAAATCCAGTTCACTGGAGGGAAAAAAAAAGTCTGAAGAGATCAGGATGGTTGAAGCATGGCAGTAGGGTTCAGGATCCAGGGCAGGCACACTCCATGGGGAAAGGCTGGTGGCTGGTCTTGTCACACAGTGAAGGGAGGTTTTGTGTTTTCATTTCCCTTTTGTGCAGAAGCTGCAGCACCAGAAATTCTGTTGGAAAGTCAGGCTCATCAAACAGGGGAGGAGAGTCTTCACCTGCTGAGGGAAGTCCAGCAGGGTGGATATTTCTGGAGTTATGGGGGTTTTTTTCTCTGTACATACTCTGACATCTGCACTGAAAGGCTGTTTTTGTGTGGCCTGAGTATGGAAGCTGCAGTTGTTGGAAGCCAAGGATTTCAGCAGAGGGTGGTAAAATACACAGAGAAGATGCATGTAGAGAGCTGCTCCTTCAGTGGCTAATTCAGTGAGTAGTTTGGCCAGTGGCCTGGAGGTGAAGAATAGCTGTTAAAACCTTGCTTGAGAAGTAGCCTACAAACTCTGCCTTTCTCCTCAGAGCTCATTTTCCTGGATGCTGGGATGGTGATCTGACTGTGGAGCAGAGTTAATTACCTGGATAAACCAGAGGGAGGAAAAAGCCAACTGTATTCAAACAGCCTCCGTCTGTATCACTGGAGCAACTGACTTGACAGCCTGATGGATTGAAGGAATGCGTGGGATGTGCTGAAAATGTTTTATTTTTCAATTTCATCTCTCCCTTCCCTGGTCTGCTGGCTGTCAGTCAAGCATTACAGGAGCAGATCTTTCCTGATGCAGCGATTCTCCAGCTTGTTTCCTATGGAATAGCTTCCTTGTGGAGATAAGCAATTGATTTCCTATTGTTTTTCTGTCCCCTTTTCCCAAGAGATTCCCTCAGAGCTACTCAAGATGGGTGTCCTGCCTGCACAAGAGCTTTCCATGTCAGTGCTGCTGGTATGTAGCCTCAGCTGGCAAATGAGTTTTTCAGCCAAACCCACAGCTCCTGAAGGGTGTGCCAGTGCTGATTAAACTTTCAGGAAAGGCTTCAGGACAGGTGCCAGCATGGACTTCATGCTCCAAGAGAGATCAGCTGCCAGCTGTTCTGGGGAAAGAATTTCCCTATTTTAAGATACTTGTGGAGGACCCAGGTTTGGATCCTGTCTCTGAAAGTTTGGTTCAAGGGAGGTCATAAAGATAGTGCTTTGCTGTAGGACTTAGAAGTATATATTGGCAAATTGAGACTCAGGGCCTTTTCAGAACAGGAAGCATGTAAAACTCCATTTTTACGTGGAAAGGCAGGGTTAATATTGCTCTTCACTGAGCACTTGTGTCTTTTATTACATCAGACCCCTGTAATGGAGCTGTGTTCTGTCTCACTGCAGACTAGAAACCTCTGAGCTGATCCCTTCCAACCCAAGCCATTCCATCAATAATAAAGTGACTTCTTCCCACCAGTACTGTGGACGTTTGCAGTTCTTTAGCCCATTCCCAATCTGTCTTGTACTGCAACTGTCAGTGAATTATTGGATGCTAATAAGGAGAGAGTTGTCTTTCATTTTGGCAGCGTTTAAATTAATTGATGGAGCACCTACTCTCATTGCTCCATCTTGGAAGATGATGTGCTGAGATTGCTGCAAGCTGTGGAAGGTGCCTGTGCCCGTGGTGAGGAGGGGTTGGAATGAGAGGATCTTTAAGGTCCCTTCCAACCCAAACCGTTCCATGATTCTGTGATTCCTGGGGAGATGGACACAGGCTCTCTTCTGTTAATATTACATACCACATCTGTGTTTTCCAGGAAATTGGTAGGATGAAGTATGTGTAGCCTTTTGTTCAGAGCTTGGGAGACTTCAAAAATCTTGGTTTGTTTTTGTTTTTCTCCCAAGGCAGCCCTTTCAAAACAAACTCACACAGCTGTAAATGACCACGTTCATAGTTCCAGGCAGTACCAAAGTGGCCAAGGAGCAGCACCTGTGTGTAAGCTCCACACCCTGTGATATTACTCTGAAATAAATCACCAGGAATGCAAAGTAAAGGCAGATTTGCTTAAATTATGGGCAGGCTGGGAAGTTTCCCTGAGCTGTTTGAGTCCTTTAGAAAGAGAAATAATTTTGTCAAACCGTTGGCTTTGTTGCTTGTGACACGTTAACGGATCCTTGGAGATTATCATTTCACTGATGTTAATGTGGCCTGAGCTCTGTCTGATTCTAAACTGCTTTACAAGTAAAGCATGGGAAAGCCAGAGCATTGTTTGGCTTAGGGATTTATCCTGCTTTTTATTTAATCATCCCATTGCCAGTTGTAGTTCTGCGAGTTGCTCCTGGCTCTGAGTGAGGTGTTGACTCTTGGGCTATGAACAGAGCTGCCTGAAGATCTTTGTGTTTGAAACGCAAGGGAAAAGGGGTCCTGTGCTCTGCCACTGTTTTATTTCCACCTTGAGGACAAACAACTCCAGTTTTGTTGTGGCAAATCTTGCAGCACTAGTGTTCGGAAGAGTCATTGGTAGAAGAAAGGGATAAAACAGCCTGTCAGCTGCTGGAGATAGAAAATAAATCAGCTGAGCTGAAACAAAAAGGTTGTTCATCCTAAATCCTGCAGTGCTGATGGTAAAACCCATTTCTGTCCCTTAATACATCTTTTTGGGGAAGCAGAGGTGGCATTTAGTGCTAGCAGGAGGTACGATGTGCCCTTCTCCCGGTGTTTCTTGCATGTCTGGTTTTTGGGAGGTGTCATAATTCACTGAGTGTTTTGGACTGGGAAAAATTCACCGTGACCATTAGCCTGGGTTTTGGTGCGGGGTGGAAATTTGATGACAACAGGGGAAAGCACACTGAATTCCAAGGGGACTGGTCACTTTTTGCTTTGCAGCAACCAACGTTGCGCTCAGGTGGAGCCCGGCAGGACCGTTTTGTGGCAGCCTTAGGGCTCCTCAGGCACTTCCTAAGCAGGTGTTTTCTTTCCCCTGGCACAGGGCCTACGCAGAAGACTCTGTCAGACATGGCCCAAGAGCAGAGCAGGAGGAGGAGAGCAGCAGCAGCGAGGGCAGGAGCGCAGTGGCCTCGGGCAACGAGGAGGCGCCGCAGGAAGGGAAGAAGAAGAAACGTTCGGGGTTCAGGGACCGCAAGGTACCGGACTTGGGCATCTCGCAGGAGGGAGGACTTGCCCTCTTGCTGTCTTTATTTTCTAAGGGAACTCACTGTTTTGGGAACCTGCTTTCTCAGCGTTCTGCCATGGGTGTCTGCAGGTTGAAAATTGTGTATTTGGAAAGCACAGGACGCTGAGCCTCTGAAATGGAGACCTCTTTTCCCACCTCCATTTCCGTGTCCAAGACAATCAAGGCTCCTGCACTGATGGCTGTGAGGATGGTGCATACAAACTTGCCCCTCTTTAATAATAATAAATAAATAAAGCTGTCTTTATTTTCTAAGGGAACTCACTGTTTTGGGAACCTGCTTTCTCAGTGTGCTGGCCTGGGTTTCTGCAAGTTGAAAATTGTGTATCTGGAAAGCACAGGACGCTGAGCCTCTGAAATGGAGACCTCTTTTCCCACCTCCATTTCCGTGTCCAAGACAATCAAGGCTCCTGCACTGATGGCTGTGAGGATGGTGCATACAAACTTGCCCCTCTTTAATAATAATAAATAAATAAAGCTGTCTTTATTTTCTAAGGGAACTCACTGTTTTGGGAACCTGCTTTCTCAGTGTGCTGGCCTGGGTTTCTGCAGGTTGAAAATTGTGTATCTGGAAAGCACAGGACGCTGAGCCTCTGAAATGGAGACCTCTTTTCCCACCTCCATTTCCGTGTCCAAGACAATCAAGGCTCCTGCACTGATGGCTGTGAGGATGGTGCATGCAAAGCAGGGCATTGGTGCCAAAGCTTTTAAACCATCTGGAATATTCAGCATGTGTGTCTCTGAGTCCATCCTTTTGCCTGTGAATATACACAGTGTATGTAGGAATAAGAAGAGGATGAATGTGGAAGGGAGGGTTATAGGAAGGGTGTACTTTACTTCTTCATTTAATTATTCTGTGCAAATAGACTTGTTGAAATACAGCCTCAGTCCTCCTTCCTTGTTAGTCCCAGCTCTCTCTTGGTGTTTCTGGCTATTTAATTTTCAGATCAGCCACATTTTCAAGAGGTGGAAAACTTGATAAATAAACTCTGTTGTTGGCTTGTGAGCTGCCTTCAGTCTTGGGCAGTTCCAGGAGCTTTGGGCTCCTCAGAACTGACAACTGGTTTGGCACTATCTGAAACCACTGTTATTAAAGGACGTTTAATTTGATCTGACAGAATACTGTAACTGGGAGCTGGCAGACAGCAGTATTTTATTTTTTAAGCCCATCTGGATGTCAGTTTTTTAGGGCTGTGTTGGACGATGTAATATCTTTGCAGCACCAAAGAGGAGAAAGGGATTGTGAGGAGCATCTACTCCCATTTTGTTATGATTTGCTTCTGATAATTTATTTTTAAGCCTCTGTTCTGGAGGTTGCATCTCATTAGCTGTTAAATTGTGAGTAGTCTTATATAGTGGCTTCACAGCTTCTCATGAAAAATTAAGAGCTGTTTCCTTTAAAGCTGCTGAATCATTTTGGTTCCTGGTCAGAAGAGATTACACAACTTGAGATTTCAAGTGCATTCGTGGTATTTGGGGCTCCAGACTCTCTCCTGTTGTGACATGTTGGTGGCAGCTCAGTGAAGCTACATAGTAAGATACTGTGCTGAGATATTCAGAATCGTCCAGGAATGTGGGTTCTTGGAAGCTGCTAATTTTGATGGCAGCTGGGTGTCAGGTGCTCTGACAACTTCAGCTCTTGCCTGTACCACTCAAGAAAAGCAGGTTATTGGTTTTTTTCTGGTGTCAGCAGGAAATGGAGGCAGGTTGCAAAGAGCAAACCACAGTCCACCTCCATCCACACTCTTACTTTTGAATACAGTGAGTGTAAAGATTGATTTTTCTGACGTGGCTGCTGGCTGAGGAAGCCAGAGGAAGTTTTTTTACAGGCAAGGACTGTTGTTCCAGTTGTTAGAGATGTGCCTGTGTTGACCAGCTCTTTCCTTCCCAAACTAGGCAGGGAGGAATATGGCCATGATTTCCAAGTAAGACCCAAGCTAGGTGTGCCCCAAGGATGGGAATAATGTGTGGCCTGAATCCCTTCTCATCCCAGTCTGCCATCCTCTGACAGCAGGAACTCAGGAGCAGCAATTTCCTTGGGGACAGCCCTGTTTAAGACANGTTTTGGGAACCTGCTTTCTCAGTGTGCTGGCCTGGGTTTCTGCAAGTTGAAAATTGTGTATCTGGAAAGCACAGGACGCTGAGCCTCTGAAATGGAGACCTCTTTTCCCACCTCCATTTCCGTGTCCAAGACAATCAAGGCTCCTGCACTGATGGCTGTGAGGATGGTGCATACAAACTTGCCCCTCTTTAATAATAATAAATAAATAAAGCTGTCTTTATTTTCTAAGGGAACTCACTGTTTTGGGAACCTGCTTTCTCAGTGTGCTGGCCTGGGTTTCTGCAAGTTGAAAATTGTGTATCTGGAAAGCACAGGACGCTGAGCCTCTGAAATGGAGACCTCTTTTCCCACCTCCATTTCCGTGTCCAAGACAATCAAGGCTCCTGCACTGATGGCTGTGAGGATGGTGCATGCAAAGCAGGGCATTGGTGCCAAAGCTTTTAAACCATCTGGAATATTCAGCATGTGTGTCTCTGAGTCCATCCTTTTGCCTGTGAATATACACAGTGTATGTAGGAATAAGAAGAGGATGAATGTGGAAGGGAGGGTTATAGGAAGGGTGTACTTTACTTCTTCATTTAATTATTCTGTGCAAATAGACTTGTTGAAATACAGCCTCAGTCCTCCTTCCTTGTTAGTCCCAGCTCTCTCTTGGTGTTTCTGGCTATTTAATTTTCAGATCAGCCACATTTTCAAGAGGTGGAAAACTTGAGAAATAAACTCTGTTGTTGGCTTGTGAGCTGCCTTCAGTCTTGGGCAGTTCCAGGAGCTTTGGGCTCCTCAGAACTGACAACTGGTTTGGCACTATCTGAAACCACTGTTATTAAAGGACGTTTAATTTGATCTGACAGAATACTGTAACTGGGAGCTGGCAGACAGCAGTATTTTATTTTTTAAGCCCATCTGGATGTCAGTTTTTTAGGGCTGTGTTGGACGATGTAATATCTTTGCAGCACCAAAGAGGAGAAAGGGATTGTGAGGAGCATCTACTCCCATTTTGTTATGATTTGCTTCTGATAATTTATTTTTAAGCCTCTGTTCTGGAGGTTGCATCTCATTAGCTGTTAAATTGTGAGTAGTCTTATATAGTGGCTTCACAGCTTCTCATGAAAAATTAAGAGCTGTTTCCTTTAAAGCTGCTGAATCATTTTGGTTCCTGGTCAGAAGAGATTACACAACTTGAGATTTCAAGTGCATTCGTGGTATTTGGGGCTCCAGACTCTCTCCTGTTGTGACATGTTGGTGGCAGCTCAGTGAAGCTACATAGTAAGATACTGTGCTGAGATATTCAGAATCGTCCAGGAATGTGGGTTCTTGGAAGCTGCTAATTTTGATGGCAGCTGGGTGTCAGGTGCTCTGACAACTTCAGCTCTTGCCTGTACCACTCAAGAAAAGCAGGTTATTGGTTTTTTTCTGGTGTCAGCAGGAAATGGAGGCAGGTTGCAAAGAGCAAACCACAGTCCACCTCCATCCACACTCTTACTTTTGAATACAGTGAGTGTAAAGATTGATTTTTCTGACGTGGCTGCTGGCTGAGGAAGCCAGAGGAAGTTTTTTTACAGGCAAGGACTGTTGTTCCAGTTGTTAGAGATGTGCCTGTGTTGACCAGCTCTTTCCTTCCCAAACTAGGCAGGGAGGAATATGGCCATGATTTCCAAGTAAGACCCAAGCTAGGTGTGCCCCAAGGATGGGAATAATGTGTGGCCTGAATCCCTTCTCATCCCAGTCTGCCATCCTCTACAGCAGGAACTCAGGAGCAGCAATTTCCTTGGGGACAGCCCTGTTTAAGACAGCCCTCATCAGCTTTGTGCCAATGCAAGCTTTTCTCTGCAGCCTGGAGACAGAATGTACCTTGTGTGGCCTGAATGCCAATGTTGCAAAAGCTCCTTTAAAGGAAGGATGTGCCAGGTACTGTCCCAGGTGCCTGCCCCGTGCTTGAGCAGCTCTGCTGTGGGCTCAGTGTTTGATCAGCAGTTGCTGCAGTGAGTCACCTCGGGAGCTGTGTTTGATTGTGGCCAGCTCGGATGACAGGGGAAGAAGGTGTGCCCTGGCTCCCGACTCAAAATCAGGGCTGCTCCCAGGATGTACTGCTCCTCTAATTGTGTAGCACCTCGGGGATTCTTGACTCTTCTATGTGATTAAGAAAATCCCAACAAACCACCGCCCACGGTAAAAACTCTTCCCAGCTCTTCCTTTAATTAATTGAAAATAGTGTGGGATTTTCCTTGTGAAAAAAAATGAAGCCTAATTGGAAGTGTTTAACACTTGTTTGTTATCCTAATGTTCCTTTTAATGAAGGTGATGATTAGTGGTGAAGCAATAAATTAAGTTTGACGTTGCTGTTTTAAATAGTGATGCAGTGAGAGGGGGAAGCTGAAACATAAACCACTCTCAGGTGTTGGAGCTGTGTGTGGATGGCTCCCAAGCACGTGTTGTCTGTGCAGTGTGTGGGTCCTGGATATGTAGGGCAGAAAAGGAAATTACTTGAGTGCCTCAATATAGTTTGAAGGCTAATGAGCTGTAATACAGGATGGGGGGGGTGGGGCTGATGTGTTAATTAACTTGCTAAAAGTGTTTGTGTGCAGCAGGAGGGCTGACTTATCAAGATGTACTGGCAGTGTTTGGGTCCTGCAGGTATCTTGCCTTGGGATATTCCTGTGCTGAGCCTTCTTCATTTGGGTGCCTGTCACAGGAGGAGGCACAAAGAAAATGAGTCCTAATTAATTTACCCTGTGAAGATGTGTGCTCTTGCATAGTTAGGGAGGCCCTGGTGGTGCTCTGTGCCTTGAGATGTTAATTTAGAGCTTTATTTTCGTGTCAGCATAGGATTTAGGGTTTGGTTGTTTTTTTTTCTTTTAACCTGAGGCTTAGCATAAACATTGACAGTCTCAACAGCACCTTCACTCTTGTAGAGCAACAGGGATTACTTACTTGTCTTTCTCCTCCAGTACATGCTCTGCTAAGAAATGCAAAGAAGGGATTTTTCCCTTTGGGTCATATCGTCTTTCTGGAGGTGCCTGATTACGTGAGGCTGCATTTCTGGGGGCAGGATGAGAGTTTTGACTGCTCTTCCTTGCATTGAGGGAAAGGTAAGAGGTCAGGAGAGGAGTCACTTGCTGGCATGATTTTCACTCCAGGTTGCTTTGAAGCAGTGCAAAAACCCCTCACAAATGGTTGTCTGCACCCAAATACGTGGGCTCTTCACTTCACATCTGTGTCAGGGGATCAGGCCACTCCTGTTACCACCCACTTGATGTCCAGCACCCAGTCCATGAATAAGTGAGGTTTTCCCCATGTGCAGCATCTTGGCTGCTCCTTTCTTGACCTGGCTTTGTGTCACACCCAGCCTTGCAGTCAGAGGGATGGGCTGCAACGTTTGGCAGTTTTTGCCAGCTGATTAGCTCATTACCAAGAATGATGTAATTGTGAGCTCAGCTGCAGGCAGAAGGGGAGAAGTGTGGCTGCATTTGCTCCCTTCTTGCAGGGAAGCTTTTGGAAGAAGTGAGATTTCAGTTGTGATGAGAGCAGCCTGTGAGATGCTAAAAAGCAGTTTAGATTCTACTTTTTTGGTCTAGATTGAGCGTTTTTGTGCTGTAAGCTGAGACAGGGGATGTGATTTTGAGCCCATGTTGTTAGTAAGCTTTTGTTGCTGTGGAAGTAATACACTAAATATTC
Source organism: Rhadina sibilatrix (assembly GCA_013400275.1). Lineage (NCBI taxonomy): Eukaryota > Metazoa > Chordata > Aves > Passeriformes > Phylloscopidae > Rhadina > Rhadina sibilatrix. The sequence goes on from VWYO01019347.1 coordinate 96,942, forward strand.
TAAACATGAGGAGAAAAGCACCTGAAAGCAACAAACCTGACAGTAGCATCTTAGCAGGGGCTTAAAATGGATGCAGAGGGAAGAGCCATTGTGGATATGAAGTCAAGTAGGGTAAAATGGAACAGAAATGTCAGGACTCCTGTCTCTGGTGCAGCAGTGGGATTGTTGAGTTGTGCCCCAGCTGGGTTGGCATTTGATAGTGCCTTGTGAGAAATTTTTCCACAGGCTTGAAAAATTTGATTAATGAATTTTTATAGTTGGAAAGCAGGCTGTGTTGAAAGGTTGCTATGGATGGAGGGAGCTGGTCATGGTCTGTGTCTGCTCTTGGCTCAGCTCTGGGGTTTCATACTGTCCTTGGGTTTATTTGTCTTCCTTGAAGGCAAAAGTAAGGAGCTGTTTCTGGCTGATTAAGCTGGGTGGGGTGTTATTCATGAGCTGGGTCGGGCAGGAGTGAGATACAGGCCTGCACCCACAAGTGAAAAGATCACTTTGGCATAAAGAGCTGCCTCCTGCTAGGTAGGCGCAGTAGAGCAAGCCAGAAAGAGGTGGAAATGTAGGTGTCATCTTTTACTGGGACATGGAGCTTGGCAATAAAGCAATTGCCCGCATTCCAATGCCCTTAGCTGAGGAGAACCTTGTGGACTGAAGCAATAAAAGTGGGATTAGGTTTGTTGATTAGGAGTGCAAAGGGCCTAGGGACAAAAACTTTCTCCTGCAGGAGGGAGGGAACTGCATGTGAATTGTGGAGAAGCTGTGGTGATGCAGAGATGGGTGGGGAGAAGGCTTTAGGTAATGTCATCTGTGCTTGCCTTGGTGGAGATCTGAGCTGGGGCAAATAGAGAGAGGCTTTGGTAAAGCAAAGCCTGGCTTGGGGGATTCAAAACATTTGGCCCTTTTTTTTTTAATCCTAGAAGTAAGAAAAACTAGTGAGGGTGTGTTCTGTCTGATAAATGTCAGGCCAAGGAAGTTGTTCAGGAATTTAAGGACACGGCTGAACCAGGACCAAAGCCAGGAATGATCTACAGCTGCCTTGGCACTGCCCTTGATCTTGCCTGTTCCCTTGCAGCACATCATAGGTTGGGATTTTTCCTCCTGTGGCTCTGGGCCAGCTGCAGGTTTCAAGTACATTATGGACTGTTAAACATGGCATATAATGCAGGAACGAAAAGCTGAAGTAAGGAGGAAAGTTTTCTGTGCTAGTACGTGATGAAGTGTAGGTGTCTGTGCCTTTTTCCACCCTTGTGGCCTTGTGTTGGGATTTTGTTTAGAAAAGCTGTCTGTTGTCTGTGATTAATTCCAGCTGTTTGGGGGAAACAGATTCTAGGTAGAGAAGAAAAAAATTGCTGCTGGCAGAGTTAGGAAGGACTGAATTTCTGGGGAATTCTGCCAGTGTGATAGAAAAGAGGAAAAAATGAACTTGGGTGACTGAGCAACTAGCTGCAACTCCAAGTGATTTTTTTTTTTCCCAAGACTCTGCTTGAAACTAAAGCAGTCTTCCAGCCTTTCAGGCCTTTATTTTTTTTTTTTTTTTCTTTTACTTTATATATTAGTCACAAATCAACCCCTTCAATGCTGTGGTTAGAATGTTGGGCTGCTTTAGATGCACAGATGTGATGCCAGCGCGTTTTTAAAGCACCTTCAGGGATTTGGGGAATTTGTTTTTCCTCTGCCACCATGAAGAGTCTAAACTTACTCATCATAAAGATTTTTAGTGTTTGTTCTTCATCCTGGGACGTCAGCAGCTGACATGTTCAACTTTCCTGGGTGTTCAAAGGGTTTTTGAAAGGAATAACACCGAAAGAGCCAAGAGTTGTGTTGCTGCACACAGCTGTGCAAATCTCTTTGAGGACTAAGAGTCAGTGTGGGACAGGAACAGTGCACATCTAATGCTGGCTAAATTTCATTTCCAGGTGATGGAATACGAGAACAGGATCAGAGCCTACTCCACACCAGACAAAATCTTCAGATACTTTGCCACACTGAAGGTCATCAATGAGCACGGCGAGTCCGAGGTTTTCATGACCCCGCAGGATTTTGTGAGATCCATCACCCCCAACGAGAAACAGCCAGAGAGTGAGTGGTGTGTGGGTGGTGATCAGGGGAGCTGAGACTCCCCACTCTCTGCTCACCTGGTCTTTAAACTTCCAAGCTCTGATTGCCAGGGCTAGGAAGCATCTCCTGGAGCTGTCCTGCTGCAAGCCCAAAATTAGCCTGAGCCCTTTCATGTTCCCCAAAATGCTGTTGCAGTGTAGCAGATCTGGCTGGCTTGAGTCCCTGAAGAGCAGATGGGGTGCCTTTCCTCCTATATTTAATAGGTAAAGATTACCTTTAACTGAAACACTTCCTAAACCTACAAAAGGAGATCACTTTGGCAAGGAAAACATCAGCAATAAAGGTTGGAGTCAATGACCTTGGAGCTCTTTTCCAACCTACATGGTTCTAAAGGGGTTGAGGCAGCTCCACGTGATGCTGCTGGTCACCTCTGCCACCTTCAAATTCCTTGTGGGTTGCAAACAAACACATCACTTGTGGCACCTGGGGGGCTTTGGCAGTCAACAAGTGGGAGAGAGACACCTTGCTCTAGTGTGGAAAGCTGTGTCCTGAATATTTGGTGTTGGTGGGCTAGCAGGAGGCTTTTGTCTGCATTCCATTTTAGAAAGTCATGTTTGGGGTGAGACATGGGAGATGGTGTTTATCGCAAAGAATGAAACAGACTTTTGTCAAGTTAAAATTTCCCTTATCTCTGCAGACATTAATGAAGAACTTCAGCCCCTGAATGTTAACTTTTTGAGTGTGGGGTTTATGTCCAAATTGGGCAACTGTTTTGATGCATTAGATGACAGCTGCTAAATAAATACTGCGTAGCCTTGTGCTTAGAAAATAACAATATGAAGTGTGTGCAGGAGGGAAGAAAAAATAATCCTGGCATTAGTGTTTAAAGCACGTAGGTGAATTGATATTTAGGTTTCCACCAAGCCCTGGAAATAGCTGTAGTTTCCATGTGAATTAATGGCTCTAGGTTACCATCTTGTCTATCTCAAACTTCTTGAACTGGTACTTGGAAAAGCAGTAGCACCTGTCTGGAAGCTTAGAAACTAAAAACATCCTGTGTTTCATTTCAACACATCTGATTCTTCTTTTACTTCTTCCACGTGCTTGGTGCATTTTAGGGTGTGTACAGCAAATAGGTGGAAGAATGCTCAGCAAACACCTCACTCAGAAACAAGCAGAGGTGACTAATGGGAAATAATAATTCCTCAGTCCTAGCCACTCACTCCCCATTGTATTCCCATTGTTATCCTGGCTGTTGAAATGACCCCATGAAGACCTGGTGCCTGCAAATGCTGCCAGTCAGTGACACACAGCAGCTTGTAAGGGAAGAAAGTGGTCTGGGGTGCTCCTGGGAAGTAGAATGGAATGGGAGCTGAGCCTTGCACTGCCCATCAGCAGCAGAGCAGGAAGGCAGGCATCTTGGATTTTGCTGAGTTGAAGAATCTGTCTTCAGGACTCTCACTGTTGTGGATTTGCTTCTAGATGGAGCTGCTCTAGGATGGTTGTTCCCTATCAGCTCTGTACATCATCACAGTCACAGTAAATGGGGTTTTTTAATACATAATGAACAGTAGAACAGTAAAACACTTATTGCTACAGTAAAGTCAAACCAGCCATAACCTTGTTCTCAAACGTTTTTAAAGCTGGTAGTAAAAAATAAAAGGAAGGTAGGTCTGGTTTTCAGACCAGAAATTGAAAACAAAGAGCGCTACCTGCTGTCCAGATGGTTCTGCACTTCACACCCTGCTGGTGCTTTTGACTCATAGAATAATTTAGGTTACAGGTTAATTGGGAAATGCTGGAGCTGCTTTCTTCCTCAGTCACTCCTTGGGTGTGCCCTCCACTGAGCCTGGAGCATCCTGCCTTCAGCCCACGGCATTCCTTGGGCTTGTGGTGTGGCCTGGTGTGTTCCTGGGAAGCCCTTCAGTGTGCTCAAGCTGCCCCTTGTCATTTCAGGGAGTAACTTCTTGTAAATGCCTCTGCTGTTTTATGGAGAGAAAACACTGTGGAATAGAAGTGATCTGGAGTAATGAAGTAGCTGAGTCCCCTGTTGTATTTATTTTTAAACTGTGAAGGTGTAGTTTGCCTGATTCATTTTTATGGATTACGTAGGGGAAAGTTTGATTTATGGTCAATGAAGCGTCAGCTTAATTCTAGCCTGCATTTTGCTAGCTTGGGGAAAATGAATGCCAGCTCCTCAGCTCCTGCAGATTGCTTTCTCTGGTTCAGTCAAGCTTCCTGCCACAGCATTCCCAAGTAGGCAAGCTGTGCTTAAGGAATGACACAAGCTTGCTGAGCTTCAAATGGTTTGTCAGAAGAAGCCAAAGAATGGCATTAAACTTGAAAGCTGCTTTAAAAAACATAATTTCTTTCTGTACTATCTGGAAAGTTCAAGTGCCAGGAGAAGTGTGGGTGGTGATTTCTGCTCCCTGAACTCCTGTGTTTTTTTTTTCTCCCACGTCCTTACCTGAGAGGTCAGTTTGCTCCATGAGTGGATGGGAAGGGATGGCTGTTTCCTGCCTGGTGCTTCCTTGGAATCCCAGTCCCAAACCAGCTGAAAATAAGCTGAAAATACTCTTGTCTCTAGTGGGAAGTGCAAGGGTTCCCTCCATTTCCCCAGATTTATCTGGGTCCCTTCTGCAGTGATTGTTTTCCTGAAGAAAGTGAGTATTTTGGAGCATCCTGGACTAAGAAGGAGCTGTGTCATGCTCAGCCAGTATCAGTTTTCCTATGGCCTTTGCAATAAGGTCTGAAAGAAGTAAAAAATACTTCTTATGTCTCATCCCAGCATGCTGTAGTGATGGCAGGTTCTTCTCAAACCAGTCCTGCTCTTCCATCCCTGTATTAACCTCACTGGTTACCCCAGACTCCTGCCATAGGGAAGATGCATTTCAAGTTTCACCACATAACGAGCAACAGCCCAAATATCTGAACTCTTGGAAGGCTTTTTGGTTGGGTTGGTTTTTTGTTTGAATGCAAGAGACCCCAAACATGCTGCTGAAGGCCAGGCAGAAGCAGCAGCTGTGGGCCTGCAGGCTCTGTGCACGGGATGGTGACAGAGGAGAGGAGCCCTGAAGGACAGAGCTGATTCCTGGTGGCTGCATCAGAGTGTACAGCTTGCTTCTCCTCTTAGAAATGGTTTCTTTGTCACATCTGAACTGCATGAGAAGCTGAGCACAAGCTGGCCTCTGAGGTGGTACAATGCATGAGTGATTATTTGTCATTTTGATTAAAGTTTATGAAATATGGATCTGATCTCCTGTGGAACCAGCAGCTGAGACAAGCACTCACGTAATGAGGAGGGGAGAACTCCCTGGGTTGGTACAGATCCCTAAAGTTACACAAAGTGGTCAGCTGGGATATTTAAGACCTAGAAGAAAGCCAGAGATTCTGGGATTCCAGTCCTTCTGGGAATTCACTCTCTGTTCTTCCCCAGTACATCTGCTGAAGGGTCCTTCAGAGAAAGGATGCAAATGAGAGGTAACTCCAGCTGTCTCCTGCACGAGGTGGGGCTCTTCATCTCTGGAAATACATAATGCCTGGGCAAGAATCATCTTTGAGCCTGTCATGCCTGATATGAGACCCAAGGAGGAGTGAGAGTTCCATTTACATGTATGCTGATGTGCTGAAAGTGACATAAATGAGGTGCCAGGTTGGCGTGGCTGACCAGGTGGGTTAGGAATGCATGTCTTACAGGGAGGCTGAGTGGCTGGTTGGAGCAGGAGGAGATAGATGGGAACAAAAAACAGTCCTGGACTTGAACCTGAGGCCAAGGTTGTTGTCCCATGAGAAATCTTGGGCAGCTCATTGTTGGCTTGCAGATGACAGTTTAGATTCAGAGGGGAAATACTCTGAATACAACAATCAGTAGCTGGATTACAGCTCTGGGGAGCGGGGGAAGCTTGCTCCAGCATTTTCTCCTGCCATAGTGTGGCACATCACAAGCACAGTTAGCAGGCTCTTCAATCTTTGTAATTAGCCCTTTTATTCATCTGCTGGCAAAGAGAGTCCATGTTATATATTAAGCAGTGGGGAAAGGAAGCAGACTGTGAGTGAATGTTACTCCAATAATATGAAAAATCTGACAAGGGTATCAAGACTGGAAGGAATTGAAAAGGTTTTTCCATCAGTGAGAAGCTGCTGGTATCCCAGAGGAAATCACAGTGGTTTCTAATTGATCTCAACTGTGTTCTTGGCATAATATAATTGTCTTTCTCTTGGAAGCTTGTTTTTTAAATGTTTTTTAGAACTGCAGTTTATAATCTGCTGCCTGTGGATTTATTTTTACAAGACAACATGAAGAGCTTAGTAATTGTCGGCGTATTTGTCAAGTGTGGCAATTAGATGGCTTTGAGAAAATCCAGGGGAAAGTACATTTTTGTTAATCAATAGGAATATAATAAGCATTTGATTTTAGATTTGGCTGTTGCTGAACAAGAGTAAGAACAAGTCATTCTGTGTTTTTTCCTTTACATAATTCATTCCTTCTCCATGAAAATATTCTCCCCAACCCAAAATGAGAAGTAAATGCAGGGAGTATGTTCTACTGTTGAACACCCTCTTTTCCCCATTGTGGCAGGCAGTGAGTGTGAAGTAATTTTTCCTTTATATTGAATCATTTCTCTTTTTAGAGTGCTGTGAAAGTACCATCACATGAATAAAAGTGGTACTCTGTATCCCTAGTATTGGTGAGTAAATGGTGTCAGTCTACTCTGAAATAACATTTCTAGTGGTGCTCTGTGCTTAGATACTCTGTGACAGTGCTGCTGTTTATTTGGGGCCCCTGATAGGTGGCATCAGAATAAGTAGGAGTGATAAATAGTGGTAGTTAAACATTCCAGGGAAGCTGATTTGGAAGTCATTGCAGGTGACTGAAATGCTGCTGGCTGGTGCAGAGCCCTGGGCTGCAGGAGCAAAAGGGATGTGTAGGGAAAGGTGAGGTGGTGTACAGGGTCTCAGGTAAATCCCAGTGTATTCTGGGGCAGGTCATGGTGGAAACAGGGTTTGTTCAACAGAAACGAGGAGTGAAGCTCTGGGTGGTCACTGCAGTCCAGACTGGCCATGGGGTGTTTCCCAGGAAAGCCTGGAGTGGCCTGGTGTCTTCCTGAAATGACTCCTGGATTTCACTGCTGCCTCTCTTGAGGGAATCCTTTGAAGTGCTTCTGGGAGAATGCTTTTTCAGCCCCTGCTCCTCAGTGAAAGGTGGAAAAGCTCTTTTTTTTCCTGGTTCAACAAGCCAGTGTTCCTGCAGCTTGGTAGCAATAGCCCAGCCCAGGGGCTGCTTGTCTTGGGAGTGTGGCACTTAGAGACAATCACAGGGTGGCTTTAACTTAACACTTTCGAAAAACAGGGGTGTAATAGCTGTCATTCTTCCCTTCCCTTGTTCAGCTGTGATTGTCCTCATCCATGCAGTGTTCCCATTGGCTCACCAGCCTGGACAGATGCTGAATTCCTATTGCAGCAGCTTGGAGGAAAAGCTCCTTGGGGTTTTTTTTATGTAATTTAAAGAAAGACCTCAGACATCAGACTCTCTTTGTTGGTTATCCTTTTGTCAGGTTTTAAGGCTTGTGGAAAAAGAGTCAGCTAAGTCCTTTAAAAAGAAAACAAAACTGTACAGGGAAAAGGAAATGTATAGAGTAAAAGTGTATGCATTGAACACAAATGCCTCTTTTCAGCTTTTGAATTGGCCTCTTCTCTCAGGACCTATGTAAGGAATTTCACAGAGGAATTTAACTGTGAAGTTTAATTAATGCAGCAGAGGAGAGGGGATGTTGTGCATGGCTGGGAGGGTGACCTTATAAAACAGTGGTGGAAACCAACGTGCTTGGGTGTGCAGTGCAGTTGTGGAATCATCTGCCTTGGAAAAGATTTTAAGATTGAAATCAACCCTTGGCCTAGTGCTGCCAAGGCCAACCCTAAACTATGTCCCCAAGTGCCACACCTACATGGCTTTTAAATCCCTGCAGGGGTGGTGACATCACCACTGCCCTGGGCAGCCTGTGCCAGTGCTTGACCACTCTTTTGGTGGTGGAATTTTTCCTAATATCCAATCTAAACCTCCCCTGGCACAGCTTGGGGCCCTTTCCCCTTGTGCTGTCCCTGTGCCCTGGGAGCAGAGCCCGACCCCCCCTGGCTGTCCCCTCCTGTCAGGGAGTTGTGCAGAGCCACCAGGGCCCCCTGAGCCTCCTTTGCTCCAGGCTGAGCCCCTTTCCCAGCTCCCTCAGCTGCTCCTGGGGCTCCAGCCCCTTCTCTGGACACATTCCAGCCCCTCCAGGGCTCTCTGGCCAGGGGGGCCCAGAACTGGACAGAGCCCTCGAGGTCCCTGGGCCTGTTCCTGCCCTGGGCCTGTGCCCACACCACAGCTGGGACAGCCCAGCAGCCATTATTTCCATATTTATTTATTTATTACAGGAATATTTAGTATAATTATTTAGAACGATATGGTATTTATATATATGAAAAATGACAGTTATCAGCTCACCTTGCTGTTCTCTACACAATCATCCATTCATTCTGGCTCTCTGTTGAAACCTGTTTGCTTTCCCAGTGTTGTCCAGTTGCATGGGGTGCCATTGAAACATGCTTTCACTTGCTATTTTTAACCCATGTCCTTTTTTTGGCTTTCCATGAGTACACGTATAATGTCAGGCTGTCAGGGATCTGTCTTTCAGCAGCATTTCCTGGCATGGGAAAAGGAGGTGTTCCTGAGAAATGACTTTATTATGACACATGGAGATAAGCTCAGCTTAAGTTACCATCCAGATGGTGACACATAAAGTGTCTGTAGTAAAATGATCACTTTTATTAGACAAATTCTACCTCCAAATGCACCAACACTTGCTGCATTTATACCCACAGCTTGGAGGAGGACAAAATTCAGGAGATTAAAGTCTGAAAATGTGTCTGAATATGCAATTAGCACTGTTATCAGGCCCACGAAATATTGAGAAGGTGCTTTCTGGCTGGAATTTTCACAAGTGTAGAAAGCCCTGTGACAATTGCCTTGACCTTTGAAATTGATGGCAGAGGAGTTTTAGCTGCTTTGGGTCACAAAGAGCAGGGGGGTCACCGTGGAGCAGTGAATAATTCCATTTTCTGCACAATACCATGAAAATTTCCAGTATGCAGGAAGAGTTTCATCATCTTCTTTCAAAAGCAGCAGGCGTGGGGAAGGCTTTATTTTGGTTTTTTGTTTTTTTTTTTTCCATCTTATTTTCTAATTTCAATTCAAATGAGAATGTGCTAATTACCATGAACAGTGGCAGAAAATGCACGGGAAGGTTTTATTTCTCAGAGCACCAAAAATCAGCCTGCACTCTCCCCAAGCTTTACTGGAAATTCTGGGCTTGAGCTCTGCTTAATCTCTTCTCGGGATGCATCTTCCTGAGTTTTGGATTGCAAAGCTCAGATAATTCATCTTCCTGCATTTTATTTGTCATCTTGCTGCTAAGTAAGTGCAGTCTGTGGTGTTAGGTGCAGCCTGCTGGGCACTGGGGGTTAGATGAGAACTTGGTGCCTTAACTCAGCTGTGGCTGGGATCTTCTTTTCCCCTCTTCAATAGAAAGAAGCATTTTGTGAAGGGATCAGAGACTTTATTGGTATAAACCATCCCCTGTTACCTGTCCCTGCCTTTCTCCCATCCAGCTAAAGAACTCCACTTCTTACAAATGCATCTCCAGCTTATCTCCTTTAAAATGTATTTATTTTATACTCAAATACAAACAAGTTTTGGATTTGTTTGGGGATATCCCAGTTAACTACGGGAGCAAGTCTTTGTTTTCCCGTTTGTGAGCCATTCAAAAGCCTTTTGAATGGCTCACAAATGGGGGGAAAAAAGCCATTAAAACCACCAAGAGTCACAGGTGAAATGTTTGCCTGGTATTAGTGCAGGGATCTGCTTTGGGGAGGGTATTTCAGGCTCTTGAGAGGTGCTGGTTGCTGAGCTCTTGCTGGCCCTGCTGTAGAAGGATGTTTTCTTCCCCGATTCCAATGAGTTAGTTGGGTTTTTCTGCTCAAAATACAAAGTATAAAATACACAAAACTAAATAAAATTTTCCTCCTGTCTTTATGTTTTCTACACATGTTGCTCAGACTGTGCGTTTTACTTTCCAGTCCTCTCAAACAGAAAGCACAAGAAATATTTAATTTTACACCATAAAAGCTTTCTTTTCTGTATTTTTTTTTTCTCTCTTGCAGATCTGGGCCTCGACCAGTTCATCGTGAAACGCTATGATGGGAAGGTGAGCACTTTAGACTAATAAATGTATTTTATTTAATGGCTTTTTTGACCTAGAATCCTTCAGTTATTACCTGTGTGAGGGTGTGAGTTAAATGAAGTGTGTGAAGTGTTCTCTTCTGAATATTTTGTTTTCCAGTAGCATTGCAGTGCTTTTTCTGTAATGACAGAAAGATTGTTTCTATAAAGGGACCTTGTTTTAATGTTTACAGACAAAACATTACCACTTTCTGTGTTCTGGTGGGCTGGGAAATCATGGGTTGTAATCACATTTATTTGCTGTTTCTTTTTGACTGTGTGAGAGCCCCACAAGTTAAACTATTTCAGGGGAAACTCACTGGACCTTTCCCTTCCAGTCTCATCTCCAGATTCCTAAAGGAAGGAGATGCTCTTGTGATTTTTTTTTTTTTTTCTGCATCCCATGTATTTCCCCTCTATCAAACAGCCTTTCTCTGTTCCCTTTTTGAGCCCTAGGTTCTTCCTGGAGCACTGCACAACTGTTCTGGGTGTTTGTGCTGTCATGAGAGGTGTTGGTCAAATCTGAAGCAAATTCTGGTCTAGTTTTGTCTCCCTGTGAAAGTGGAGCCTTGTAGCATCCCACTTGTTCTTGTGGATATCACAGACCTAATTATCCACACTGTAAATCCCACTGAGGTGGTAAAGGCAGCTCTGCCCCAGGTCTGGCAGCTCAGATGGACCCCTTGATGCAGAGAACTGCAGGTTAGTTAATTTTCCATTCTCTCACGAGTGGCACATAATGGTCTTCCAGCTTTTAGCAGCATTTTCACCAGCACCATCTGAAAAAAAAGCTTTCAAAGGGACATCAGCATCTTACCTGTTACTGCTGCAGCGTGCACCTGACACATTTCCAGAAAGCCTCAACACTGGGGAGGGGAAAAAAAGGGAATTTAAAGCTTGCTATAAACAAAATGTGGGCTGAACATGTGCAGTTCCCTGGTTTGTGTTTAGCAGGGACAGGTAACAAGAAGATGATCAAATACCTGGGGTCCCTGTCATGAGCACTGGACCAGTGTGCTGGTTACCCAGGCAGCAGAGCAGGGCTTTTCTGGAAAACAGACATCAGGGAGGTGGATTTTGATACATAAAGCTCCAAAGCGTGTCGTGGGCACCTGTTTTCTTTTCTCCCCTGCCACAAACGTGATGTCTGCTTTTTGTGATTAAATAAAACAACCCAACCCAAAGGAAGGACGTATATTCTTTGCAAAATACCCGGTGTTTCTCCCTCTGGTTTCATGACAGTCTGTTTTGCATTTGCTCACTTTCATCGTTTTATCTTGTCAAAGCTATCACCCTCATCCCTTAGGCTTTACATAAACAAGATTTGTTTGGAGGGAAGAAGTGCTGAATCCCACACTATTTTTGCTAATCGTTCCTCTGTTCCCAAGCTCTGCAGGCGATGCCCAGCACACTGCATAAAAGATCCAAAGGCAAATCCTTTGAACTCAACTTTCTGTTCCTTTGCCCCCCTCAACACCGAGGGCTCTGACCTGTAGTAGACTGAAATAGCTTTTTATATAACTCAGAGATGTTGCTGCTGCACTTCGATGTCTCTGTGCTGTGGTTTGATTGCCTGAAAGTGAGGCAGCAGATTTAGGGGACTGCAATGGACTTTTGATTTATTATTATCTTCTCCTGAGACCTGGTTTTTCCACAGCCTACTAATACCCTGGAAGCAGTGTACTCTGAAAATGAAGAAACAGAGCTTCTTGTTTGCTTGGCTGTCCATTTAAAGACACCTTGGGACTGGCTACATCTGGCTGTGGCTATTAGGGCAGTGGTAATATCCAGGTGAGAGGATAATTTGAGGAGAGGATAAAATGAGCTGGCCTTGGCTCTCCCTTGATAATGAAGGAAAATGCCAGTAGACTGATCTGACAGCAACTCGTTCTCATTTTGTTGCTTGCTTTGGGTTCAAGTTTAAAAAAATAATGCTGCTTTTACTCAGCCAAGCACAACTGAGGTGCTGCAGAGCTGACCTGGCACATTCTGAGTTTCACTTTGCATAGTGATGAAACCCTTTTCCATCTCTTCCTCCTCGCCTGGTTCCAGCCACACATTCCTCTTGGATTATCAAAGCAGTCTCTACCTGGAGGGGATTTGCCTTTGTGTGCTGAAAGAGCTGCTGAGCTCAGGCAGAAGGGTGAGAGGGTCATCTAAGCATCCTTATGGATGTTACACGGAGGTAATGGGAGTTGTTGGACTCAAAAATAGGCCTGGTCACTGGAAAGTTCTTCTCCTTTTTCAAGGAGAAAGGAGTTTGTGAACAGTCAGACATAAGCAAGCTGTGCTGCTCAAAAGCACTGACAATCCCCAAGCCAGATCCTGGCTGAGGAGTGGGAAAGAGGATTGATTTTAGTTCCAAGCAAAGGTAGCATGCAAGCAGTAGTTTAGAAGGAGGTTCAGTTAAAAGGTCTGTGCAGTTAATTGCATTTTAATTGCATATTCCAGGACAGCGTTTGTAGCATCTGTGTGGATTTCAAGCGTGTGTGTTTGAGATCTAAATGCCGCAGCATTAGTGAGATGATGGATGAGGGAGCTGCTCCTTTCACAGAACCCATTTTATTTAGGCAAAAGCGCCATCAGAACAACTAATTGGCCATTGTGGGGTGATCAGGACTGACCTTGCCAAAGGATTTTGAGGAGTGTTGTGGCTCTGTATTTTGCTTTTGTTGGGTTTCTGAGCCAGCTTGCTGTGCAAGTGACTGAATGCCACGGTGAGAAGATCGTATCTACCTTTTTCCTCTCTTCCTGCCCCTCCTTCTTCCTACCGATAATTTATAGAGTTACTGGAGAGGGAGGGAGATGTTACTGCCTTATTAATGGCAACATTGCTCCTGTAATTTGAGCCTAAATGCTTTTTCTTCACTCATGCAAGACCAAAAACCCTGGAGACACTCAGCCAGCACAAACCTTTGGGCAGATGTGCATGCCAGCACGGGCTTGTGCTTTTGGGCTGAGCGTGTACAGGGAGGCAACCTGTGGCTCTGTTTTTGTCTGAGAGTGGTGGTTTCTTCCCTAGGGAAGCCAGCTCAGCAAAGCAGGGGAGAAGAGGCATTGATTACTATTCATTCAGAGTAGGAAAAAGGTATTAATCAGTTTGCAGACATTTCATATGGAGCCTGAGCAAAAGACTGATGTGAGAACCCAGTCTCAGGGTGCTGTGGTGTGGAGGTGCCCAGGCCATGATTGTCTGTCTGCTGTGTTTCCACTGGCTCTTCCCTCTTGCATTTGGCACTGGGAAAGCAAATACATTTTTAACCCATCTGTAGGAGAAATAACTCATGTTTTAGTGATGATTATGCTCTCACTAAGTAGCAGAGATTTCTTAGCACATCTAACCTGGCATGAGCTTCGTTAATGTTACGTAAGTTGTCGTGCAGATTTTGTTTAAAATTTTCTTTTTTTGTGCTTTCTCTGTTTATTGATGGGATTTTTATTTTTTTGGCTTATGCAAAAATGATTGACAAGCTTCATCTCTCAAGGAAACAAAGAAACGATGCTGTTCATGTTATTTCTCTGAATTGTGAGCTGCATATCCACCCTTGTCACCACCCTGGTGACCCAGCAGGGGAGCTCCCAGGTGTCCCCCAGCTGAACTCCCAGCAGTGCATCCTGGTGCAGAGTTGAAGGTGAGCTGGAGTGCTTTTAAGAGACCTCTGGCCTGTTTAGGAAATAAGAGCCCCACTCTAGATGGCTTATTACTTTAATTAGGATACACTTGGCTTGCTCTTTTTCCTCCTGTGGGGAGAATTCCTTGCTACTGCTCCATAAGAGCAAGAGCCTTTGAGCTACCAGCAACAGCTTCCCCTCCTGCAGTAAGTAATTAGAGAGGCTTTCAGTGCCCTCTAATTAAATTTACGACTTAAGTATTTCCTGCCAGTGTTTATGTTTACTTCTCTAGATGTTTGGGGATGCCATAAAGTAATGCCAAGCAAGGTGAAGGACAAGGAATATACTTCAAATGGTGCCTCTAAGGGCATCTCTGAAATTCACTTCACTGGATAATGCAGGGTCATATCATGGACCAATGCAATGAGTATCTTGAGCTGCCCTGACCTGAAGGTGTGTGTCCATTAAAGAACACTTGCCTGGAGTCAGCTCAGGAGGCAGATTTCTTTCCAGATGATTTAAAGAGCATCTCAGGAGCAGAGGAGCTTGTAAAAAGTACTTGGGGAAGATCCCCAAGGAGAAGGCTGGAGGTAGATGGACCATCCTTTTCTGGTGGATTGAAGGATCTTGCTCACAGGTTTGAAAAAGTGGGAAGGAAAGGAGCCTTGATTTATTAGCTGGAATTTCTGGGATCCTTTGCTCTGTGGATGGGATTTGCATGATTCTCCCACCAGAGTGTGATAAGCTGCCATGGACCCAAACTTGCAGCAAGTGAGACTTGCCTAAGGTCCTGCTGTCATTTAGGAGCTGAACACTCAGCTCCCTGGAGGTTTAAGTGCCTCTTAACCTTAATTGCAAAGGATGCGGCTCTAAATGTTTCCTTACCAAAAACCAGTATCACAATTCAGTGAAGAGCAGCTTGAATTGCAGGTGCACTTGGAGGACATTTGGTATGTTCTTCAGGTTAAAAGAAATGAAAACAGGTGAGGAGTCTTCTAAATCTAACGGTGTGAGGTCTTGCCAGCATCTCTTGTGGCAGAGTTTGAAAGGAATGTGTCCCCAGCTGGAGCTGGTGAGGCTGGGTTATGGCTTGCTTGGAGACACCTTGCAATGTTTAGTCATTCTGGTCCATGGTCCATGGGAAATGTCACTGTCCTACTTCAGCTTCCCTGCTTTTAAATTCCTTCACCCTCTGATCTCAGCACAGGTAGTATTTGCATAATAGCCAGGAGGCACCTTCTTACATGGATAATAACCTTACACTGATCTGTATGAACGTTCCTCTGCCATCCCTAAAAGTCTTGTAAGGAAGTGGTGAGACTAAATCCTTGCCTGTGGCTTTGTGGAAGCAAGCAGAGATGCAGTTTATTGCAGATAACCAGCAAAGCTGAGCTGAGAAGGTTTTTATCTTCTTGGCCTTCTTTGCTGACACCCTGTCCACATTGGTTGGTTTCTTTGTTGGCTTTCCCCTCCCAGCCAGACTTGACCCTCCTGTCTGCTTCAGTTAGTTCTGACGTTTCCCTGTTTGCTGGGATCTGTGTGGGTGCTGAAATGTGCAAATTCTTTTCTTGGTTTGTTTTTTAAATAAAACTGGATTTAATCAAAGAAAATTCTTAATTGCTTCTAACACAGTGCACAAACATCCCTGTGGGGTTAGGTTAGGTACAGAACAAGTGTCTTCTTTTCCTACCTCCTCCACCAAACATTTGTGGTGTATTTTTGGCTTTGACAAAGCTCTCCTTGCTATTACCTTTCTGTATCCCTAATTCTGCTGCTCGTTTCCACAGGGCTCTTACTAAAATCCTCTGGTTGTTCTTTGTCCTCTTTTGTTCTGGTTTCCAGGTACCCGGCCGGGTGTTTCTTCCAGCTGCTAATGTCTCTGATACTTGTCTTTATTCTAATTCTGGTTTGTGGGGTGTTTTTTTGGTGTAACCAAGCATTGCCTCCTTTTCTTCCCTTTTCTAACCCTCTCCTCTCCCACCAGGATTTCTGGCAGGTACAAAGCAGACAGCATGTGCTTTGATTAGTTTGTGCTTCAGACCTCATAATATGCACTTTCCATGTGAAAGGGACAGTGTACGCTCACCTCTTCTCCCTGCTCCTCTCACACAGACTCCTGAGTGCTCCCCTTGATCCTCAGCCTGAAGGATTTAAGTTCAGAACGCCTGAGTTTGGCTTGTGGAGAGAACAGTCCTCAGGGTAATCATTAATACCTGGCTCTATTAACAGGAACTGCTTTCAGCAAAGCTCAGATGTGCATCTCCCTGCCCTCCTGGTTTCACAGTGTCCTCTGAGGCTTCTGTCTTATTTTGCAGCTTGATGAGGCTGTGATGGAGGTGGCTCTGTCAGAAAATAGTGTTTTCCCCTTGAGGCTACAAAGTTAGTTTGATTCCTTGGCCAAATGCTTTGGGGAGATGTCATCTATTTGAAGGTGTGTAGGTTTGGGAAAGGTTACACTTGCAAACTTGAGTTTTTCAAGTTATAGAATTATGTAGGGTGAACTGTATTAAAGAATATGTTAGGTAGAAGATACTTAGTGTTGTAGGTAGAAGATACTTAGTGTTGTAGTTCTTAAAGTATGTAGTTGGAAAAAGAACTAGAAACCGAAGGGGAGTTCATTCAATATTAGTAAGTAAAGAGGAAAATATCTCTATGCACTTTTTGATTTTGCCCTGTAGCTTTGTGGCCTTAATGAAATCCACAAGGAAAATTATGGAAAAATACACACAATTTGGTAATAAGCTCTCAGTGGGTGTATGCAGTCTTTTAATCAAAAATGGATTCTGGAGTATTTCTGGCTTTAATTTCTCTGATAGTTAGTTATCTTGTGTTAGCTTAATGCTTAATACTTGAGGGACAGAAAACAGAGGTCTGAGAACTGTTCTTGGGTGATGTGGTGTTAGTAGCGAGAAGGTGTAGGGATGGAGAGAGTGGCAGGGAATGTTTTAGGAGATGCTTGAACTCACTTGGCTACAAAAGGAGGTAAAACCTGGATGAGAGAAGCAGGTGAAGGAAAAAGAAAGGACTGTGAGGAGGAAAGAGAATTGGAGAACTGGCAAGATTTTGGTGGGTGAATACCAAGTGTAGAGCCCCAGCCTCATTAACTGAGCCAATGTTTAATCACTTTTCATAGAGAATTATTCTTTTCCTCTGTGTGTTCTTTCACACTGGGATTCCTGCCTGAGAGAAGGAGCAGTGTGTTATCAACAATGGAATTGTTATCAATTCCATGGCTTGCTATTACAATAGCAAGCCATGGAATTTTTTTAAGAGTTCATCTTGGTAGTGCAGGCTGAGATGGGTGAGAGCAGCATCCCAATTTCCATCAGAGATCTCAACAGCTGCTTAAATTCAAAGGTGGCAAAACTCAGCTCATTTTAGAAGCTTGGTGTGGGCCATCCAGGACCCCCCGTTTCAATCCTCCCCATGAAATTTCAGTGCAAGATGCCTCAGTGGTCCTGCAGATTGTGATTTCATTACCCTGCAGAGGGCTGAGGGGAGCACAAGTGTAGACTGTCCCTTTTCCAAGGCATTTCCCCTGCTTTTCCTGCAGGGGCTCCTCCCTTGCATGAGTGGCTCTGCTGCCTGCCGAGGGTGTGGTTGATTTTCTGGGTTGTACAGAATGCTGGCCTTGCATTTCAGGTGCCCTTTGTTTGAAAGGTGGTTGGAATATTTACAGCCTTGCTGGAGAGGAGGGAATGCAGATTTCTCTTTGCAGTCACAGGAGTCCACCTGCAGTAATAATTTGCTGCCCAGATTTTCGTTCTCTGGAGGTGCTCAAATTTAGAGAGAATGTGCAAGACAACCTCATCCACGTCCAGCTCTGTCTTTTTGTGCCCCTCCGTGGATACACAGACAAAATAACCCCCCAAAATCAAAAGTTTTTAAGACCTCTTGGTTAAAATATACTCTTGAAAGGTATTATCTGCCAATTATGCAGTATTATCTGCCAACAATTTAAATTTAAAGCATTTTCTTAGGTCAGCACTCAGCCACCACAATTTGCCGTGGAGAACCTGTTTGTGTTTGCCTGTGTTGGTGTGCAGACAGCTTTCCCATGGCTAAAAGAGGTTTATGAATTTCAAAAGGTCCTTGTGCTGTTTCCATCACGGCCTCAAACACTTTTTTTTCTTATTTAATAACATAGAAAAAGTGATATAAAAAAGCCAGGCAGTGCATTTAAAATTACTTATTTTGTTTTGCATCCACATTATAGAACTGACTTTAAAAACTCTTAAATTCCTCCATTTTCCCCTAAGTCCCATTTTTGTCTGTGTTTCATAGTGCAGAGGGACCTCCCATATCTCTTTTTCCTTAAAGGACTTTTTAACATTTGGGCTAAAAGGCTCAATTTTAAAATCTGATCCAGAAAGCCTTTTTATTTCTTTATTCGGTTTTCTTAAAGTGAGGTGCCTCTAGATACATGGCTTTGACTCTTTAAAGTTTAAGTCTTTAAAGAAAGAGCAAAGTTTAAAATCTTTATTTCAGTTCAGTGTTTTGATGCAGGGAAAACATCACAGATGGAGTTGAAAGCATTCATATTTTTAATTACAATAGCAAGCCATGGAATTTTTTTAAGAGTTTTCCCTTGTCTGTTACCAAGTCTCTTAGTATATAGTTCCCTGGATTTTCAATAGCCCTGCTTGGGAAAAGCTGCAGTAATCCATTCCTGTTCTGCTGGCAAACAGGACTTCTTTTCCTACATGCCTGCAGTTAACCATGAAAGAAAGACATGAACAGATGTCTTATTTTAATGTTTTCCATAACTGAAGGTGGTCAGTTGGGACTGAAAGAGAACTGCTTTGCAGCCAGGTGACTTCACTCTACACTCATGGGTTTGTATTTGCTCCCACAATTTTGGTCACCTGAAAGTGTTTATGTTCAAAAGGAGCAAATCGAGTAACAATGATGTTTGTCAATAAAAGGTGGTTTATTCTTCATCTAAAAATCCCTTGCCAATTGACAGAATTTCTTCCTGGTTCTGGAGAAATACCCATTCTCTCTCATGGATATTTATTTTATTGTTGTTTTGGAAGGCATAAGTGGTCACACAGGGCTGATAAATTCCTGAAACTTTGGTTCATGGAAGTGCAAATGTGATGCTGAAATATAAGTTACAGGAAGAAACATGCCCAAAATGTCCTTTCCTTCTCCAGATGGAAACCCTCGCTGGTAGCTCTGAGGGATTTCCCAAGAATGTGTTCTTCCCAAATTAAATGCTGTCGTTTCTGGAATGCCAGATGAAGTGGAGCTGCTGGGATTTAGTTGGTCAGGCTTTTCCAGACCTGCATTAGGAATGGGTGCACCAGCACCGTGTGTCCATCTCTGCCTCTGCAGAGAAGGCATCCCTCCACGTGCAAAAAATACACCTTTGTTTTTCAGATTTGCATAATTCAATATTACCATGTTACACTCCTCATTCAGCCCTGGGGGAAAAAAAAATCCAAAATAGAGGTGGTATTTGGTGAGGAACGTAAGGATCCTGTGGGGTTTTTCCACCAATCCTTTGTTACCTGGAAGCTGTACCATGCCCTTAACCTAAGGGAGGTTCCAGCAGCAGATCAGTTTTGGGGTGGAATATATGACATTTGTGATGTAATTTTGGGTGCTTTGCAGCCAGCCTGTACATAAAAAAAACAACTCTGGGGAGTTGCCTGCATGCAGCACACAACTTTTTCCTCTGGCACGTGGGTTTGGGGAAGCTTGGTCACTGCACTGATCTGTCAAACCACATCTTGGTGCTGATTGAGCCTGGAGCCCAAGTTGGGAAGGGCAAACCAAGCTCTGTGTCTTGAGCTAGAGTCAGTTTTCTGAGCAGTCCTCAGTGTCTGGAACTGCCAGAGAATCTGCCTGCACACCTGTCACAAGTTTTGTTCCACTGAGACCGGACTGGTGGCTTCTCACTGAACTTACACAGCCATGCTTGTGCCAAAAGCAGTGAAATATTTGGGTTTATTTTTCATTTTATGCCTTACTTTGGATGTTCTGCTGGTCTGTGTGCTTGTTAACTATGAGTCTACTGCTTGATTTAAAAAAACATCATAATTGCCAAGTGTTCCCCATGGCTTGCTCACTCGTGAATGCTCGGGTTTAAATGTTGGGTTTTTTTTGGGGTGTGCTGAATGATCTTAACCAATTACTCTGGGTTTGGGAGTGGATTTAACATGGGAAAAAAAGTGTTACGTGGAAGACATTTGACTGTTTTAACTGGGCACTCTGAGAATTCCCTTGTGCTCAGATACAAAAGGGTGTGGAGAATTCATTGGCAGAGATGACTTGTCTCTAAAAGAAGGTGGAGGTTTGGAAAGAGAATTTTTTTCCCTGGGTGTTCTGATAACCATGCATTACCTTTCTAGCTGAATGGGAGTGTGCTGGCAGGAAGGTGGGATGTGGAAAAGGGTGCTTTGAGGTGTTAGTGAGGACTAACTTTGGGTCAATCACCTTGATGAACATTGAGGGATGGCTTTGTGAAGTAGGTAGACAGAATTGGTTTATATTCTTTTTCCTGGAGGTTATATATAATTTCTTGCAATAATGGTTCGTGGTGGGGAACAGCTCCTGGGAAAAGGATGCCTTGAGCCTTTCCCATAGAGGGGTGAGCTTCCCACAAAGCTCATGGAAAGCAGTCAAACACACAGCTTCTCACTGAGACAGAGGAAAATGAGTGAGAGAATTGGGAAAAATGTAAAGCTTCCGTTCTGCTGCTGGGAACCTGAAAATCTGATTGATCAGGGCAGTTGTTATTTTCTCTTAAAATCAGTGGGAGAAATTCCCTTTTCCATGAGCTACAGGGAGCTGAGCACTGTAGTTACAGCTCATGTTCTCTGGGTTAGTGACAAGTAGATGTTGGTTTTAATATAAATAAATAACTTTTTTTTACTATGTTTGCTCAAAGTAAGGTGCAAACGGGTAAGTGCTTCTCCCTCCCATCTGTCTTTATATTTCAGAGACCAACTAACTTAATATCCTTTTTTATTGTTAGTCTATTGATGTGCTTTCCTCTTATGAGGAATAATTTGAGCTGTTTGATGCTGACTATGAATTTTAAGTGTAGAAAAGAAACCCATAAAAATTAATAAACCACCTTCTGGAACTTTTTCACGGCATTCTTTGAGCAAGATGCTAATAACTAGTTTATGATCAATGCTGCCCAAGAGAGGCAATCAGGAGGAGAGGCAATAAATCACAGGAGCAAGTGAGATGCTGTTGGCAACACCTCCAGCAGCAGTCACAGGGAGTTGCTTTCTTCCCAAAATCCTGCTTCTGGTTCAAAGGAAAACCAGATGTTTGTTCTTCACGTCAGCATTGATGTAATTTTTGCTTTGGATCCATCCCGACGGGAATGGAAGCAAAAGCATTTTTTTTTTTTAGGAAATGATATTTCAGCCTGGTACCCTGTAAGCATAAATGGCCTTTACCTTGCATCAAATGAAGACCATTAGCATGTTGTCTGCTGGTAGTGACTCACCTCTTACTAAATTCCTGGTGCTCTCCAGGTGGTAAAGGTAGAGTTACTGGGAACAATTTTATGTGATCAATAGAGCTGAACTGTTTCTCCCTGGAAACTGTGATTTTTTTGGTGATCTATATGATTATTTTTGTCTCTTTTCTTGTGGTTTCCAAGCCAGATACAGGTTAAATTTTCATCTAAATTATTAGCTGAGCTCATCCCCACTCTGCAATCACATACAATGGTGAGTTCTCTCTCAAAAAATAGGAAAAAATAAAAACCCAAAACCTGAGGTGTATGAGAGACATCAGCTGCAGAGAGTGGAGAAGCTGTGAGCTAACACTTGCTGGGATATCTCCATAGGCTTCCAGTCACAGCAACCACCTGGTTGCTCCAAACTTTCCTTGCTCTTGGCAAGCCTAACCATTCAACTTGATGTGATGTTTTGCCTGCTTGTTTTATTGTTGGTTAACCAGTTTTCTTTCCTTTATCTTGTATATGATGGGATCTCCGCTAGACAGAGGTAACAGTGGGGGACAGTTGTGTAGCTGGACCCTCGTGTGGTGGTGTTTGTCAGTGGTTTTTTTCCTAAAGCTGTTCCTAAATCCAGCCTTGCTTTCACCGTGCCTGCGTGTGCTTGCATGGCCTGGTTTCCATGGAATAACCTCACCCACCCCTACTCTCCTCTGTATTAATTTAATTCTCTTCTCTGTGTGTGTGTGTGTGTGCCTCCTCCTACTGTGTCCTTAAAGTGGGTCACCAGTGTGGATTCCCTAACAGTTTTATGGATCCTTTTCAGCCTTTGGGGGTTCTGCAGATCAAAGGGAGTCGAATTTTTTAGCTTAGTAAGATGCTATGAGCTGATGAATGGGAAAAGAACTGGAGCAAGAGGGAGATGGAGTTTGGTTTCAGGCCCGGTCCTCGCTGTGAGCTCACACACACTCGCTGTTTGGATGACTTTGTATTCGTGTCAAGCAGCCCTTTCTTGGCTCCTTGCTACAACAGAGTCTAACTAAAAAGCTGTCAGTGAAATACAATTTCCTCTTTGAATCCTGTATTAAAGTCTGAGTTTTTTACCACAAAGACTTTAAGCAAAATGGCCGTGGTTTTATTTATGTGTATTTCAGCTGGGCTGAAGCAGCAAACAAATCCCGTGCAATTCCTTATCCCCCATTTGAGATGGAGAAGCACCGATCTTTGCAGAACTTTTCTGAACAGATCCAAAGGCTGGGAAAGGTCCACTGGATATGGATGGAGATCGTAGGGGTGCGTGTGTCCATGGGATGGCTTGTTGGTGCTAAGGGTACAAATCAAGCCTTCCATTTCTCTGTTTAATCTGGTGCTTTCTGTCCTCTCTTTGGGGTGTGGCTCGGGGGGATGAGCAGAAGTTGTCCCAGGAGAGGGAGAAGTTTGCCGACGAGGACAGCATTTTCTACGCGCTCGGAGAGTGTGGGCTCATTTCGTTTTCCGACTACATCTTCCTCACCACGGTCCTTTCCAGTAAGTACAGCAGGGATTTTCCCTGCAACTCCTTTTTTTTTGTTTTTTTTTTTTGAAGTTTTCAGGGTTCACAAGCAGTAGCTTGTTGGCATCCATTTCCCTAAAAGGCCTTCTTGGTTGCTTGCAACTCGAGCTGAGCAATTGCTGTTGCTTCATCTGGTTTAGCCTGAGCTTCCAGTGCTTTGGGAAGACAAGCAGATCGACGACTTCTGAAGATTTATTTCTCATTTTGAAATGTGACAAATTTTTTTTTAATGAGTCACTTGACCTGCTGTTCAGATGTGTAAATGGAGACGTGTTCTTGAGCCACGTTCCTGTGATATTCTTGGATTTGGATGAACACAGATCTCCAGCTTTTCACTGGTTTCATGCCTCTCCAAACGCCCTTTTCCAGCTGTATTTCCACTTGGGTGAGCTGGGGTTTGTGAGTGATGTAATCCAGTGAGGAGAGAAGTTAAGCTGTTTACATTTCAATAAGTATCATTAGATACCTTCTGTCTTTTCACCCTGCTGCACTTGACTTGCATTTGTGATATTTCCATGATCTGCTAATCTGTCCCAGCAAAGTCGTCTGCACTCTGTGTGCCAGCACTGAAAAGTTTGCTTTGCTGGCAAGAACCAGTGAAACTGAAGCCTTTGATAATGTCAAATGGCATTTCTAGACTTTCTTCACGTGGAAGTCGAGCTCAAAACCTCATTTGCAGAGCTTCTCTGACTGCTTGGAAGGTGCTGTGTCATAAACAGGAAAGTCAATGGCAGTTTCTCAGCCCCATTATAAAATATTGTCCAGATAAACTTGAGACATTTTATTTTTAGACTTAAAAAGAGAATACTTGGCCATCTAATCCTGTAAGTATCTATTCCATGCTGACCTGATTTGTGGAATTAAAAAAACTGTATGCTTCCCAGTTACCTGCAGAGCCCACTGCTGCCTGCCCAGTGCTGTTCTGGGAGTCAGCTGGGTTGATCACTGGTGTTTTGTCACAGCAACAGGTGCTTTATTCTCCCCCCATGTTCTTGCATGTTGTAACAGGAGACATGAGAGGCAGCTCTTCATTTACTGAGGATCTATTCCTGGGAAGCAGCAATGCTCAAGGTCTTGTTTGTTGTCAAATGGACGTGGTGGGGGCAGACTTGTGTGTGACCTTCATGTTGTGAAAACAGAGACATAAAGCTGGTTCAAGCCAGGGAATTTGGTTTATGACTTTAATCTGGTTTTGTTGTTTTTTTTTTTAATTGACTGAGTCTCAGAACTGGCTCTTAAGACCTTTGCTGTTCCTTTGTTACATTCATCTGGGCTGTGCCAAAATGATCTGGGATATTCACTTGTGTAAGGAGGGCTTTTCATCTGAGCCTCCACAGATGACAATGAACTCAAACCTCTGCTATCACATTACTGAGTGTGGTTTGCAAAACAATCTTGCCCTTGCTTTTATGGTTGTGCTGGTTGTGAACAACCCCCTAATCAAGTACCCAGGCGCAAAATTAATTTCATGTGCTTCCACAGGCAGCAGTAAGAGAGATTGTTCTTGCTTTGCTTTAACTTGTTTGTTGTGAGAATAAAAAGAAAAGGACCACCTTGTGTTGGAGGAGCAGCCAGCCTTGTTTTGGAAGCTGTGAGGGAGGGACAGGGTTTTTTTTTCCTCTTCTTTTTGGGTTTTTGAGCGTATCCACAATTATGGGGGAGTTAGATTAATGAGGAGATAGAATTGGCTTTGAGGGGGAGCCATGTGAAGAGTGGGCAAGGCAGGAGCTTTCAAAAAGGAAAATTAAAAAAATTAAAAAAAGGGGAAGAAAAAAATTCCAGGATTTTGAGGCTGACTTTTAGACATTTGGGGAGTTTGCTGAATGATTACTGAAGATGGAGGAATGTCTCTGGAGCTCCTGTTAAACAGGGATTCCCCAGGGGAAGAGTTTGGGTTTAATTTTTAAAGCATTTCCTTTTGTAAAATAAACTCCCAACCAAACCTTGCCCTGTGGCTAAATAGAAAACTCACTGTTGCACCCCACTGGTTTACTCTCTGACTAGTGAACATTGTCTTGCAGGAATCCAGTAGTTCCTGACTGGGTTCTTTTCCCTAGGAAACAAATGAAATAGAATGAGGAAAGTAAATCTTAAATGTGACAGGTCAATATTGGTTTTCTCCTTGTGCTGCTTAAATAACCCAAACATCAAGGAAGTATCTGGACACGGTGGAGCTGTAGATAACATGAAAGAGATAAAACCAAATAAATATTGGGAAAGGAAGGTGGCATACTGAGCATTAAGCAGGATAATCCAAAAGGGGAGTGGGAGATTGGGTCTGGGGGTGGGAGGCAGGAGGGAGAGTGATGGGGAGTGATCCATCGTGGTCTGGTTTGGCTCATTGGACTCCAAACTGATCGATGAAGATAAAAGAGAGAAGCCTCGAGGGCTCTGTTCATTGTGCTGGGCTTTGGGAGTGCTTCCCCAAACTCTTTGTTTCAGTTGTCTTTGCAGCTTGACCCCAAGCTCCCCCCAGCTGAGTGGGGAGCAAGAGGGAGGGCTGGAGGCTTCCATTTCATGTTGCTCTCAGGCAGCTGTTTGCACATTGCTCAGAAAATCAGTCTGTCACCGCGTCTTATTTACGAGCCATTTCTCACTCCAGCACTGTCTGTTCTCGTTGGTTGCTGTGTTTCTGTGAAAATTCATTTTTAAAACCACTAATAAAATAGCTTTTAGCTGCTTCAGAAAGTCAGCCCTCTGTTAAAAGCAATGAGAGCTGAGGGGCCTTGAGGAAACTCCATGGTTTCTGTTGCTTCAGCTGCTCTTAACGTTTTCAGGCAGAGGTAGAAAGAAGAGCAAATTCTGCTGGAATTTCCCCTGGATCCTGTGAATGTTGTAGGAAAAGAATGACATGGCTTCCTTGACCAAAGAGGTTTTTGCTTTGGGACTTGTAAAAACAGATGGAGGAAAGAGAAAAGGGGCTTTTCCATCACCAGTGACTGCAGTTTCCCAGCAAAGGGGCACACTAATTCTGCCTTCATTAACAGGTACTGAAGAGAGCTGGTCATTAAAAGAATAAATTGAAGTTGTTTCCACAGGTAGACTGTTGCTGTGTCTGGATTTAATTCTCCTGGCAGGAGGGTTGAATAACATTGGCTGAAGCCACAGTAATTAGCCTTTTGCCAGGGCTCTTGTAACAGACCTGCAGCTCCTTCTCCCATAAGAGCAGGTAACTCTCACCTAGGATTGATTCACCTCTGTTATTTTTTTTCTGTCCTGTATGTAGGGAATAAATTCCAAGCCATCTAACTCTGGAAATTACGTTCTGGCCAGATACTTATCTCTCTGCATATCCCTGGGATGGACTTGTTCTCCCACACTGGCATCTCCAGGGTCCCTTTGGCCCATGACTGTTCTGAATAAAGTATTCCTGGCTGACAGGAAAGTCTTCAGCCCCATCCCTGCCACGAGTGAAATCTGTTACCTCACCAGTGGTGGTTTAATCCTTCTGTGCCCCGTGCCACGGAGCTCATTTCCATAAGAAAAGGTTGCCTTGAGTTTATAGGGCTATTTTTGTTTGTTGTCCTGTTCATGTTAATTTTATCTTCAGTCTTTCAAGACCCTCATCTCACCCTCAGTATTTGGAGCAGGGATGTCTTCCTACCTTTCTGCCAGCCCTGTCACTGCTGTGTTGCATTTCCAAGATGTATCTGAGCAGCATCTTCCAAGGAATATCCCAGCTTCCAGACACAAGCCTGGTTGCTTCCTGGCAGAGGGAGAGCTCTCTGGCTTGGCATCCCACTTGTGCCATACAGAAGGACAGAAATGGGAATGATTTTTCACAATTGGCAGTTTGGGATGTTCCCGAGTGATTTTAAAACTCAGATTAGGGCATGGGAGGCTCTGTCAGCCTGCATCCTTCAGCTGGTCTTTTGCTGTTCATCTCTCCATCCCTTGGTTTTGTGTGGTGTGCTGGGCTGATGGATGGGAGGGGGGGTTCAGGGATGGGGCAGCCACAGCTTCTCTGGGCAACGTGTGCCAGGGCCTCACCTCTCTCCCAGGGAACAGTTTCTCCCTGGTATCCCAAGATTATGCACTTGGGTTATTTCAGAGTTCATTCTGATCCTTCTTTGTGAGAAGAAATAACCCATTTTCCTTCTACAATTGATGATACTGTGTCTCAGTGTCTCTGCTGTGGGCTCAGTTTTTTAGCTGCCTCTTACTTACATTTCTGGGTTGATTAACATTAAAAAAAAGCAAAAACAACCCCAACCTGGTATGATTTGGATTCACTATCTGAAATGGTGAAATAATTTAAAAGGAAAATATCTGCAACATTAGGTTTAATGGGGTTTTTTTTCCCCTATATTTATTGCAGCTGTGGCTCAGCCATCTGTATTCTATGGATAGCTGTCCCTGCTTCAGGACTCTGTTAATTTGGGACTGATTCATTTTCAGGGTACTGTGGCCTTTGCACATCTATTTCTCTTAATTTGGGGATAAATGGAAAAGAAGCAACCATAGGATATTTAACTCCAGATGACTGATTTTTCCCAGCTGAGTTCTTGATCTTTCTTCCCACACTGGAGTTGCTTGGGGAGTTATTAAGCCTTGGGAGTCACGAGCTACTTTGTGTATAAATTCCCACCAAAAGATGAGATATTCCAGTGTTTTCAAAAGACCAGCCAGAAGTTTTTCTTCCTCTAAGTAACATCACCAAAAAAATCACCCTGCTTTGGCAAAGAAATTACCAGCTCTGTGAGAAGGGAGCAATAGAGATTCTCCAAAAGTGTCTTAAGACTCTTGTTTTCCCAAAATGCAGTTCCTCTGCTGGAGGTCAGAGGGGAAGGATGTTCTGAGAAGTGTCTCCAAGTGTGGAACGTTGAGTTTTGGGAAAGAGAAGATCCCAAATGATCACAAAAGCAAGGAAACGTGTCCTTTCTCATCAGTGAGCTTTTAATGTCTTTCAGAGTGCGTTGCTTCTGCCGAGAGTCCGGGGCAGTAAAGAGCAATTGAGTGCTGCAAATTGGTCCATTGAATAATTCAAAATAGTTTTAAATGGCATAATTGGCTTAAAGGTGCCTAATCAACCCATCTCATCCCTCAGAGCTTCCCGGGGGCTTTGCCCTGATGGATCTGAGTGGAGTTTTGCCATGTGGGCAGTGCTGCTGCCTGTCATTTGTTTACTGGTGGAGGACACTCATCTCTCTTAACATTTCTGTGTTTGGCTTCTGCTTTACTTGCTTTCTTTCTGCCCTCAAATATTTGATTAGAACAAATGAATCAAGAAAAATGTTCATTGCCCTTTGCGCCAAACCCTGCGTTAGTTGAAGAAGCAACTTGGCATGGAGAACTGGTGGAATTATGGATCTAAAGGATCATTTCAGCTGGATCTTTCCATGTATCTCCAAGCTAGGAATTCACTGATAGTGGTGTGGGCTTCAGTAGCATGTTTTCACTCATATTAGCTTAGTGGAAGGGATTGGAAATAGGTGATTTCTAAGGTCCCTTCCAAGCCAGGCCATTCCATGCTTCCATGTTAATGATTTGGAGGATCCTCCTGAACATCTAAAGGTAGAAATAAAGCTCAAAAAAGAAACTGCAGTTGGTTGCCCTGACCAGTTTCTGCCTCGCTGACCGAGGCAAATCGGTCGCAGTGAAACAGTCTCGATTTTTAATAACATCTAAAAGGATGGTGAGGAGACAGTTCACACAATCAGGGAGAGCTGGGGGTGCAGCAGAGCACTTGGGGGAAATCCAGAGGTGGTTTTCCATTATCATGCCATATGAAAACCAAACAGTCCTTTCAATGGCTTTGGAAACCACTGCAGGAGGAATATTGGGCTTGTTTGGAGGCATCTTAATTAAGGAGGCAGCGGGGAAATTTAGAGGTGCTACGGGTGGAAATGGTAAAACTGGGGGCAAAATAAAAGAGGGGAGAGAGGCTACATTTAGCTGGGCAATCTGGTGTCTGCTGTTTTTATGGTCTATAAGTTTGAGGGACGTAAGTGCAAGAAGAGGAAGGGAAATGGAGGTTGTGCAGGCTGAGGTAATGGGCAAGGCAGGCACAGTGGGATTGGCTGCTCTGAGGGCAACTCTTCCCACATAAATCCTAGTCAGAAACATCACAACCAAGGGGAGAGGCAGAAATCATCTCACCCAGACCCCATAAATCCAGTCCTGGACAGCAGGGGATGTACATCTCTAATGAACATTCCTTCCTGAGCAGGAGTGGGATGAGCTAATTGTCTCAGGTGCCCTCTGGTTCCCCTGGCTCAGGGTCACGTTGTTTGAAGTGTCATTACAAGTAATTGGAGCTGGATATGTAGATCAAAGGAAGAAACCAGCCATGTCATTTATTAGCTGAAGGAATGAAGTAACTGAATTTGCTAATTTAAAGCCACCCTTCCCTGTATTTAGAAAATACTGACCCTGCAGATTTTTGATGCTGAACTGCTCATTTAAATTTTGGAGGTGTTGTTCTCCTCTGGGGCTTTGATACGCTGCTCATGGAAATGTGTGTTTAGAGATGGAAAAGGAGGGTAATGGTCCTTGAGAGGAACAAGTGAGTATTTTACTCTGTTCATCATGTGTGTGCACAAATGGGATGTGGTACTATGTATTTCCTAAAAAAAGGGGGGGGGAAAAACCCCAACCTGTGAGAGTTTTTCACAAGGAGTAACAAATTTCCCAATCTTTGAATAAACATCATCATACTCTGGTAGAGAAAATGGGGTAAGAAAGATGTGTTAGTTGCTCTTTTTCTAGAACCTTGTAACTAGATGAGAGTTTTGTCTGTTGCTTCTCTTCCTCATAGAGGAAAGGCCATTTCCATAGTGCCAGATTTTGGGGCTAATAAGAAGAAATTGCTTCCAGGCTTTCATGCAGCACTTGCAATTAAAGTGAATAAAATTGCACTTGTGTTGTTGAAATATTAAGGGGATAGCTGAAAGCTTGTTGCTCTTCAAGAAAATGGGGAATTAATCACTGGAGATGCTGGATGGATACAGAGGAGGCTTAATCCCTTAAATTCAGTGTATCATTGGAGAGATCATGAAGGTGGTGCCAGGGACTGGCTGTCCCCAGGTCAGTTAACACTGAGTAAAGGAGGGACAGCAAGTGGAGGTGTCCCCCTCCCAGCAGGCAGGAGGGAGCAGCTGTGGGTGGAAGGGGGGTGACCCACCACGTGCTGCTGGCCAGTGGCTGTGGTCACAGGGGACCTTGCTGCTGCACGTGATGTCTGGAATTCCAAGCCCGAGTAACTGGCAGGGGGAAATTGGAAAGGCAGGGATGATAACAGCAGGACCACGTGTGCTGTGTATATCAAGCAGGTAGTGACAGGCTGTCCCTGCCATCAGCCCCCGTGCCCTTATTCATCTATTTTGGGCACAGAGTGTTTGGGAAAAGAGGGTCTCGTTAGCCTGTCTGCTGAATCTTTTCCTGATTACGTGCTCATCATTATTACAGCGAGGAGAAAACACAGTGTCAAAGTTTTGAACTGGAGCTGTAACAAACATCCAAAATCCAGTTCAGTTAATTCCATATTCATTCCTTTTGTCTGAGTGATTCCTTTTTGTCTCCCCTCTCCCACCCCTGTTT
Source organism: Rhadina sibilatrix (assembly GCA_013400275.1). Classification (NCBI taxonomy): domain Eukaryota; kingdom Metazoa; phylum Chordata; class Aves; order Passeriformes; family Phylloscopidae; genus Rhadina; species Rhadina sibilatrix. The sequence continues at coordinate 127,374 of VWYO01019347.1, forward strand.
GGGAAGTGCCTTCCCACAGAAGGGTGGTTGCAAAAACTCATTACTCTTTGAGCATCCACAGGAACTAATTAACAGTTGATTGCACAGATGAGGTTAAAGAGGGATGAACCTCACCAGTGATCTACCTTAGATTTGGGTGGGAAATGAAAAAAGAAGCTAAGTTTTAACTGACAGCCTTAGCATTAGTTACAGCCTAGAGGATTCCCTAGAAATCCCAGCAAACACTACAAATCCTGTAGGAGGTGTGTATTTGAAAGTAGCAGAGCATGATAAATCCATATATATTAACTTAATTTGGGAAAAAAATTGTGGCGCTGAGTTGTAGCTTCAAACAGTGATGGGTTACAGAGCCCAAAATGGAAATGTACTGAACTTCTGTGGGGGGATGCAGGGGACAGAGTGTGGTTGGCTGGGAAATGGTGTTTTTGCAGTTCTGACTAAACAAACCGTGACAGCACAGAGTAAATGCAATGAAAAATAAGGAACGGCGGCATCTCGGCTCGTGAGCTCCAGCCCACACCTTATCTCAGTGCCATGACTGGGCTGAGACAGGGTGGTCATGATTTGTTTAAATCTGTACAGCAAGGAGGCAAGAGCTGAGAGCTGCCCACATTCCAGGTCTGCTCCTCACCCACGGGAAGCACAGAGAGTGCAGTGCCTGAGGAACATCCTCTGGCTAAACTGGTGTTCGGCTGCATGGAACAGGCTGGAGCTCTTGCTGCAGCATCATTTTCTGTTAATTGTCATTAGAAATACCAGATCACATCTTGCTTCCCAGCTTTTGCCACCTATAAATAGGATAAGTGTTCCAGAAATACCTCTTCCTCAACAACTCCTTGTCAAGACCTTTGGTAAAAGGAGCACCATGAAGCTCATAGCTAGAGGTTCCCAAGCACCACATTTCCTTCCTAAAATTGAAAGAATTAGGCAAAAGCGCCTTTGGATAAAGTAATTCAGAACTTGTGCCTTTTTTTTTTTAATTGAGCTTTTGTATCTTTGTTAACTGCCTTTTGTGTTCTGTTGGGTTTTTCACATAGCTCCCCAGAGGAATTTTGAAATCGCCTTTAAGATGTTTGATCTGAACGGTGACGGCGAGGTGGACATGGAAGAGTTTGAGCAGGCAAGTTGAACAGTCAGTGCTCTGGCACCTTAGCCAGAAGCACAGCATTCCTTTGTGATGTTTCTGCCTTTTGTATTTGGGCTTAGTGCTGGCTCGCACCTTTCCTTTCTGTGCTCTGCTGTGTTGCTTCAGTGCCTGCTGTTTGGTTTGTTTTTTTTTTTTAAACTGGATATTTCAAGAGAAAAATTTGCATTGAACCAGGACAACCAGCAGTACAAACTCAGGTTTGCTGTGACTTTGTCCCCAACATTCAAGGCCAGGGCGGGCCTTAGAGGAGCCTGGTCTAGTGGAAGGTCCCTGGAACTGGATGAACTTTAAGGTGCCTTCCAACCCAAACCATTCTAGGATTCTGTAACATTTCCTTACAAAAAGTCACCTTCAAGGTAGACGAAGAACTTCTTTTCACTCTACTGGTAAAGTGGGATTTTGATCCTACTGCCTTCTCAGCTTCTACTGAATTCCTTAATTTTGCCTTCAGAGCATAGCCAAGGTAAGTCTGTTTCAGAGAAGAATTTATCCACTTATTCCAGTGTAATCCAAAAACGTGTTATTGAGAGCCTATTTTCATTAGTCCTCTACTTCTTGCAAGGTTTCATCAGCAGGGATTTTGCTGCAGGTTTTTTAATGAGTTTAGCCTTCATGTCTGATACTGGTGAACTCTTCCTATAAGCTGTGATTATATAGTTGTGTCCAAGTGAGAATAGATTGAAGGCTCCAGCTGTCAGTGGGGAAAAGATTTGCTCTCCCCAGGCAGAAGAGTGTGCTTTTTCTTGCCTATTTCTAGCCTTAAGATATTGGGAACTTAAAAACACCCCGAGATCACATCCTGAATCACCTGTGCATGCTATTCATAAAAGGAAATTGAAATGCATTTATAAAGTGCTACCCGAGAACAAAGCAGCCCTGGAGAATCCAGACACAGATTCTTACTCATCAGTTGGCTCAGTGAGTAATTAACTGCAGAAGAGTCTCTACAAGGTCGTGCTTGGGGCACTTGCTATAAATGGGAAGAACTAGTGGCAAAGGAGATCTGTTGAAGTACCCTCCCTTTCTAATCTTTTGCTGTCACCCTCCTTAAATTATTCCTTGTGTGTATGATGCCATCATCACGAGCTTGCTCCGGAGCCATGGGATATGTCTGGGTAAGTGCAGGGTTTTAGATGCACACTTTGGACTATGAGGAGACTGGAGTGTGTTTATCTGCAGTCTGATATCACTTCACTAGACAGCCTTCTGAAATGTAAATCTGGGGTTTTCTTCATGTTTCTTCCTTCCCCCAAGTAAAAATGGCTGTTCTTCCTTCTGTCTGTATAGTTGCCTTGGTTTGGAAAGACAGGTATCTGTGTGGGAAACTGGGGTTTCCCTTAAAATGCAGAATGTAAACCCTTCACCCCCTCACTAAATTATAATTTTGCAATCAAGGGCTTTCAGGCAAAGATTTTGGGAATAGGAATAACAGTTCTTTACTAAGAATATTAACAATACAAATCTAGTAGGAAACAAAACTACCCAACCAAACCAGCAAAAAAAGAAATAACAATTTTGGAGAACCCTGATAGAGTCAGAGCTACAACCTGACACCCTGCTGGTCAGGGTGTTGGGAGCAGTCCCAAAGTGAGTCCTCCTGGAGTGGCAGCTGTGGTTCTGGTGAGGTAGAGATGATCCTGTAGAAAACAGATCCAGTGATGGTAAAAGGCGTCCAGTGGTGGTGAGAAGGGTCCAGTGGGTCAGAAGGGGTCCAGTCTTCCTCCCAGGAAATCGGGTGAAGCTGGCAGCTTTCGTGTCCCTGTGTCTCAGTTTCATCCAGACAGAAACTGCCTGCCCCCACCCCACTGCCAGGGGGATGTGATGCATCCCACAATGGGATGGTGGAATGTGGATGTACAGCTTTGGGGAGGGTATAGTTTGGGGAGGTGTTAATGGCCCATTATCAGAAGGCCTCAGGCCTCTCCCCCCTTGAGTTACAAGAGATAAAGAAAAAACATCTCCTCAACTGCTTTTAACAGCTGAAAATAGAATATACACCTCTGGCTCCACAACCCAGGACAATAGTGCATGGTGATAGCTCTCCACTGCAGTTATGGGATCATATTGAACTGTCCAAAAAGTGATTGATGGTAGCTGTAATGTTCTAGCATGAAATCAATTATGGAGCTAGATGAATTTAAGACAAGCAAGAGAACGATTAACCTCCTACTAGAATTGCAGTGACGCCAAGGTGCTAACACAGGTTCATGATTGGCTTTTTTAATCAGAGCCATGTAAAGTGAAAGAGGAACATTTCTATAGGATGAATGTTTCCTAATGGCTGTGAAGATGAGGGTACAAAATTGAATGAAATAATTTCAAATCACCCAGTAGGCCAGGAGAAGTTATGCATGCATTAAGTCACATAAACATCCCCAGGAAGGGGAAGGTGTTTTTGTTAAGCTGGTTACATGTGTCAGTGCCTGTATAGGAAGGAATAAAGTTCCTGGTTAGCAGCAGAGTATTTGGGTGAAGGCTGATCCTCCAGAGCCTGAGAGTTAGAGGATGAGGGAGCTGTTGTGGAAATTGGTTAGACATCTGTGAAGATACTGGTTTGCTGCAAGTACAAGCACAGCTCCAGTGGGAGGCACACATATCTCATGATGCAAACATACAACATTACAAACAATTGTTTATAGGATAAACCCTCTTTTTCACTCCTTTTGGAAGTGCCTGGCAAAGAGCATGAAGGATGGCAGGGTTTGCAGGTCTGTCCTGTAAATCTTACCTGGCAGGAGCAGCTGGAACATGCCCTCTCAGGGGCTTATGGAGCAGTTTAAAAGAGCAACATCATTCTGGGGAGAATGGGTGGGAAAAGAGGGGGAAGAAAAGGACCATCATGGAAGCATCATTCCACCCCTGCTGCCTGTGAGCACGTGGGAATGAACTTCCTACTCCTCTCTCACATGTTGTCTTTGGAGGCAGCCAACAGCAGGTCCTTCTTTCTGATGTTTGAAAACCTCGTCAGGAAAGAAAATTACTTCTGTAATTTAGCAAATATATAACTAAGTTGGAGGCTTTAACTACCTAGTAAAAAAAAATAATGAATTTCTTCAGGCCTTGCTGAGGAGTGTCAGGTTTTTTATCCAGTTGAGGCATATGGTTAGTGTTTAGTCCTGAATAATGTGGTGCCTACATCAGTATTGCCTTCAATTCTTCATCCTTTGGCATGGAAATTGTTAGTTTACTCCTCTTGTTTTTAAAGAAGGGCTGGCTGAAAAGTAGAAAACTAGAAGGCAGTGTTACTTGTGATTTCTCTTCGAGTCTTTGACTATTTTAATTGATTTTTCCCCCCCTCATCTGGTACAAAAGATGAAACATCACAAACACTTAGGCTGAAATATGAAAGAAAAAACAGTGGAGCATCTCAGATGCTCAGACGTCCTTGCACGATTGATGACCTGTGGGTGAGGGCAGCTCCTTGCAGTGGTGCCTGCCTTTCTGGGCATTAAAAGGATTACCCAAAACAGGGAACTGGCTCCAGTTCCCACAGGTGGATTTTCAACCTGCCTGATACTTGTTACAGATGGGAGAGGAAAAGAGAGCCATAGGATTCCATATAAATAACACCCAGGAGAAGCTGCTGTGTAGAGCAGTCTACAGTATGGTAAACACTCATGTAAGAAGCAGGGGCAGTTTTCCAAGCTGGCCATAAATTGCCCTGCTTCAGACAGTTTATAAATATTTGTCTCCAAGCTATGCTGCGTGTAGTTCACTGTTAACAGTAGAGCACAAAGCAAACAAAGGAGTTGCTATTTACATTGCAAAAACAAGAGATTTCCTGAACAGTTTGGGTTGGAAAGGACCTTAAAGATCATCTCATTCCAACCCTCCTGCCATGGGCCAGGACACCTTCCTCTATCCCAGGTTGCTCCAGGTTCTGTCCAGCTTGCCCTTGAACACCTCCAGGGGTGGGGCTTCTCAGGGCAACCTGTGCCAGGGCCTCACCACCCTCACAGAGAAGAATTTCCTCTTAATATCTAGTCCAAAGCTCCTCTCTTCCAGTGTAAAGCCATTGCCCTTGTAAATAGTCTCCCTCCATGTTTCTTGCAGGCTCCCTTCAGGCACTGGAAGGCCACCCTACATCCTTCCTCACATTGGAATCACCAAAAAGCCTGAAACCCTCTTTTCTGTGCTTTTTTTTCCTCTTGATTTTCTCCTCGGCCTGCTTTTCCTCGTAGTGGAAGAACAGCCAGCAGCTTCTGGTTGGGATGCAGGGTTTCCAGCAAGGTGAAGCCACCAGCAACAGCACAGCATTTTCCTCCAGAGCATCCCCTTTGGGGCTGTTCCAGGAAAAAGCTGAACACACCAAATACCACAACAATGAGGTTCTGGCATCCTTGTGACAGCTGGAGCTCTTGGCAGCTGCTTTTCTTCCTCCCTTCCAACTTTTATCAGCAGGGGGAAGAGGCTGATGGCAAAGCAGTGGTGTTTGCTGGAGCTTTGCGAAGCCTGGGTTGTCAAGTGGCTTTTTTTCCTCCCTCCTTTTTCAAACTTGTCCTTAATATACATCCTTTTGCTGCCTGGTTGGAAGAGATCAGTTACTACACAAGAGAATAAGCCTGGCTTCTCATATCCCAGCAGTAATCACTCAGATGGACTTGGATAGTTAGTACTTGAGGAAAGAGAGAGGAGATGGCTGCATTTGGCTTGGCTGCCCCCTTAAATTTGCACAGAACCCTTAAAATAACACACAGGCTGTCAGATCCTTCAAGGTCAACCTTCTGGCATCTTTTATGGGGTAGGGAAGTTCTTTTGAAGAGCCTTTAGTGCAGGGGCACAGCCCCAGGCATGAAGGAACTTCCAGCTGTGACAGAGAGCAACAGGCAGCAAGGAGAGGGTGCCCTTGGGTTGAAAACCCCAGGATTTGGCCACGAGTGGGAAGAAGTGTGTTGTGAGCTGACTGGGGTTGCTGTGAGCTCACAAGGATGGGCAGTAAAGGAGTGGAAGCTCTAAAACATTTGAAGAGGTTTTTTCCTCCCCACAATTGCTGCAGCTTTTTCACCTCCTGGGATTTTGCTGGGAAGAAGCTGCCCTGCTGACTTAGGGGTAGGATCAGCACAAGAATGTTTGTTTGTCTGCAAAGAGGCTGAATTGTTTCCTAAAACTGATTTTAAGCACTTGATTCTCTTCTTTTTATTTTTTTTTTTAAGTGGACTGAAAAAAAAACATAGGTTGGCTAGGGAGGTTGTGGACTCTTCATCCTTGGAGATGTTCAAGGCCAGGCTGGACAGGGCTTGGAGCAACCTGGTCTAGTGGAAAGCGTCCCTGCCCATGGAAGAGTTTTGAAACTAGATGGTCTTTAAGGTCACTTTTAGATGGTCTTTAAGGTCACTTCCAGCCTGAATCATTCTGTGACTCTTTAAAGTTCAGCCCAATTTTTGAATCGTCGTACCTTCCTGAGAACCGTTTTAGGAGGGCAAGAAAGGAGGGTGACCCAGCTGAGCATGGAGCACTTCACGCTGCCACTTGGCTGGTGTGGTTTTGATCGTGACCTCCTTGCTGTGATTTGTTTTAGGTGCAGAGCATCATCCGTTCCCAGACCAGCATGGGCATGCGCCACCGGGACCGCTCCACCACCGGCAACACCCTCAAGACCGGCTTCAACTCCGCCCTCACCACCTACTTCTTCGGGGCTGACCTGAAGGGAAAGCTGACCATCTCCCACTTCCTGGACTTCCAGCGCAAGCTGCAGCATGATATTCTGAAGCTTGAGGTCTGGGGTG
>VWYO01019350.1:0-35900 GCA_013400275.1 Rhadina sibilatrix
TTGTCTTTCTGCCCATGGAAAAGCACTGGGAAAACCAACAACTAACACAATGGGCTACAGAGCTACAAAGGGATGTGTGAAGGATACAGAGAACATATAAAAGAAAAAAAAAGGCAAAACCCAAAGGGCATCAGTTTCAGAGGAGCTGTTCTGCACAGGGCCCTTGAGAGCTCCCACACCCAAGCCCACCCCAACTCCTGAGCCCCTTCCCCAGGGAGGATGCTCCTTCTCACAGAGCCAACCTGCTCTGCTGCTGCTACCACAAACAACAAAAGTCCTTCCTCATTTAGCACATTTCATGGGTAAATTAATAAGTGTTAGATCCCGGGAGAAAGGGGGAATTTTTAAAGTCTGCACTCAGATACGAAAGTTCTCAACTTTGCCTGCTGGTCCCAAACATTATTCAACTCTTTGCCACTATTTTTTAGGCAAAGGTAGTGCTGGTGTAGTACTGACTCAGCACCCTTTGCTGAGCACAGTCAGGCTCCAGAAGGTCTCATTCTTTCCACTCAATGCCATGGCTGGCAATTGGGAATAGATGTTTATTCAGAGTGAACTGAAGAAAGAAAGAAATAATCAGGTTATCAGCAGCCAACAAAGCACACATACTGTGATGATTAATATGCATTTGAGTGGAGAACTGCTCTTTTTGCCATTAAAACTTGTATTACTTAAATCACATCTTTCATCAAAGTCTTCTAATTGCACTACAGTTTGTGATCATTTAATTATCTGTGTTTTCTTTTCGAGATGGTATCTCTGAAATGTACCGTATTTATCAGAGTACTCCTCCACTTCTAACTGTAACTTGGCCAAAGGAATTTCTCCTGGAAAAAAAAAAAAAATCCATCTCAAGAGCACTTTCTTCTTGTCCACTTTGGGCTGAAGCAAGTTAAAAATGCAGAACCCTCTCAGCTCCTCATTTGAAGAGGTAGACATCATAATTATAAATTCCTGCCGCAGTTTAAGGTTCACAGGACAAACTCACAATAGCTTCATTACAAATTCCCTGTGATCTCTTCATACATTTTAAGCACCTGGAATATTTGCATTTCTGATTTTACTGGTGCAGCCTTAACAAGATAGAGATATTCTCACTCACCGTGAACTGGATGAGGCTCTGAAGAGAAGGGGTTTTTTTGTTGATTCTGGGCATAACTGAAGAGAAAGAAGGAAATAGAGATTAAAAAAAATGGTAAAGCCATTGCACTGTGACTAACATTGAGACTTACTTCAACTCACCTTTTAAGGGATATCACCTCATCTTAAAGTAAAGTAAATTATTTTAAGTGTTCTTTTTCCTGCTCCCTGTGAAATGTCCAGGATTTGAGGGTTCTACCAGGTCTACTTTGAAAGAAAAATAAATGAAAAACCCTCCAGCTGAGTGCCTAAATACTCTATTGTAGTAAAGATTTGTTTATGATCATTCAGAGGAATAGAGATTTGCTGCTTTTATGAAATGGAGTAGAGATTTTCACTAAAAAAAAATCTAAACATGCTGGGAAATCAAGTTTTACAAATATGGCCCTTTGTCCTATTAACATGTGATATAGTTCTTTCCATGGGATAATTATGCATTTATTATGTGTGTACATAAAAACTGCAGTGACACACAGGAACAGCACATTGTAATGAAAGTGCTTCAGTGAAAAATAACTCAGAATGAAGTTAGTTACAACAATTTTCTTCTTACCTGTGAACATTTTTTTGGCATATTCAATGGATTTTAGCAGTATCTGGTGTCATATTTGGCTGGAGATCAATTGATTTGTCTGATTAGAGCACAAGACAATCTGTGTGTGATAAAGATATGAGCATATAATTTCATACTATAACACAAAGATAAGCTGATAAATGCAATTTTTTTATGAAGATAATAGATTTTCTTCACATGGGTAAGTATAAAATACATGTAAATATGAAGCATTCTTCCAGACACTTTAATTCCTCTTACAGCACCATCAGAGCTGGCACTTCTGTAATGGCAGTATCATTCTTTGAAATATTTTTACAATGATAAAGAAGGATGAGATTTAATAAAGAGGTAATTAACAAGCTGTAATACCTAAACATCCCTGTTTATGTGGGGTAGCAGATTTTTTATATACTCATTTCAGTCAGCTCTGACAGCAAGTCTGTGGCTGATGGTTACGCCAGTCATAATTAAAACTCTTTCCCATTACATTCATTATCACAACAGATGGGGTGATTTTGAGAGGAAGAGGTATCAGTTTTATGTTAAAAAGAAGGAATTACTTGTGCCACTCTATTCTTTCTGCTTCATCCCTTTGTTTTCTTTTCAAAGAAAAGGAAGGATTAACTTAAACACCAAAGCTCTGGTATTAATATGAAGGCATTGTAGAAACCACAAAACAGGATGATTGGAATCTGAAAGCTAAACATGGGAATGGATCCATGATAACAATATACTGCTGCAAGCTGTACTTACAGATCAGGTTTATAGTATAAAATCATAAATGTAGAGAATTATCACCAGCCATCTGAGGTAATTAACAACTAGTCACTTAATTGACCTTTACCAGTGCTCTGAAGCCACTGATACAATCTAGGTGTGGCTCCTGATGGAAAAATCAATGTCAGTTGTACCTTAGAGCTGTTAAGTGTTCAGACTGTAATTTCCAAGATAATGTCAACTCAATAAATTAACTGGGAGGTTTGTTTGTTTGTTTTTGGTTTGGTTTGTTGTTGCTGTTGTTTTTTGTTTTTTCTTTTGGAGAAATTAAAAACATCCACCACGAGTAAACCAAAACAAAGCCAAGGCCACATAAAGAAAATAAATCCTGATACAGAATAGGGTTGAGTAACAGAAACTATTTGTGTACCTGAATGCCTTTGGAATCCTGACTGCAGCCCTAAAGTTCCTGTGTTCTTGAGCCCAATTCACAGGTTAGAATAAAGGATATTCATTGCTCAAGAGCAAAACCACTCAGCATCTTGCACTCCATCATATTTTCATGTAAATGAGAAAGACAGGCACAGCTCCTCAGAAGGAACAGGTGGGAAGCCAACCATGTTTTCCTTTTAGATCCATGGAAAACAATTTCACCTAATTACACAATTATCCCAACCAGCACATTTTTTTTTTTTGTTCCTGCCTGAAGAGGAGCACAGAAATGCATGAGCTAACAAAGTGATGAGATGAATGGCTCATTTGCTCAGCATCCTATTTTACTGGAATGGCCAGTCCCTGGCATTCCGGGCAGAGGTACAAAACACACTGCAGCACACAGGTGTTGAACAATTTTTTCCCTTGGAAAGGTTTCCTCCTTTCCCTCATCCTCTGTGTGCTCTCCAGAACTGCCATTTCAAACAGCTGCTGGCTCTGTGCCTGTGGCTGGGAGCAATTCATCACTTCAAAAAGCCAGCTCAGCACACTTGAGCCATCTGAACTATTTCCACCATCCCACATTATATTTGAGAATATAATTGGGGGGGAAGAGAGGACTACAACTCTCATTGCTGTTATTGCTGCTCCAGGAGAGAGGCAAAGAGTTTTTCTATTCTATTCTATCCTAATTTCATTCGTATTCTATTTCATCTCCATTCCTATTGTCTTACTCTATTCAATGTTATTCTATCCTTAATTCTTTTTACACTCTTTAAGATGAACTTTGACACTCAGATGTGTTTAAGTTCAAGAGAATTTGGAGAAAGACAGTTTTAGCAGTGCAAGTGATTGAGGGGAGGGTGGTTTGCTCAAAATCGGTGAAGAAAAAGAGATATTTTTGGCTGAAAGTGTAGGACTCCTATTTTCAGCTAAATTTTCTCAACATGTACTCATTTCTGTTACTCTGTTGCTGTTATTTACACACAAGTATAGGTTAGTCCTAAAACACTTATTAGAGAGGAATGGAACACAGAGACCTCCAAGAGGAAAAAAAAATCACCGTGATTCAGAAGGAAGTTTGTGAATTTATCTGCTTCATGGAGCAGAGCTCCTGTGCTAGGGAGAATTTCCTTTTGAAACCCACCCAAATAAGTGTTACCCTTGCTGCTGACATTTTTAATCTTTTACTTTTGCTTCTGTGGCTGAAAATTGGAAGTAGGTCATGCTGCAGCATTGTTACCTGTTGCAGATTCTCCACCACAGATGGAAAAGGAAGACCTGGCTCAGCAATTCAATAAAGTTAATCACAACCAGATAATCATAAGAGATGAGGCTTTCTCCAAAGCAACGCTGAACTCACAGGAGCAACAAATAGGAGAGACACTCTAACAGAGAAGTTGACACAACTCCAAAAAGCGCCAGATGTTCATTTGCAGGTAAAAACTTGTAATTAAACTTTCCAGACACTGCATTTCCAGAGATTAGAACACTGAACTTTACATATGAAGCACTGATGAATATGAAACCAAACGAAATGATTTCAGTCAGATGGGAACAGGCTGATTCCAGACATCTGTAATCTGGGTATTTATAATCAGCCCTCACAGTCACTCACTTTTACAAGGCTGTCCTACAGAAAATGGAGCAGTACAACATTAATCAACATTTCACCTGAGGCTGTGGGCTCAGGACACAAAGAAATTGCTCTGAAATTCCAATCAGCCTTCAAAAATGTGTTGGATCAAAATGTTTCTGTTGTTCTGGGCACGCACTTTTTGATATTTCCTTGTCCAGTTTGCACCAAACTCAGTAAAATCTGGGGTAAATCAGTGCCACTGTGTGAATTCCAGCTACATATTTTTTTAAAAAAATATGTGTAGACATCTAAAAACTCTAAAATATGTGTGCACATATTTTACACAGGCAGGGGGCTGTGTGGTGTTTGCGTGGCAGGATGGGAGAAGTGTGATCACAAAATGCTCCAGAGAAAAGAGATTAGTAATAAATGATCCCTCACCTGGCTCATCTGTGTAATCTTTTTCTGTGATGGGATGGAATTCATTACAGACTTACAGCAACTCCACAACTTTTCAAATCTTTATGCCCAGCCTTTCCACACATCATGGATTCCAGAGCAACACTTCACTGAGAAATCTTCTAACTTCCCCTCTAATTTCGCTGCTGAATTCTCTGCAAGGAGATGCTTGGGCTTGTGTGTGTTTTGCATAATGTAAACACCTGCACATAGGAGGGCTGCAATAAGAAGTTAATTATGTCATAAGAGTTGCAGGGTCTTCCTTTGGATTTTCTCTGAGAAGCAAAGCCAAGTCCCACTTGCAGCCTGTCAGCTTTCCTTTCAATTGCCACAATAATTAATATTCTTTTCATCTAAAAGTCTGCCACCAAAATGGGACAGGTGGTTTCAAGAGCTGCTAAAAGCTGCTAAATATCTCTGGCAGAGGTGCCACAATGTCACTACAATGATGGCCTTTTCCCCAAAAAAATTAGTCACAAATTTAGGTGTTTCAAATGGAGTTCTACTTATCATTCATGTATAGAAAAGTGGTTTTAAACATAGATGTGAAAGGAACAGGGGTGGATACCGAATGTAAAGAAACAAAGGAGAAGATGACTCAATATTCCAAGAATACCTAAATTTCCAGCTCGCTGCTCAGCCCTGAGTGCAGACAGTCCTGAACTTGCAGGTTAGGAAATGTCAAAAAAATGCATCACTGATCAGCAAAATCCAACAGAGAAGGAAACGAGGGGAATAAATTAAAAACAAAACAAAACTCTGTGGAATGCTGGAAGCTCACACAAGCTCTGAAATCAAATTTCAAGGTGGAGCCAAGCCTTCCTTGGGCCTTGCTTCCCCAGGCCCACAGGAGCTCAATCAGCCACAAACTGCTCCCAAAGTTTTCTGTTAATATAAGCAAAGCTGCTGTGCCACCTGGTGAACATTTTCATATGCAAGAGTCTCTTTTGCTGTATTTCTCAACATAAAAGGCTAATTCAAGTGCTCTTGGCAACCTTTGTTGGTGCCTGCATTAAGATGTGTGAATAGTTGCAATCAGTAATGAGAGAGAGTCTCCACTTCTGCCACTACAGAGGACTGGGCTTTTGTCAGCACATAACTAATGTGCTCATTATTTCTCAGCAATACATGTTTTAATTTTGGAGAAAATGAAGCAGCATTATTTGTGGCATATAGGGGGGGAAAAAAAATCTACAGGGATAATATATTTGAGTAAAACATCACTGGGTTTGCAGCTCGTGACCTGATCAATCACGATCGATGATAAAATTGGAATTTGGGGATCAGACTCGATCATCTAAAATGCGTTCACTTTCAATATCTTTTCATTGAACACTAAATAATTCTTGGCCCATCAGCTGCATGGATCAATCCATTAAAAATATTTAATAACACTGTGGTATTAAATGTTCTCCAAAGTGTTAAATCAATGCTGTCAGACACAAGCCACACAAGATGGGTTATTCTCAACACTTTGAGCCAAATATCCTGAATAAAGCCTCTGTTAGATACCTGAAATATGTTCTGGAAATTCCTAGTGACAACACTCCAGAGTTGTTCATTTGGCCCATCCCTTTTCCAACTGACCCCATACTTATGAACATGATCACCAAAAGTCATTAATTCAATCAGATTCAGGACAAAATTACCCCAAACTTAGGACACAGACAGGCCTGGCCTAACGTGCATTTTGCTACTCCACTAAAGAGAGGAAAAATACAGCAATGTGCAATTCCTGACAATCTTATCCCACGTTGCTTAGTGGCTCTTTGCTATTTGTCCTGATTTTTATCTAATAGAAAAATACATCTTTTAATTTGAAGAAGTCTGGATTCAGATCAAACCTTGATTCACGTTTCACGCTCTAGAAAACCCACCTTCCCAGAAGACTGAAGAAAATATCTGCAGAATTTTAGAGAAGGTCAGCACTTAAAGCATGTCTTGGCTCAATATCTATATGGGTTTTCAGTCTCTTAAATTGTTCTGCTACCTTGAATTCAGTTTAGGGAAAGTAATTTTCTTTATATATTTTCCCACCAGTTTTTTGATGATTCAGCCAACACACTGATCCTCCTTTTGGAATTAGTTAATTTATATTTTCTCTTGACTTCAACATAATTTGTAGTGTTGGACCCACTCCTATTTATTTTATATTTTCATACTGGAGGTCTGTAACTCCTGCATGAGAGTAAAACTAAATTAACCCCCCTACATAGAGGTCTAAATCATTTGGCAGGATATTGTGTTTTCTAATAGAAAATAGCATCAGTTTTTGGACAACTAAATGAACTTTTGGAATAATTCAGAAATATATTTTCTGCAGGAATTTCCTTAGGTGAACAGCAATGAGTTATAGTTTTCAACTTTGCTCCCATTTTTCATCTAGTAACCAAATAATATTTATTCATAAGACCATAAATCTGTTTGGGTATGGATGGAAAGATGCCATCAGATGGCAGGTGTGCCATTGGCCATTGTACACTTAGGAAAGGCTTTCTCTCAGGTGTCTAAGGACTCAGCCCTTTAGAGAAAGTTAATTAAAGTTCAGAACTTGGTGACAGAAAGAAAGCACACCTTTTCCTTTCCTAAAAAGTTCAAGTTTCTGGATGATAAATTTACCTTATATTAAAATACGAAGGGAAACTGAAGGCCTGGTTTGGATGATATATAGGAATTTTCTCCTTTTCTTTCTGTTTCCTCTTCAGAAACTGCTCTCTCCTCCTCAGCAGCCCAGTGCTCTTCAAAATGGGAGTATCTCCAGTTTGTCACTGATTATATTTACAACCCCAGTCAGAAAGCTCCAAAGCACCTCTGCCAACTCCCAGGGGCTTGTGGTATCTCTCAAGCCTTTTTTGCTTAATTTGACATGAGACACATCCTTCATATTATCAAGGGTAGATCATTCTGCCTGAAAGAATCTCCTTGATCAGAATCCACGATTCTGACCATTTCTAGGGGCTGATTTTCCATAAATCTGGGATTCTGACCATCCACCAGGTACAGCCTGGCTGCCCTCATGGAGGTTTTTGGGTGGAAAACCAGAGTGGGACTCGAGGAGGTGTCCCTGGGTGTGCTCCCTTTAGAAGATGTCAATGATTTCTCACACTGCCCACACCTTCCAGGATTTCCTCAACCCCAAATCTTGAGCTAAAAGGCATCATCCTAAGCCTGTCATGAATTTTGTCCCTGCCAGATGTTCCATTCTTCCTTTTTTTCTTAGAAAATATTGCATACCAACACTTCTCTTTTCTTTACCTGCCTGCTCCTCCTTATTTACAGGTGTCACCAACACAGGTATGACATCAATGCTTTTCTTCTGTTGAGTTCTATTTTCTCTTCACCTCAGGACAAGATGTTTGCTTTTGTTCCCGAGTTATTTCTGTGAGCTGGCTGCTACTGGCAACAGCTTTTCTGTTAGTACTGAAAAGTGGTGAATTAGCTGTTTGACTGACTGAGCTCCTGTGTTTGGAAATCAATGTTAAATTGCTGCTTCCATCTATTCGAGCTTCTAAAATACAGACATATTCATAAACTCATTATGTAGAAAAAACTGCTTGGAAAAGGTGAGAAATAGAGATTAAAAATACCAGTTTATTGCTACAATTACAGTGCATTCATAAAGGAGTTACCTGACCTCGGTGTTAATATCAGATTCTGTGTCAGAGTCTCAGGGATATCAGAAGAAATACACTTTTCCTTTTGGTTCTTTTCTCCTTTTCTCTGCGTTTGTAGTCATTACAAATGAATGGCATCAATTCTATGCACAGTGTTTCTCAAAAAAAAAAAAAAATTTAAATACAGAAACCTCTATCATGCTCACTGCTGAACACACTGGGAATGTGACTTCCTCACCATGCAGGTTGTGCTCACCTAGGATACAGCAAAAGGGGGCTTGGCTTTTCCCATGGAAAAGCTTTCTTGGTTTTTAAAGGATTACCCCAAAGCTCAGATTCCTTTTGGAATTAACTAAAAGCAGGGCTGCACTTCTGTCTGCTGTGCATAGAGGAAAACATGTTTATCACATTACAGCACTGAGGCTGGAGATAAGCTCTGCCATTTCCCTACAAGCAAATCCAGACATCTGGGGAAAAAACAAGTTTAGCTGTCAGACAGGGTACACAGGAGGGCTGAGCAACAACTGTGGCTGCTTCTTTTTCACAACAAGCAGACATGGTTCATTACAGTTAGATCATTACCCTGCTGGAAAATGGGATCCTCCAAGAAGGAAATCATTATTTGTTACAGCCTAGGATTTCTTACAGTCCACAGGTTATACCAGGCCTACCTCACACTTGAGGGGATTCATCCTGCTCTGGGAAAATGTGAGTGTGCACCTCGTTTGTGAGAGAGATCCCAGTCAACTTTTAAATGCCAGATGAAAATAAAATAAAATAAAATAAAATAAAATAAAATAAAATAAAATAAAATAAAATAAAATAATAAAAGAGTTTGCTTTTCTTTTGGGGTGATTATAACTCGTATTCACCTCTTTATATTCTCCTCAATGCTAATCTTTAGTTCTGTGACAGGGATGAGTTATTTTGTGAATGAGCAGAAGTAAAATTCCTTTGGAACCATTTGAAAATGCAATTTATCAAATTCTTCTCTATTGCCAAGTGCAAACTATTGAAAATGCTTGTCATCTGAGCCAGGGATAGAATTCCCCTGTCTGTCTCCCCTGATTCAGAGATTTAGAAGCAGGCTTTTAGTTAATGCTCATGCAAAAGGCTGCACTGTAAAATATTTCAGTGATGAGTGTGACAGTTAAGAGGTTTATTATTTTTAGCACACTCAGACTTGTAGGAAAATTTCCTCAGGTTTCATGGGAGGAAATGTGTCCTTCCATTCCTGCACAGGCAAGTTCCAGCCTGTAACTCTTAGGTGGCAAAAAGCACCACTGTTTTGGAAAATATAAAGGCTAAACAGGCACATATTGATGTACTCCATACATGAAATATGAGAAATAATACATATTTCCATTATCTACATAGAACAGGCATTTTCAGCTGTGTTTTTGGGAATTAGCATTGGCTTACAAGTAAATAAAGAGAATTTCTGAAGGGATACAATACCAAACTCTGTTGGACAGGGCAGATCCAGTCCAGAAACATCAACAACCTGCTAAACTCCAGAAAGGTGTCAGAGCCATGAGGGTGTGATGGGTACAGGACATTTCTCCTACAGAGACAAAATTCATCACAAGAAATGTCCAGAACCTAAAAATTAACATCAAGTTGACCTCTTAGATTTGTAGAATTCTCTCCCCTAGCTCTAGCAGGAGCACTAATTACTGCCTTAAATTTTAGGTGAGTAAAACCAAATTAAAATGCTCCCCCTCTAAATGAAGGCTTTGCATAAAAGAACAGAGCCAATACTGAAAACAAGGTGCGTGCCATTACTGCCAAAAAATTTACAAGTAGCAGGGATACAATTTCCCATTTTTATAGCCTCATCTGTATAAGCATTTTTATAGCCACTTCCATAAAAATGTCTGAAAGTGCTCCATAAATATTAATGAATTAACCTCCCCTGCGTCCCCATATGGTGGGTATTTATTTTTACATTGTAGAGTTGGGAGAAACAATTGCAATAAAGTTAAGCTCGGTGCACAAGTCCAGCTCCTGATTCTTTTGGAGAATCAGGGATAAATAATCCTGGATCCTTGATAGTAAACTCAAGGATGAGTTATCTACCCTGCCATAGGCAGCCCATGACTCCAGAGCAATGGGATTTCCAAAAATCTTGAGCAATGGGATTTTTGGAAATCCCATTTTTGTGCTGCTCTGTCCCAGCAACGTTCTCCAAAATCAAACATCTCTAAAAATTTACTTCCCTGGAACAAACAGGGTGGATATTTTGGTGCTACACTTCCACAGCTGAAAGTATTCCTGCAGCTCTGGAAATTTTTCTGCAAGATGGTATTTTTAACGTGTCAGTTGTAATGTTTTATGGGTGGACACATAAGAGGCTGTAATCCAAGAAAGACCAAAAGATTTCAAGGAGGAAAAAGTACAAGGATTCAAATTCATTCCTGATAAGAGAGAAATAGCTAAAGAGATGTAAGTCCATAATGAGTTAAAAACCCATGTAAGGCTCTTGTTCACTGTTTGCACACACACACACACACACACAAAAAAAAAGACAAAAAATAATAAAATCAGCTCAAATTACAGAACTATTCTGCTCAAATAACAGAGTGTGCAAGAATTAGCACAAATCATTCCACGGAAATACTTTTTCCTAAATGGTCTTTTCTTTCAGACAATTTCTGAGTCTTAGGACATGGTTTGGAAAAAGCCTTCTACTTTATTACTCTTTATTTTACTTGCTTTTTTCCTCCTCCTTTTCTTTTTTTTTTTTTTTTTTCACAACTATGTCACTGTCTTTCCCTTGCAATGCACCAAATACGAGCCCAGAGTGGCCAAGATACCAATTGCCATTGAAAATAAATGTATTTGATGGCTCCAACACACATTTTCCTTAAGAAATTAATTTCCTTAGTAACTTTAACTGAACAGTCAACCCCTATGCTCCTCACAGATTTTTCCCATTATCCCATAAGGTGGTAAGGGATCCATTTGTTGAAATCCACAGCAGTTGAATATCACTGTTTTTCCAAAAGCAATCACTGATTCACTGGGAGTCTGTACAAGTCCAGGACCAATCTTTCATTTCAACTTTATCATGAACTGCATGATATTGATATACAGAGAGAAAATTGCATTAAATTTCTGTTTCACCCAGAAACCCTCTCAAGAACTTCTTTTTTTTTCTTTTAATATCTGGGGGAATTTCTGACAGAATTGTTCCCAGTGAGAGAGAGACAGTGAATTAACATTTCAGAGCATGCTTTGATATACATTGACTTAAAACCACCTTATTTTGATCTGTGTTCAAAGTCTCCAAAACTAAGCCTAAAGTTTTTGAAAGAAATAAAAATTATTAACTGCTTCCAAACCCAGTCAGAATGGCTTTGGGACATGCACTGGTGGGACACTGGCAAGCAGCCCTTTGAGGGCCTCTGAAGGAAAGACACAGCATAATTTGAATAAAATACAATCACTCAGGCAGCAACCAAAGATAATGCATCAAGCAATGAATAAAATTGGATTTAGAATTGTAGTGGGTTTTCTCTTTAATGAAAAACCAAGCTATGGCAAACCACGACAAGAATGGACAAATCAGTGTTTCTACAGCAACATCTGAATTCAGTGTCATCACTCTATTGCACTTATTCATGGAGATGATGTAATATTAATGAAATAATAAATGAGGCACTGTGCACACAAGTGTGAAGACACTAATGTGTGATGTGGGATTTCTCTTCAGCTTTTCATCAATTCAAAACAACTAAAGTACAAACTTTGGAGGGTGGAATTGACAATTTTGGCAAAGCTTGGTCTAATTTTAGTAGAATTTATTTTTAGTAGGAAAAAAAAATTGGTTCTGTTGGATACAAAACCAAAATCAGACAAATCCTATCTGCACAGGGAAATCCATGCATTCCACAGAGTCAGAGAAAAGAGATTTTGCTGACTACAGAAGAGGGAAAATTGGGTAATTAGGCCAAATCCTATAGTGCTTATTTGGGATTTAAGCTTATGAAAATAGTCTGTGAGTGATTATTATTATTATAATGATGTGACAAAACCTATTATTTTCCTAAGTGTTTTGTAAATGTACAGGAAGAAACAGCCTGTGAATGATTCTCTGCTGAATATGTGGGAGGAAGATGCCACAACTTCACAAAACCCACACATATCCCATTACTGGCAGGAACAAGATAAAGAACTTTCTTTCTTTCCATAAGGACACAGACCCCAAAGTCAGAAAGGTTTTGTGCCTGGCCTGATGCCAGTGAGTCCTGAAAGGGAATTTAGGGGTCTTGGTGCATTTCCAGTAATCAACTATGAAGTGAATTCCTTGTCCCTTCCACTAAGATGTGGCAAAAAATTATTCTCATCCCAACATTTGTTCACTGTTTTAATTTAATTTTATTCACTTATTGTCACCTGGGCAGCAATAATAACTCTCTCACCAGGATAACTCGCCTGGGTTCTTTTGTTGTTCTTTTTGGGGACTTGGTAGTTTTTACAGTGCAAAACGAACACCATCAGTGCTGTTTATTCCTGACTGTGAGATTTTGCAGTTTCACTCTGTTCTCTGATGAACACCATCAAGTGCAAGTTCATGGTTAGTAATTCTAAGAACTGGTTTGATCCAACTCATCTCTCCCAAAAGCTGTTGCAGATCTTGCAAATTATTGACATTAGCAGAGTGGGGAGTAATTACCTGTCATTTCACTAACCCTTCCTTACCATGCAACAAGGGCCTTTTTTGTTGTTGTTTAATCCCTCTTTTTTCAGTTTTCTTGCTTTTTTTGGGCTTTTAAATTGTGAATCACCACAAGAATCCCTCTTAAAAGACTCTCCTTAACGTTCTGGCCTAAATTGCCAGGACATCATTGCTCTCCTTCCATCATTTCTAAAATACTTTTCCATCTCATCCCTCCCTAGAGACCTATTTGGATTATGCAGGCTCAGGGAGGCTTCTCCTGCGTTGCTGCATTGAAACATTTTTGTACCACTCCAAGCCCTTTCACTCCAGCGAGATATTGGCTCTTTCAGCCTCTCATAAAATACAGGTGGGTTCCTCTTTTCTGCTGCACTCTTAATTCTTTGGGATTATGTAAGGGAACAGCTCCTTATTAGGGAAGGATGAGCTGAGGGAGATCAAAGCCCTGCTCCCAGCTGTGTTAAAGCCCCTTTATACCAATGTAAAGGGGCTTTAAAGCCAGGCTCCATGTCTCACACTGAGTGGATTCACACATTTTTTTTACCATTTTTGCCATGAAATTCTGGTACTGTGTGACTCGTGGGCTGCCTCTTTGCAGGCAAATTAGTTTTTTAAGAGAGAAGTCATCCCACCTTGCTCCCGAAGTACAAAAGGAGAGTTTATAAATTTGCTGGTGGAGGATGTTGTTCCTTCAGCACAGTAGGTCCATTACATGGTTTCATTTTTTCCCAAAGCAGGAGGAATGTGCTGTGTCACAGTTATCCTCAGCAGCTGCAACTACAAAAGGAGAAAAAAGTAACACTCTCTGTCTCAGAGAATTATAATTTGAGCAACTTAAAGAGTTCCTTGCTGCTGGTTTTTAAGGTAAGCACCAGAAATTTCTAAGACGTGGGAAATTCCAACTCAGCATGTTCATATTTGGTGTATATGGACAGAAACAGATTACACTTACACAAGAAAAAAATCCTTATCATATAAATATGATGCTTACATAGGAATAAACTATCTCAGGGATAATGTAACTGCAAAAAGATAAATGTGGAAAAAAAATGAGCTTTTTCTGTAGCATTTTTCCATATCGGGCTCCAACTGCTTTACAGAGAACACAAATATCATTGTCAAGCTGACAAAATGAGATACAGAGAGGAAAACTGAGGCTCAGCTTCATGCTGCCTTCAGAATATTTGGGACTTCACTTTAGTTTGGTGGGAAAAGGCAAATCTAGGAGAGAGAGAAAGCTGAGTCCATCTCATATCTAAACACAATTTGCCTGCACTTGTGGAGCACCACGAGCAAACTGAAAGGCAAAATGAAAACGTTCCATAGTTTTCAGAAATTCTAATAGGAATCAGAAAAATACTTCCCTGTGTGAGATAAAAGGGTCACTATGTATTATATAATATTATATTATCATATTAAGCATTAATCTTTAACTCCTGAAATAAATGAGGGCTGGATTTCTGTCATGGAATTTGAAGGGCCGATTCAAATATTCAACAAAGTTTATTTTTTGATTAAATCCTAATGTTTTCTCGAGGATCAATTTCATGCTTTAAGAATGTCTCTTGATGAATTCCATACAAGATCATTTTTGTAACAATAAATGAAATCATGACATAAAAAATTGCCTAATGTTATCTATGAAAAGGGAAAGCAAACACTTTCTTAGGAAATTCTTTTGTGAGTGTTCACAGTAACAAATTAACAGTTTTTTTTTTTAAAGGTATTGTATGGAGAGGTTGAAAGAGTCCTATCATGACTCTCTATAGACAGATGTTTTACTTTGAGTGGCTTTGCTGTTTGAATAAAGGCCAGGAGTGCTCTGGTATTTTAAAATTCTTAATTCTCATATATTATGTCAAGCCTGCAACAATCAGAATGAAACCCAGACAATGGGCTCAGCACAGAGAGTTATTCTTTTCTTCCTGGCACGGATGGCGCCTGGGAAAGCCTTCCTTTTTTAAACAAAAATCCATGAAAAATCAAGATTATCACCTAGACAAGAGACAGACTCTCAAATCTGCTTTAGCCCACTTGCTTTGCATGGCCTTAAAGGCACAGTCCCCAGCAAAGCAAGTGTGGTGTTTTCTCCAAAGTATGGAATTCTGTCTTAAAAATTGGAAGTTGACAGAAAAATCCTTTTTCTGACCCAGAGAGGGGCCTCCTCAGAGGAGTTTTAGAGACTTTTGTTCCATTTTTAGTCTCATGAGAAGGGTGAGACAGTACAGATGTCACAATTCACAGCATCACAACCAGAAGTCAAATTATTTCCTAATCACAATACATAATAAGTGGTTTTTGGCCCATCAGCTTTTGCCACACAACCACACTAATGCTTCTAAGCCAATCATCTATTAAAATACCCCACGTGGGCCTTGCTACAATACATCTTTCATAGTTGAATTTCTCTAAAAAACCTAGTTGTAAGGCCATCATCATTCTCATCATCATCATTCAGATGATGACTGGTAAGGTCATCATCTGAAACTTGTTTCTAGTTCAATTTCTCTCTCAGCAATGTCTGTCCTGCTCCATGGCCTTTCTAAGTCACCACACTTTATCTCAGAGTTTGCACAAAGATGCACAAGACTGCGTGAGCCTTCTGGCAGGCTTTGAGAATTCCCTACAAATCCATTTCCCACAGGAAGTGAACTCAGAGAGCTTACACAAATAGGTAAGTAAATCGATATTGAGGAGCGGGGTGGAACCTGGTGGAGCCCTGGTGCCAGTCTCAAGCAGCTGCTGCTGTGTCCTGCTGCCAGAGGGCAGGGTTAGGTGGGATATTGGGAAAGAATTGTTCCCTGGGAAGGTGGGGAGGCCCTGGAATAAAATTCCCAGAGAAGCTGTGGCTGCCCCTGGATCCCTGGCAGTGCCCAAGGCCAGGTTGGACAGGGCTTGGAGCAGCCTGGGGCAGTGGGAGGTTTCACCATGGCAGGGGGTGAAATGGGATGGGATTTAAGGTCCCTTCCAGCCCAAATCACTGGGATTTTGTGATTAAGACACATCACAGGATCCAAGTACTCCCTCAGCCACCCTCAGCTCCAGCCCCATTCAATCCCCCAAACCATAGAACACAACATTCCAAGCTCACCATTCCTGCCTGCCGCCCACCAAGTCCATTATGCTTGGTTTAGGAGGACTTTTAATCGAAAATTAAACGCCAGCTTGCTGCCTGGCCTTCATTAAAAAGTTCATTTTCTTCTGGAATCAGGCTGTGTGTGGCTGCCAGGCCCATCCCTCTGCTCCCCGCGCTTCCTGCGGGGAGGGAGAGCAGGTCTGATTAAGCCGAGTTAATGCTAACGACCCCTGTCATGTTAATCAGCATCCAGGGCCTGCTGTTTGAAGGCCTCAGACACATTTTCCAGGCAGTCATGGAGCTTGAGGAGGGGAGGCACTCAGAGGTCATCCGCTCCCTTCCCGTGCCCAAAGGAAGGGCTGGTTGAACTTCATCTGTGCTGACAGACACTTTGCTGCCTCTCCACCACCATCTGACCTTCTGCTGGTGGCTTTACAAGCACCCTGAGCAAGCTGGTGCCTTGTCTCTCTGCCCTTTCCCTCCAGGTTTCATCCAAATCTTCCTGTCTGCAATCTAAACCCTTCACATCTTGTCTATCTAAACAAGATTTTTATGCTCCTCTTTCCTCCCCGACAGTTTCACACACTTGAGAAGTCCGGCTGTGCCTCCCTTGGCTGGAAACAAAGAAACAAAATGCAAAATGGAAAATAATTTCCAGAGTCTGATACTCCTCCTTCTCCAGGCTATGTCACAATACAACACAAAAGAAACGACACTCGCATGCTGAGATGTCCAAGGCAGAAAAAGGGGCAGTTTATTTACAGACCTCAACATTTATAGAATTCCAACAGTGACCACGGATTGGAGGAAGAAAATTGTCCTCTCCAACCACACTGGTCAACCCAACAGTCCATCAATTTTCTCCTCCTCCAGAAAGGAATGCAAAACAATCATTATTTGCGTGAAACGTGCATGAAAAACTCCACCACAAAAGGTAAACTCAGAAGGCTGAAACAGAACTTTAGAAAAACAGAGAACAGAGGAAAACAGGGCAGCACAGGCTGCACTTCCTGATCGATACATCTTTCTGGAAATGAAGTGCTCAAAGCTGGACCCCATGTCTGGAGCAGAACAAGGAGTTCGATCACCAACCTGTGCTCATCTACGGCTTCTTCCAAATGAGGTTATGACACTCTGAGCACACCGTGCTGGCCCCTTCTTGCACAGATTTTAACCCAGCTGTTTGACTTTCTGGTGGCCCACACCAGATAATTTCTATCCTGCAGAGGCTCTGACAGAGCTAAGGTGTTTTCCACACTGCATTTGTTCTTCCCAGCCACCCCTGCCTTGCTCAGTGGTGGGTTTTTTGGGTTTTTTTTGTGTGTGCTTGGGTAGGATCAGTCTTTATTCTTATCCACTCATCCAGTGCAATTTCCTAATCAATGTTTCTTCAGTATTTTTTAATATCTAATATTAACTGCACCGAAAGATGCATAACAAAGCTTGTACTCCCCCACAAAGCCTTCTGTTGCATAAAGAAATCAGACTGGTCTGAGATGAATCATCATTTTTAAAAAAAAATATCTGCTGGCTCTTGTCATGCTGGTGTGTTAGAGATACCTCTGAGAAGTGAAATAAAGCCAACTGCTCTGCAAATCAGAGCCCCTGGATTTTGCCTTTCTGAGGAAGACATCAATTTTGCTTTCTCCCAGTTCTCCATCTGCCTCTAACGCACACAGAGTTCTGATATTTACTGTGCAAACACTTCTCAGCATTAATCCAGGCCATGGCTTCCAACACCACCATGTCCTCAATGATCCCATTCTTAATATTAATACAAAATTTCAAGTAGTTCTCAATCAGAGCAACCTCTAAAAATCAATATTACAGTAATTATTACAGTGGCAGCAGTATGATAACTCAAAACATGCTTGTTCAAGTAAATCCACATGTAAATTAGTTCTTTTAGGTAGTAACAATAATTTCTATATGCATTAAAAATATGTCCTGCAAAATATACAGGGAAAATCTCTTGGGTACTTTACCCATTTAAAATGTTTTCTATTTATTTGGTATTTTAAAATACATAAGGGCACCAGGGAAATTTTTAACTTCTTACAAGATGCTTGCATAAACCAAGTTATTATATATTCACCATGAGCCACAGTACAAAATACTACTCAATCAATTTTTAATAATTGGATCCTTCTTAATCCACAAATTACCTGAAAGTGAGGTTAAGGGCTCAAAACTGATAAAAAATATTATTTTTCAAGTATAGTGACAGCATCCCACTGTGTTACTGACCCATGAGTCATAAAAGCTTGTCTTTCAATGGTGGCAACAGCTATGGTCTGATCACTGCCAGAAGCTACAGTTTTTAAGAAAATAAATGGTAATATTCTTCAAAACCTATTTTTCAAGAAATGAACTCCAAGATAATTCACTTTCCTAAAGTGGCCACCCTTTACAAAATCTACATTTCTCCTGACTCAAGGACAACCACTGGCTTTATGACCAAAAAAATGATGATTAAAAAAAGGCAATTATAGGTTGCATTGTAAGTGGTCAAACATCTGCAGAGCGAGGTGAGAATTTTGCCAGCAATTCATTTTTCTTCTAGTAGAATATAAGAGACAACAAAGTACCAAAAAAAACCCCCCAGGTGCTTAACAGAAAGTAGACACAATGTAGGCAAAAACTGGGGTCAGTTTCTGCTGCTGTCCTAAGGAACTGAGCACATTTACAGAAGGGGTCAATAAAGATCATTCCCCTTAAAGGGTAATTAAGCCTTAACCTAAGGCAGGCACACATAAAATTGGAATTTGTTTTGCACAGATCTCATAGCAAGATGTTGTAACAGGTGGCACAAGCAGGGACCTCACAGAGGGAAAAAATTTAAATGATTCTGTAGCTTCCACTTGGTAAGAACTGCTTCAAAAATACATTATTTTATGTTTGGATAACAACCTTGATTTGTGCTTCCTGTTGCACATTATACATTAGTGGAAAATTATTATTAAATTATAAATTAAATAATAGTAATAACAATAGTAACCAAAAACTGTTCAAATGCATTTTAATGCACTTGAGAAGTTATTTCTGCTCTTTTATTTGAGAAGAATATCTAAAATCTCACCCACTCCTAAATAATTCCTTCATGAACTGGCACAGGACTTGTTCAGCACATCAGGTGGTATCAAAACCAGATCTTTAAAATATTCTACAAAACTCAAAGTCCAGATGGTGAATCCAACCAAACATACAAGGAGATGAAAAGCAACTTTTCAAGCAACTTTTCCCAAAAAGTGGAACACCCCATGGATCAGAGATGCTCAGAAAGAGTCTGAACTTGGGAATTTAAACTGATTTGATCAAGGAGCTTGGTTTGCCTCTTGAAACTTGAATCAGTTTCAAGTGCCAGGCTTCTTGAAATTGGGTGAGGGTTTGGTTTTTATACCAAAAAAAAAAAAAGAATAGTATAACAATGATGAGAACATGGGGTTGACACCATGATAATAAGAATAAGGGTTTCAAGTCTATTGGGATTTTAATTTAGATTTTTGTTTGTTTTATTTGCACCCATGCAGAGGAGAAGGAAGCCCACCAAAGCCAGCTGAGCTGGAAACCTCAGGTAAATATTCCTTCACCTCATTGCAAACCTTTGAGGCACTATTCAAGGACAGACAGTGCCCGGATTTGGTGTCACTACTGATGACACTTCACATTCCTGACTGGCTTTCCTTTGAAACTGACTTTTGTTTGCTTCTGACACAGTTTTGAAAAGAAAATGTGCCTCAAGTATGTTGTGAAAGCACGAGGCTGAGAGGCACAGATGTTATTACTTGCTGCCATATGCTGTTAAAGCTTTAATAATATGCATTTATACTAAGTTAAAAATGGCACTTCAGCGCTCTGAATGTCAGCAAAAGAACTGTTCATTCCTTGGTAAAACACACCAACAAATGGAGCAACACTCTGAAAAGTGATGTTGGATTTTTGACTCGGCACAAGTGGATCCTCGAGGACTTTTCCGTAAAGATCAAGCAGATCATTAGGAGTCCCTCTAAACCATTTTATATTGACATTCTTGTTTTCTGAGCAGCAGCTTTCATTTATGTTCTCCTTTGGTTTATTTGACAGCCTCCTCTCACACAATTTTCAGATATAAATGCGAGCCACAGGCTAACATGGAAACAGAGAGCAAACCCTTGTGCACATCCAAAGCTTGTTAATATTTCTGAAACCTTTGCCACCACAAAAATTGAGACATGGCCATTACCTCACCTGCCCCTTGGGCAAAATCTCCAGTGCATGTTCCATTCATAACCTTTGCTACAGAATGCTTTAGTGTTTTTCAACATTCTGCCCAAAAGTTCCCATTTTAGAAAGGTTTTTGATAAAGCGAGGGAATATTTACCTGAGGCTTCCAGCTCTGCTGGCTTTGGTAGATATCCCTCTCCTCTACACAGGTGCAGATGAAACAAATAAACAAGCAAAAATCTAAATTAAAAATCCAATTGGCTTGAAACCCTTGTCCTAATTATCATATTATCAAACCCATGTTCTCACTGTCATTCTATTCATATTCATCTGCCTTGTTTTTTGGTTTTTTGGTTTTTTTGTGGTTTTGTTTTTGTTTTTGTTTTGTTGTTGTTGTTTTTTTTTGTTTGTTTGTTTTTTGGTGGTTTTTTTTGTTTGTTTTTTTTTGTTGTTGTTGTTGTTTGTTGGTTTTTTTTTTTGTGGTTTTTTTGGTTTTTTTTAGCATAAAAGCCAAAGCTTTACCCATTTCAACAGGCCAGATAGGTAAAACCTGGGATAATTGTCTTAGAGCTGGTCAAGCTGAGCCCCTTCTGCATGGAACACCCTAATTATTCACAATTCACAGGGAATTGTGCCCAACTCCACAGGGAATTTCAGCCCAAGTGGTGGGAAGTGCACCAATCCACCCCGTACCCCATCAGTATTGTGGCTTTTCACTGGACATTGTTAAGGGAACACAAATGAAGCCTTCTGAGAAGCCAGCAGTACTTTAAATTTGGGGGTTTGGGGTTTTTTGTTTTTTTTTTTTGTTGTCACTGAAGATGACAGATCCTATGAGGTTACAAAGTACCAGTCCTAGTCCTAAGTCAACTCTCCTTCCGGGCAAAATTCCACTCTCAGCGTATGAAAAGTAATAAAAATCTGATTTTGAACAAATATTTCTACTTGAAATACGGCGGAAACGCTTCCTTGTGCTTACTTTCCTGTTTTTATGGGAGCCCTCTAAACCTCCACAGTCTTTAGTAAAAGTCAAATAATTTAATTGCGAAATAACTCAGCCCCAATCAGTTGAAGCCAAGCAACTCAGACGAGCATTTCCACACTCTCTGAGCGAAAGTCAATGAGAGCTGAAGACAAACTGCCTCGAACAAAGTGTTTGCTCAGAGGCCCTGATGGAGCAGCTGACACTTTCCTGCGGAGATTTAGTCGAAAAAAAAAAAGTCCTGCCAGTTTTTTTCCAGCAGATTTTGTTTCCAGCCTGTGAGAAGGGCTCCTGTACCTATCCCCACGAGCATATGGATGTGTAGGGAGGAGGAGGCGACAGCTACAACCAGTAAATGTGAAATCTGCATCATCAGATTTCTGCAACAGCAGAACAGGAAAAAAAAAAGTTCTGTTAATTAAAACTTGAGAGGCTCCTTCGAACATTCACTCCAAGTAAGTTTTGTCCCCATCGTTCGCCTTTGGAAAGAATTCCTTTCCCTCTGAGCCTGTTTCGCTCCCTGCCTTCCTTATTTGTTTTTATTTAATTTCCAGAGCCGGTCACTCTTCATCCTTTCTGATAACTGTGGCCAAACTATGATAATTACGGCTAAACGATGATAATTGTGGCTTAAGCATGGGATGGCAGGTGAAATTAACCCCTCTTTGCTCTGCTTTTCAGGGCAAAGGGGAGCTCCCCTTCTCTCCCAGCCCGGGGGAAGCGCTGCCCTTCCCTCCCTCATCGCCAGGCTCAGGGCTCCCTCTCCTGTTCCAACAGATTTTTCACCACTGTGCTTTCACACAGACCTGACAGATAAAAACCTGGGATGTCTAATGGAATCAAACACTCAGGGAAAAAAAAAANAAAAAAAAAAAAAAAGAAAAAAAAAAAAAAAAAAAAAAAAAAAAAAAAAAAAAAAAAAAAAAAAGGTGTACCTTTAAATTCCTTAATATCTGCAGTATGGCAATTAATATTAACTTCTCAAATCATCTTTTATCACGTCACAAAGCTTTGGTATCAGCTCTGGCCACACGACCAGGCTGTGGAGGTAAAAGTAGAAAGACAACCAAAAAAAAAAAATCATCTTGGGACAATCATTAAAACTCCTTAAAACATAAAAGAATAGCAAATAATACCATCAATTCAGTGGTTATTCTGCATTTAAAGAGAGATTTGGTAATTATAGAACATATAACATAAGCCACGAATTTTCTTTTAAGAAGGAATTCCCTGGGATTATTCCATCTGTAAGAGAACCACAGGCAAGCAGCTGACATGTTCTCAAAAAGACAAAATTTAAAAAAATAAAATCTCAGAGCAACAGAACATATTAGACTTAATCAACATCAATCAGTGGTCACCCTCTGCTTTCCAGTTAAAATATTTGGTTTCAAACCAACCAGACACAATTAATTTTATTTAAAAAGAGACAGATGAAAAGGAGCAGAAATCACAGTTTTTGTTTAGACTAGATTAAAAACAAATTTAAAAATGAACACCATACAACTAACGAATAAAGGAAAAATAACACCCCAGAACTTTATATATGAGAAGGTAATTAAATTCATCTATGGCAGGAGGAAACAAAACAATTTCCAATAAATATTTAGTCAGACAATTCTGGATCTGTGGTGGAAATGTAATACCAGATTGAGCTAATACAATGCAGGACTTAAAGAGAAACCTCTCTGCCATCATATAAATCAACAAGCAAATGAAATAATGAAAATGTGAACTATAAAAGGACCACCCACAACTACAGCAGAAATAATGTGAGCTGACAATCAATGGATGTAATGGAAGCCTTTCCAGTGCCATTAATAAAATTCAGAGCTGGTCCTCGTGCTGGGAGCTGATGGCAGTTTTAGGTGACACAATCATTTTTGGGCATTAAAGCACCACGATGACAGTGTGCCTTCTGTCCGTGCTGGGGAGGGGAGGAGGTGCTAAGGTTGCCATTAGGGGAGGGTGAAACGTTCCACCATCCACATGGGACAATAAAACATTCCTGGCATTGCTTTTTTTATAACCACCTGTCACATCACCAGAATGTGCTCCCCAGTTATTTCCTGCTGGAGTTCCATTCCCAAATCCCTGTTTTCACTGCAACATATTACCTTTTAGTGGCTGGTACTCCATACAGCACACGGATTAATTTCCCCTCCGCCGACGGAATTTTTAATGAAGATAAATTATAATCATGACATTTACATCTCAATGATTTTCACAATGGAAACATTCTCCTAATCCTGGTGCACATGCTGTAAGTGGGTTACGCAGCCAGATACTAAAGCAATCATTTTATCATTGTCAGAGTGAATATAATGCCTACAGCAATCAATTGGACTTTTATGGGAACAGTTAGCTCAGCTGGTTTTGCATTGAAAAAAATGCACTGAAGTGCCCATTATCCATCTCCACTGTCAAAGGGCAAGCCAGGATCTTGGCTTTCGTTCCCAGGAGTGTGGAACTCTGTCTCACAACCAAAATGAGAAGATGAGAGAGGGCCAAAGTGGCCAGGAATGGCCAACAGCAAAAATCTCAAGAGCCCTGGGAAGAATAAAACAGAATTACCTGGTTTGGGTACAAAATTTGGGTCAAACAGAGATTCCAGCTGTGGTTTCTGTAGCCATGGAGGGCAGGAGGTGGTCCTGACCAGATAAGGAGAAGTGAAGACAATGAAGGTGCTAAAAATAAAGGTAGAGGAGTGATAAATGAGCACCTTGGTTGGAGAGAAGTCTCAGAGGAAATCCCAGCGCTGTGTGGATGAAAAATGAGGACAAAGGGGGCAGTTTTCTCCAGTGGTGCTGCAGAAGGTTAGGAGTCAGAGATGTCCAACAGCTGGCAGAATTGCCAGGACAAGGTTTTCTGCAGCTACTCCCCCTTATTCCCAGTATTCCAGGACTCAAATGGGCTCTTATCTGCTTCAGGTCCTCACCTGGTCCTTTGCTGTCCCAAGCAGCCTCACTGATTTATCTTCTCACAACAATTTTTGTGACTCAATTGTTGTTCATTTCAGCAGTCTGATGCACCAATCCCTACACAGAAATATCCAGGAAAGAGGAATGTGTCTGAACTTCCTGATCTAGTCCAGGTGCCAAAAAGTGCCAAAAAAATAATGTTCTTTGCTTGTTATTGAATCTTAGGGATGCTGCATCAGTAATCACGGAAATTCTTGGATAGGACATGGTGGGAGGGCCACCAAGCCAGGAAGGGGACTTCCCATTAAGAAGGTGAGGAACTCCTGTGGAGCAATTACTAAGTTTTGAAAACCTCAGGCTTGTAGGAAAGACAGAAAACTTCCAGTGATAAAGTCCCTTGGAGTAATTTCTGCTTTTTTTTTTTTTTTGTAGTGCACCGAGTCTCCTGAACATCTTAGCAAGAGATATTATAGCAATAAATCTTTTTATACTTTCGAAGGAAAATGAACAGTAAAGGTTAAGGCTGGAATGTACTACTTAAAATAAAAGAATAAATACTTCTGCCAGCTGTTTAAACATTCAATGGCCAGATCCACGGGAGAAAATCTGTTAATGTTTCTGTTCACACCATCGAGCCTTACTCAGAGCTTGCAAGTTGTGCAAACATAAAACCTTAAGTCCTCAACTTCCATACTTCAAATCTGCAACGTTTTTTCAGGAATTTAGTGGTGGAGAAGAATTTTCTGAATTTATTCTGAAAAGGCCCCACCAGCAATGGATGTATTTCAGGTTCCTCCAAGCGTAGTCAAAGAAAACAAAAGGAATTAAATACTACAGAGGATTAGGAAACAAAAAGCTTCCATAACACAGCGGGGGAGATCAGATCCCATCACAGTCAGGCGTTGTGCATTGAATCACATCATTCCAATGAGCAGGAATTATAATTGTAATTATAATCTTAATTCATTGGCAAACATAGTTCTCAAGAGGAATCAGGTACACGCAGGCGCTGTACCTGTGCACACAGACACTACTCAGAAGGGAATTGGAATTTTTTTTTAATTAATGCCATGCAGAAATCCGTCTACTGACAATTATCTCAATCAAAATTGATTTCCTTGTTATTGAGTATAGATTATTTAACTTAATAACGTATTCACCTCGGCACCTATCATGCATAAAAACCACAGTCCAGCAAGAAAAACTCCACAGTTGAATTAATTCCACAGAGGAAAACTGGTGGGGAGGGAAAGGCTTTGTTATTGTCAAAATTAAATAAAATGTAAAAAAAATCATTAGAGCCAAGTGGCTATGTAAGGGCAGCTCGGTTGCCCACTCAAGTGGGTAATTAAAAGCTGGAGAACACTCACCTGTGTCCACGGAGGGTTTTACCATGCAGTTCTGTAGCTGGGAGGGATCTGGCAGAGTCCCAGGTTTACCTGAGACTGAGCAGCTCTCCCTGTGCCTCCGGACAGGCTCCAGCAGCGCTGGCATTTCTGGCATTCCTGCACCACCATTCCAGGGCTGACACCTAAGTGGATGGCAAAGGAGAAGTACAACTGAGGGAATTTCAGGAAACAGTGGCAGGTGCCCAAACAAAAATCCATGGCCAGCTGGTTAAGGCGGAGGAAGGCACTTGTCAGCAGCCTAAAGCTACAGCTGAGGATGCTGGCCTAGGGAGAGGCAGGATATTAATCTGACCAAGATCCACTGGAAAAATCCAAACACTGCAGCAAATTCAGCCAAGTCAAAACGCCAATCCCTCGAAATCTCTTCTCCAGTCGTGTGGATGTTCCAGCAAAAGCATCTCAGCCCTCTGTGAGCTGCTTCACTCCTTTATTGCAAAGGCTGCATGTATTCCCCCTACCCTACCTTGAAATGTCTCGTTCCCGTCTTTGATTTCAGCTGGTTCAACCTGACACCCTTTCTTCACCCCCCAAAAGCAGTTTACTCACTGCTGAGCTTTAAAAAGCCCACTGTGACACGAGCAACACTTTGTACTAAAAACCAGAGAATGGCATTATGCATGGCAAGAGCTGGAGATGCTGGGAATAATATTCAAAGGAGAGGAGCGTGAGAAGTTCGAAGCTGCCAATGGAAACAAAGGGAGCAGCAAGAAAGGAGACTGTAGAAAATGTCTTGTCAGTGACTCCTGGCCTGGAATTGAATCCCTAGGTGAGCCCGTGGCAGTCTCTGGAATGCTAATGAGGTGCTTAACATTACCCAGTGTTGGGCTGAGTTTGCAGACTAGAGAAAACGCAGAATGGGAAATGGGAATACAAAACTGCTGGCAGAGCTGGGGGAAGCAGCAACCAGGGGGAGGATCTTGCAGGAATCCTGGAAACGCAGGCTGGAAGAACCACAAGAACCTTGGTGGCACAGAGCATTTTGCAACCATGACACTGACAGAGCTCCTGCCACTCTGAAGGACACAACAGATCCTTTGGGATCAAAGAACTCCTCAAGGGGTGACCCACGAGCACCTCATTCTTCTCTCCCTGGTTTTCTTTGCATTCAGGATGTGTTTTTACTCATCTAAGAACATCTGAATTGCAGCAAGGAGTATTTAGTATTTACACACAATTTTATACCAACTCCAAGAAATATTTTGCCACTAACATTCTATTTTGGTGTATTTTATTAAGTAACATTTTTAGATCAATGTCCCAGATATTGCATGTCAAGTATTTTCAGATCATAACCAGCTGTCAGAAATTAATAATACTTCAGTAGGAAGAAAATTAAGAATATAATTTACCATCAGAAAAAATAAACAACCTTGGAAAATAAATCTGCAAGAACAAATCAGGGCTATTTTTAGGATGTTGACTTGTTTTGGATCCTCTGAAACCTGAAATGACAAAGCTCTGCTTTTAAAGACATGAGATAGAAAATACTCCCATCGTGTCTTTTTTAAATCTCATAGAAAGAGACATCTTGTAACAATTCCACAGCAATGAAGTTGTCAGCAGTGTGATCAGGTAACCTGCCAAGGTTTCAAAACACTTTAGATATAAAAAGAAAACCAGATTTGAAAAATAGCAATTCTACTTTTAAAAGTAAACTTTTGAGCATATGTAAGAATCTCACTCGATTGTACAGTCACAAATCCAGATATTCTAAAATAAATCAAATTTACAGCTATTATAAAGTTGAACAGCAGTAAGATATCTATGAATGTACTGCTGTCATTTCCAAAACATTTAATATACAGCAGGGACCATATTACTTTCCCCAGCCTCTCACCAAGTAATGTGCAGTTTTTCCAGAGATAACTTCAATATTCTGTCAAAAGGTGGAAGAGTAGGTTTTTGGGGTTTTTTTAACAAAAACTGGAGATGTCCTTCTCAGAAATGTAGTGACTTTGAACAGCCAACCAAACTTTGTGAGAAGACATCAATGCAAACATCCCATGGACCAGCAGCCAACCCTAAATCCTCAATTCTCTGCTCACCAAAGCGCAGCTGAACTCAGATAACATCAGGCAGCAAGTTTTGGAACCGGTGTGGATTTCCCTTCCTGCTGGGTTTCCAAAGTAAAATGTCAACTTGTTGAAAACAAAGTGTTCTATGGAGCACTGTGGGCTCTGCTCAGGCAGTCAGAGGGAGGCTCCCAGGTCCTCTGTGCCCTGGGATTTGATAAATCTGGTATTTTGGTAAACTCCTTGGGAGCAGCCCATCCATGAACAAACGGGACCCTGAACCAGGAGCAGCCCATCCATGACCAAATGGGATCCTGAACCAGGAACAGCCCATCCATGAACAAATGGGATCCTGAACCACAAACAACCCATCCATGAACAAACAGGATCCTGAACCAGGAGCAGCCCATCCATGAACAAACGGGATCCTGAACCAGGAGCAGCCCATCCATGAACAAATGGGATCCTGAACCACAAACAACCCATCCATGACCAAACGGGATCCTGAAGCGGCGCCAAGGCTGGGATGTGCTGAGTAAGTACCACTGGCAAGTCAAGATGCCTCAGGGCACCTTGAGCTCACACACCCGAATTTTCCACTCTGTCAAAAATGATCTGAGAAGAGATTACATCATGGAACCTGCCATCTCCTTTTGTCTTTTGTTGAATCCCTGTCCTCCCCCCGACCGGCTTGTGCAATCCCCTCACGCACCTGGCACATTTCCCAGACCTCACACCGAGTTTCATTAGAGAGGGAGAATGCTGATCTGGGGTGATCTGCTCTGTGTCTCCATAAAATATGTCCCTAACTCCTGATTCAAGTTGTAGAGGAAATCTGTGACCAGCAGAGCATGAATGAGATGAGGAGCTCTTACATATCTAATGTCTTCCTCCAGGTTAGGAAAGGCAAGAGGCAGAAAACATCTCTCTGGGTGTGATGGCTGTGGCAGTGCCAGACTGGACCCATGCTGACAACCAGCTTGCAACACAGAAGGCAACCTCTTAATAAACACTAAACCCTTCTAACCTGAAAGATTGCAGCCACTCTAATTACCAGAAATTAAATTGTTCAAGGAAGGCTCGGAAAAATGTAAGTCGCTGTGGGGCCAAAGAACAATGGTATTTTTGCCTTTCCTTTTCCTTCTGACAGGATCTAATCCACTGGGTGCTATTACAGCACACGAGATTACAGACAGAAATTCAGATACTTGCTAAAAATGGACCTCAACCAAAAGTGCTTGCAAGATTTTGTCATAAATAAAAATTAAGGGTTTGTTTTTTGTTTTTTTTTTCCTATGT
The DNA here is from genome assembly GCA_013400275.1 of Rhadina sibilatrix. Taxonomy (NCBI): domain Eukaryota; kingdom Metazoa; phylum Chordata; class Aves; order Passeriformes; family Phylloscopidae; genus Rhadina; species Rhadina sibilatrix. Next base: position 29,081 of record VWYO01019350.1, read on the forward strand.
CCTCTCACAAGTGCCTGTGGTGTGTTCATTACTCAGAGACTTTGCTTTATAGAACGTTTTTTGAAAGGGATATGTTAGTTCTTGTATTTACACATAAATTGGTTTAATCACAAATTCATAGATATTTTGAGATGTTTTTGAGCACACTCATAAATTACGATCTGTAAAGCTTTTAACTTGCTTTTTCCCCCTCTTCTACTCAAAAGAAATGTTAGTTGGACAATACTGAAGGCAGCAAGGACAGTTGCATTAAAAATTATGTCGTAATAACTTGAATACATGAACCAGCCCATGTGGGACTGTCACTGCCACTATAGGATATAAAAGAAACCATGTAATTATGCCCAATCCAAAGGCAGTCCTGTTGCCCACAACAGTGGGAATTTCTTATGCTGGAGAAATTGGATAGATGCTGAATAGATAGCACCAGTTTCCAGCAAGTAAACCCTGAAAACAAAATAAATAACAATAAAATCGATTATGTGGTGTCATATGCCTTTTGTTTCTGTGGGAATAAAGTTTTATTTCCTTCAGTAAATTTGTTTGCTGAAGGAATGGATTAGAGAATCACACCAGAGAGATCCTGTAATTCACAACCCCAGCTCTTATGCCCTGAAAGTCCTTTTTCAGAGACTTTTCTCCCTTAACCAGGCAAAAACCACATCCTTGCATATCCCCACATCACCATATTTCATATTCTTGCTGCTGTACTTCAGTAGTTCCTCTGATGACAGAGAAGGTTATTCAGGTCTGGAGGGGTCTCTGGTGAGCTGGGCCAAACGTATTTAGTTAAGTCCCTTTTTATTTTTTTTTTTTTTTTTAATGATATAATTTGGAAAACAGACCAAACTGTTTGCCTGAACCTCGTTCATGCCCTCCAGCACACCAGATTTGGAGACAGCTGCCAAGCCAGCAAGATGCCAGAGCTGCTGACACCCCTGAGTTCATTCAAAATGAGGTGCCCCTATCAGAGGGCAGAAGAAAAGAGGGGGAAAATCCCACCTAATACCTCGTTAGGAGCTGAAGGCCTGTTTCTGAAACCTTCCCTCCTCTCTGCAGCAAATATTTCATAGGCTAAAAAAACTTGGCAACTCATAAACTTAAACTCCTTCAAATTTGTCAAAGCCTCTTTATCACGCCTCAGAACTGCCTCGAAATCCCAAGACATTTGCCCAAATAATGGGAGTCTTGTTGCAATGCTTGGAGCTGGCTTTGCAGTGTTGATGTCCTTTCCAAAAGGGAAGAGTGGTGGTGCAGATCCATTCACCCACAGCCCAGAGCAGATTTTGATTTACAGCCCTTGTGAGGCATGATATAAATACTGTATAACATTACAGTCCTGTCACAGAATCCAGATGGGGTTGGGCAGGAAGGGACTTTAAAATTCATCTTGTTCCACACCCTGCCACGGCAGGGACACCTTCCACCATCCCAGGGTGCTCCAACATGGCCTTGGACACTTCCAGGGATTATTATCCTAAAAATATCATCTCTGTACTAAATGTTGCACTATTTAATGTGAATTTTACGTAGCTCAGCACCAGAGAGGCAGTTCATACAAACAGATCTAAGAAAAACAGCAACTCACCTGTCAAGTATTTGTGTTTAAAACTCCCACAAAGCCAAAACTGAAAGGGTTTCTAATTTAGGTCCAATTCTGACTGTGGATTGCACATTCTGTTCATGAGGACCAAAAGGCTCCTGGCTGGGTCATCAGCTGCTTTAGGTGACTCCATCTCTACCCATGGTTTTATTTTCCTTTGCTAAAATACTGAGATCCATTCAATGTTCCATGACAGGCACCCTCAGATATTAAACCCCCTTTTTGTGACTGCTTTGATGTGTTGTTTTTTTGGGTTTTTTTAATTAAGTTCTCTATTTTTGCTACAATGGGGAGTGGAAGCAGGAAAAGCCTGTGACACATCATTTGGCCTCTCACATCACTTAATAAAGGAACATGTTTGATATGAAGATAGGATCTACCCACATAATATCCCTTTGTACAGTTCAAGAGTGACACATTTCAGAGGCTACAGTTTACTAGAAAAGAAAACCACATTTCATTGTTCACCTTGTGCTGATATGATCTGCAATCCATGAGATGATGCGAAGGGAAGGCAGGGCCAGAAGAATTGTGTGACTTAAGCTGAGAAGAAAATAAAACCTTCAGTAAAAGTAAATAAATTGCTAAAGCAAAGTATGAAAAAACTGCACAGGAAAACAAAAAAAAACACAATTAAAAAACTCAGTGATTATCACTGTACATAAATAATGCAAGAAATTCTCAGGAGTTGTAAGATGATACAAAACAGTGGTTTGAAATTATTTTGAGAAGTCAATGTAAACCAATTTTGGTTGGGATTGTTTATAAATGTTTTCTACGAGATCCTATTGGTCGTATTTACGTATCAGTAGATATTATTTGAATTTGCCTTGACGTAAATACATTGAAGAACAACATATGGAAAATTACAACATGGAAATCTACAATGTGGAAATTTATAACATAGAAAACTACAAAAGTTCAGATACAGACTGGATTTCTCAGCAAAGATCAGTGCTACTCACCAACTGGCTTGTCCTTTTTTTCTTTTCTTTTTTTTTCCCCCCACTCTAAAAGAACTAGTTTCTTGGAAGGAAAAATGAGATCAATCTAATCTATCTGGACTTCAGTAAAACACCTGATTAATTGCCACGCTGGAAATTACTCGTTAGAGCAGTGTAGATGAGGATCAGCACAAAAAAATGAGGGTGGCCTGAGCCCATCTGAAAGAGACAGAGGAGCGGACTGATGAGTTGAGGCTGAATTTCCCCACGGCAGCAGGGATTTGTTCCTTTGGCATTTTGATGCCTTACCCAGGGGGAATGACTGCCCACCCACAGGACTCCTCCAGGTAAATACAGGGATGTGCAGAGGGGTTTAACCCACACAGCACCCTCAAAGAATAAGAGCACATAAACTGTGATCAGGATTGTATTCATCTTCCTCCTAAAAACACCTATGAGTGAAAAAGAGGTAGGTGTTGGCCTTTTGATGACATTGTGGCACGCCACTCTCTGAGCAATGACTGGGGATAAATATTGCACCCAGGGCATTTTAATCTCCATCTGAAGCTCCCAACGATAGCCCTGCTCACAGATTTATGTTCCCCACCCAGCCAGGCTCAGCAAATGACAAACCCTGGCGTTCAATTGCATTAAATGATAATTAGTCAGTCTACTTCTACTTCTGATGGTTAATAGATCATGTCAAAGGCTTTCTTACGAAGGAGATTGAATTGGAATTTCATCTCCAGCATTAACATAATGCATCACGATAATGGGTCCTGATCCCACACCTGAAGCTTCAAGGAGGTCTGGATAAGGAAATCAACCTAAATCCAAGATTTCTGCCTCAAGTGTCTCACTCTGTGATATGCCAAACCAAAATCTATGCATTTTTTCTCCCCCTGGACTTGGGATAAATTGAGATTTTACATTAATAGTGAATTATATTATCTGAGTCAAGCATGACAAGGCAGGGCTCCCAAGATTTAACTGGGAATAATGAATGGGGTGAGGATTGAATCGTTAGGAAGAAATCTGAGAAAAATCCATGCTGACATTTCTATCTAAAATATTTAATACAGCAGGTATAGACTCTGTGAGAATGCTCCTCCACTGCACAGGCACTCTTTGTAAACTCAAAACACATTTTAAGAAATAAACAACAGGAATACTAAGAACTGAATTACGGAAAGAATGGGATGGATTTGCTCAGCTGGAGCTTTTAGCTCGCAGAGGAAGAGCAGGATGAGCTCCTGCCATGAACTCTGCATACAGAATTTTTTTAAAAAGTACATATGAGGAGTCATGAGGAGCATTTACTGAGATCCAACCTGAACCTCGGTAAAAAAATGGGAGGAAATTTTCCTCCTTATTTAAACCAGTTATCATTATTACTATGGTTATTGTTATTTTCACTCTTTTAAACCCGGGAATCAAAAGCTGTGGATTTCTTTACCATGCACTGTGTCTCCTCAGTAGGAATCTCCACAGATCAAGCAACTGCCACAGTCTGGGCTTAGTGAAAAAAGGAATTGATGTTCTATCAAGAGAAGTGCAGCCTTGATCTGGTAAAAAGTTACAAATAGGAGTAAAGAACTTCATACAAGTAGAGTTATTGATTTCATTTGCTTTGTACTGAATCGATTTCAAGGCAATTTATTCACACAGAGTCCATCTTTTAAAACATTGGAAATAATCTTCGTCATTGTTAAGCCGGAAAGTATTTCAGCATCAAAAAATGGCATCCCTTCAGAAATTAAATGTAACTAGAGAAGGCAAATCTGCTATGATGTTGTAGTTGATGAACTTACCATTCTTGAGGAATACACAGCTCTGGGTGCATCATGGACTGAGATCTTCAGCAAAGAAAACCTCTGAAAATATTTTTTTTTTCAACGTTCCATCTGAAAACCTAATTATTATTAAATGATAAGCAAATAGATTTGCAAATTCAGGGGTTTATAGGGAACACTATCAAATTAAATACTAATTACTTCTATCAGCAAACTGCAAGAAGTGTTATTTTGTTATTTGGAAGCTGAAATTGTCGAAGTATCTACTTTTTGGAACAAAACTTCCCTGCTTTAGAAGTGCAGCCTCCCTGCAGCTGAGCTAACCCTAGACACAAACTGTCTCCAGCAGACCTCACCAGAAATAATTTCACAGACTCTCCACACTCCACAGCTCTGTAGTTCCTGGTGGGCTGAGGAGTGTTGGGGAAATTAAGAAAAAAACCCACAAAAACCAGGAATAACCAAAGTTCCCAGCAGTCTCCTGGTGTACACCTCAGCAAGAAATTCTGAGAGCATGGCTGGGGAGACAAGGAATTCTCTTGTTTAGGAGAGGCCCAGGCAGCCTAAAAAGAGAGATTAATGACATAGCTCGCTTAGAGCAGCACAAGTCTAAACTGCCTGAGCTGCTCTGTCTAAAAGTTGCATTGTAAGTGAATAAAAGCTGAGGAACCTTTCACATCACCTGCTGCAAAGTCGGCTTGTTGCACTGCACAGCCCCACGCTGGCCTTGCCAGCACTTAACTGGTGGTTTTACAGAACAAAAGAGAAACAAAACCAGATAATCAGCACCTTGCAGTGCCTAAAGGGGCTCCAAGGGAGCTGGAGAGGGAATTTTTACCAGGACATGGAGGGACAGGAGGCAGGGAACGGCTTCCCACTGCCAGGGGGCAGGGATGGATGGGATCTTGGGAATAAATTTCTCCCTGTGAGGAGGGTGAGGCCCTGGAATGGAATTCCCAGAGCAGCTGTGGCTGCCCCTGGATCCCTGGAAGTGTCCAATGTCCAAGGTTGGACATTGGGGCTTGGAGCAGCCTGGGACAGTGGGAGGTGTCCCTGCCCATGGCAAGGGTGGAACTGGATGACCTTCAAGGTCCCTCTCAACCCAAACAATTCTGTCAATCTGATTATTTGTCTTTCCCATAAATAAGGGGAAAAGAGGTGAAATACACTGTGAAACACACTGCTAAACAATGTGGAGATTAAGAAAAAAGATTCCTCTGTATTTAACTGCAATGAGCTCACTGTAAATCAAAAGCTTAAAAGTTTTAAAGTTGTAATTGGATCAGCAGGGCTCTGACAGCTCTCTGGTTTTATGGCAGTGTGGATCTAAAAGAATGGCTTTTTCTGAAAAAGAGGCTCACGAGAGACAAGCAGTAAAAAAGATCCAGCCTGGGATGTATTTTCAAAGGAATTTCAAATAGACTATCAATCTCTTAATGCTCCTTTTGTATTATGAGCAAACAGAGCTTTGGTTTAAACTTCAGAATGCAACCTACCCTACTTTGCCAAGTTTTTCCTCAGCGCTCCTAAAACCCCATTATTTGACAGATGACAAGGACTCACTTGATTGTCTGCAGTGTTTGATTTACACCCTTGACAAGCACAGTCCATTAAATTAGGGGAATGCCAGCCAAAGGGAGTGATGGAGTTTGCCAGAGCCGCAGAGGAGGGAGTCAAAAATAAATAGTGAGGCTTTCACCTCTGCAGCCCAGGCACCCAGCTTGCTGTTATCAGGACTGTTATCTTGCAAAGGTAATTATTACAGCTCGAAATAAAGTTAGAGGCATGTGGCAACCCCAGTTAGTAATTAAGATTCCATGGAGAGCAGCGTGCTGAAATTGATAGCAAATGCTTATAACCCTGTCCCTAAAATCCATTTATCTAAGTTCCACTGACTTTCATTGGGACTTAGATATCTAAGCCAGTGAGATGCTTTAGAATAACAAATCCAGAAGGAGCTGCAGATAAAACCCTGGCCATCTTCACTGCAGAAAGCTCTGCCTTTCCCTTCCTGAAATACAAAATGCCACAAAAAAAACGTCTGCCCTGGATAACAGCGCCAGCCCAAAGCTCTGCTGAGAGATTCTAAATAAAGGGTCAGGTCTTGGGGCATCACCTCACTACAGCTGTGTGAAGCCTCCTCTTTACTGAGCTGCGACCTTTGTAGCCTTCATTATCAGTAGAAAATGGCAACAACGAGTTGGGTTTTTCTCTACCTGTGAGTTCCAGGTGAATCCCATCCCTCCCATCAGCATTCCAGGCACGCAGAGGGCACAGGGAAGGGAAGGCCACCTGTCAAGCGGAAAGAGAACAAGGGCTATTAGGGAGGATTTTACAAAGTGGCAATAGCTGGAGCAGCAACAGGGACAGTACACTTGCTTAAAATACAGGCAGGAGAACAGCCTGTAAAAAAAAAAAAAAATTTATATATATATATATAAAATTATATATAATTATATATATAATTTATATATATATAT
>VWYO01019350.1:36018-49389 GCA_013400275.1 Rhadina sibilatrix
TCACAAAAACAAAAAAGAAGAAAAAAAAAAAAAAAAAAAAGGCAGGAAATAATCTAGTGAGGTATGAAAACATCCATTAAATTATCTTTGCTCTGATCCTCAGAGCTTCCCAAATTTTTGGCACATGTTGTGGAAAATGGCTGCCTGAGAGGCCCAATTTTAACATCAGCACTGCCCCACACAGTCACTAAGCCCAACTCAAATTTCTGAGTTAATGGACATGTTTTTAACACACTTTTAATATTTCTCCAATAATAATGTTATTATTGACATTAATAACTTGAATCAAAGCTCCAGTCAAAGCTCCCCCAAGAACATTCCAGTGTTCCACATCTGAATTACCAAATTTAGGAAAGATTACCCTCAGATCTGGAGTAAATGACAAAAACCTTCCTTTTTAAAAAAGCCACTTCTCTTAAATGGAAGCCTTTCCAACAGGAGCAGTCATTTATATTCATGGCATGAACCTGCAGCAATATGACAATAATTCCAAAGTTTACATTACGGATTCAGAACTGGAGATCAAATGCCTGCAGCATCCCTTCCACTGGTTCCAGGTTATCATCCCAGGTGCATTTGTGGAGAAAAACAGAGTCAACAACATCCTCAGAAAAGAAATCAGGTGTATGTTGTCATGTATTTATAATTGTGATAATTCTCATTCCTTCCAGGGCATTAAAAATAAACTTTCTAGATCTTTTTGTTGCTGTTGAATAATTTTTGAATTACATTTTCTCTGTAGGCTCTAGGCTTACTTAAAATCTTTTTTTTTTCCTTCAGTGAGCACACAAGTTGAGATAAATTGATTGATTAATTGATTGATAGATAGCTATTACAGTCCCATGTTTGAAGAAATACACATGCTGCTGGCAAAATCCTACCAGGCACACACAGGAAAAGGATCAAGGTGACACAGGCTGGTTGGTGCTCAAACAAGGATTATTATATTCATTCATTTTGTTAGTGGAGTTCACAAACTGCACCTATGGTTCTAATCCATTATAAAATGGGAAAAACACCCAAATAAAGGAAATGCCAACCTCTGTTAAATGGGTGCAGCCATTATTGCTAAGATTGGGGGTTTTCCTGTCTTTTTTCTGAGCTGCTTCAATCTTCTCTTCAATAAATATGTTGCCTTTTTTTCAGTCTCAATTATCAATGACTGCAACTGTTGGTTCATTTTATAACAATTGCTGATTCTTGAGCAAAAAAATAAATATATTAGAATCACATGAAACATAACCCCTGCAATAAGAATTTGAATAAAGGGGAACATTTCACAATAAACTCTACTGAATCCTTCAACTTGTGGACTTTTTTACTTAAGTACCACCACTGCTTTGTACAATAGGTCAAATCACTGGGGATGAAGCCTTTGTGCTTTTTTAATTAATTTCCTCATTTATCTTGATGATCTCCTAGATTTACTGAAGCAATCTACAAGAGTGTTATTTTAATAAAATTGCTGTCACCATTTCTCTGCCTGGAGTTTCTAAGTGAGAATATTGAGCAATCTACTGAGGATTTACAAGTTTAAAACAAATTGGCCACTGTTTGCAACCGTTCCAGAATGCTGACACTCACCAACCAAATGCATTTCCTAAACCAAAATTTATCACGTTTGTGATAGCTACTGAATATTTTACCATATTTGTCCTTGAAAACACGTTATAGGCATTTTTAAATTTTATATATATTAAGCATATATGTTTTTACACGTAATTTGCTTATAGACATAAGCTGTAGAATTGGACTTAAGTATCTCACTTTGTTTACTTATTATATAGCATTTTATAATCCCTTCACATTATTAACTTATTTAATTAAGTAGGTTTTTGATGATTTCTTTATTTCCCTGCAATGAAAGCTGTAGATCTTCCAGACTGACACAAATTTCTTCCCTCAGGGAAGAGTTGCCCCATTTTACCCCTGCTGAAGCTCTGGCCAGTGGATTCCAGCAGTGCCGTGCTCCAACTGCAATTCCCATTCAGGCAAACCTCTCATCCTGCAGAAGTCTGGATCCTCAGAGGTGATGAAGCTGATGAAGCTCGTTAAAAAGTCTTGCACTTAATAACGTCAAAAACCGGATTAATAAAATTAATACACCTGCACTTTACCAAATCACCAGTCGTGTCCATCAGCGCTGCAAACCCTGGTGAGGTTTGGGCATTCCCTGGAGAGGGAACTCTAATGTGATTTTAATGAGACTGGGGGACTCGAGTTGAAACACGTTTTTGTTTCTCATTTAGACACCTCTCCTTTTAACACTCCATCACTATTCATTAAGCTTAAACTGCATTTTTAACCTCTATTCAAACCCACGGTTTAAGGTGAGGTGGTTTCTTGAGAGCCCTCAGGCAAGAACAGCAAGTCCCTCAAACTGCAGCCTCTTCCTGGCAAACAAACCTGCCCAAAAAGGGGAGAATATCAAGGAAATCTTGACATGAAAAAGAAACATTTCACTCCTTTCTTCCTTTTTTTTCCCTCCCTTCTTTTTAAGATAAGGTTCTTTTTTCTAGCAGTTATTTTTTCTCATTACAGTGAGCAATGCTAGGAAAGGCACAATCTCACAGAAAGAAAAAGAAAAAAAAACCTCCAGAAGTCCATAGATTTCCATCTGTCATGGATGAGTTAATCAGTGCAGAGCCCTAGAGGAAAGTCGGGTACTTTAGGCCACGTTTAAAGCCTAAAGAGAAAATTGGTGTTGACCCAAGATCCTGCTGGGAATTACTGGGTAACTTGAATCGGTATCTTTATTTTCTCTGCCCTTCCTTGTGATGAGCACAGGGAATCCAGCTGGAGCTGAGGATGGCTGGATCAGGCATCAGGCTCAGGACAGGGGAAAGAAAAAACAAACCCAGCTAAGGGAAACACGTTCACCATCATTCCTGGAGCACCTCTTCCTCCAGGAGGCAGGAGCTGAGCGAGGTTCGAAATTCTCGTTGAACGTGGTTTAATTAACACAAACTAATTTAATTAATCTGAACACGATGTTTATATTTATTGTTCTATTTTTAAAGGCAGAGGCTGCAAGCGCTAAATTAAATAAATGCAAGTTTCTTTGTTCAGACCGACAATGGAGCATAACAAGTGAAAGGAACACACTCTACATCCTAAGCAGCTGTGTCTTCATTTAAAAATAGAGGTAGAATGCCATCTACTTGTTATTTCCCTCTACTGCTGGCTGAGGGAAAGAAAAGCTCCCACCCTTGGGTTGCTGCAGTTTTTAAATCTATGCTGTGCCTGATCATCAGTGTCCAGAATCCATGGGAGAGGAGCAGCCAACAAATTATTAGCATGCACCCGACACGTCCAATGCATCACTTACACAACACAGCCCTGCTCCCCCCCTTCCAAACCCTGGAAATCATTCCAGCCTCTGAAGTGAGAGACACCCTCTGATGCTTGTTTGTGCTTTAGGATCCACATCCTGGCCAGGAATTTGCAATGCCGAAGGTGTGGGAGGGACATCCTGGTTCTGCACCGCTCACCAGTCACCCTGGGGCTGGGCATTCTCCGGGAGAGCAGCTCTGCCCCCAGATGTGCAGGGTGGGTGTCACCAGCTGGGCAGGGCAGCAGAGCTCTTGTCCAATTGCAGACACATGGTTGTGGTTCCTCTGGTTACGGGAGTCAAATCTCAGGGTCCAATCTCACCGTGGTCACCAGGAAAATCCACAGAGAGCTCCTATAAACCCATAAACCCAAAAGGTGATGCTGAGGGAGTGGAAATCACAGAATCACAGAATTTCTAGGTTGGAAGAGACCTTCAAGATCATCGAGTCCAACCCATGCCCTAACACCTCAACTAGACCATGGCACCCAGGGCCACATCCAGTCTTTTTTAAACACATCCAGGGATGGTGACTCCACCACCTCCATGGGCAGCCCATTCCAGTACTTCACCACTCTCTCTGTGCAAAACTGTTCCTGCCCATGGCAGGGGGTGGAACTGGGTGGGCTTTGAAGTCCCTTCCAACCCAAACAATTCTGTGAGTCCATAACAGCTGTGAGCTTCGGTTATCAAAGCCCCCATCAGTTCTCTCCCAACTCTCTTTGCACCTCATCACCTCCTCATTTGCAGCTCATTTTGTTTTACTAACAGAGTAGGACGCCTTTCAACGGAGAAGTCTCTTTCCTGAAACTAAAAAAAACTCTGGTGTACCTATAAAAAGAGAAAAGAAAAAGAAAAGAAACTGTTGTCTTTTTTTATTCCTTCCCTTGCAAAGGAGCCATCTGTGGAATAAAAGTCTTGGAAATAAGATCTATAATTACTGTGTATTGAGTTAAGTTGCCGTATCACCAGCTTTTCAGCAGTCCTCTCTCCAAGTGCTAGTAGCTCTTTTACAAATATTTATTTGGGAGCTTTATAAACCTTTTAGAAGCCTTAACCATACCCAAGGGGCTAAACAAGCAAGTCCCCCGTGAGAATTCTCCTGCTTTACAAAAAGGGAGAGAGCAGCTCTAAACCTGAGAATCATAAATATTATTATCTGTCTTATTGTATTTGCTTTCTGGCTTTTGATCCCACAAGGGATGAAGGCTGCCACAGTCACTCTGAAGCCAAAATGACTATAAATGTGCTTCAGTATAAAATAAAGCTGTTTCATGCCTGTGTTCATGGGGCTCTGCAGGCTGATACTGTGAGAAAACAGCCAATAGCACACAGGATATGGTTAAATAAGGTAGCAGTAATAGTTCTGTTCCTTAAGTGCTGCATATAAAAATGTATTCTGTGATTTGAAAAGTATTTTAGAGATATCTGGTGAAATGCCAAGTATTTTTTTTTTTTTTCTGGCTATAGATCCAAAGAAGAGAGAATACAGAAGTTCAATACAAAATATCCATTATTTAGTTGTACTCTATTTACAGCAGCCACTCAATCTTACACTTCTAAAGTTATTATGGAATTGATCAGGATCACAATTAATGTAGCAATACACGGATACTTAGGGATGGTACAAAGCATTCCATGAAAATACAGAATTCCTAAAGATGTTGGCTTTGCTGCAACATGTGCTCCCTCTCCTGCCTACTTTGAGAACCTTAGAGCATTCTCCTTCATTTTTTAGTTTATATAACTGAGCAAAATGATAGCATATATAGCTTCCACCAGTTCTTCATGTTCGAGATGACTTTGACAATGTTTTCCAAAGCTTCTGGTCCCGTTGAGAGGTATTATTACTTGGAATAAAATCTCCATCACCAGATTCCCAGTGTTTACATTTATGCTTACTAAAAGAGAAGTCCTGAGATGAGGCATGATGGAGAAGAAGAGATCAAATCATCCAAGGAGCTGAGCTCGGATTAGTTGTTCCCATAATACACTGGAGGTCTGTTGTGCCTTTGGCCAATTCCTGCTCATCCTACTGTAAGGAAAAGAGCCAGTGTCCATAAAGGAGACAGAGAATCCTGCAGCTTTATTCCAACAAAGGAGAATAAAGAGAGCCCACCAGGTTTTCTCTCGAGGTTTAGGAGGTGCAGCCTCATTTATCCCAAACTCTGGCCACACGCTGCCCTCCTCCTTTCCCCACTCTGAGGTACCAGCGAGGTGCCCCAGATCCCCCCTGAGCCTGGCATTTCACCCCAAAGTTCAGAGGTTCAGGCCTGTGCAGACCCTTCTCTGTGTCAGGAGCAGTGTCCGGGCTCTGTCAGGACCCTGCTGCCTGAAGTTACCAACCCCAAAGTTCAGAAAGTCCCCCTTGTCTGTGTCAGGAGTCAGAGTGTCCGGGCTCTGTCACAAACCTGCTGCCCAAAGTCAGTAGAGACCCATTTTAAAGCCATTAGCACCCATCCCCTCACCCATGGAAATGTTTGTGAAGACATCAGGTCTTCCCACTCCCCATCCATTCCCAAGGACTGAACCTCCTGCTGGGGTACCTGGGACCAGCCAGCACAGAGCAACCTCAGGAGCGATGATGGAACCATCCAGAGGGTGGGGAAGGATGACAAGCCACCCTTCAGGAGTTATTGCTGCACAATTCCCTGCTGAGCCAGCCAGAGATCGGCAGCCTGGATAAGCAACATCTCCAGAGTGTTGTCCCCCAGCACACCTGGGACAACGGGAATGCTTGCGAATCTGTAGGACACTCAAACCCCAAGAGAACCATTTCAGCCTGTCCCACTCTGAAGCACAACCTAAATCCTGACGGGCAGAAACCTCTAAAAGACCTTTTTGTTCCAGTACTTAAGGTGGCTACAAAGATGGAGACTCCGCTTTTACAAGGAGCCACATGGAAAAGAGGACGGGCAATGGGTACAAGTTCTTCCTGGGGAGATTCCAGCTAGACACAAAAGGAATTTTTCTCACAATGGGAACAATCAGCCGCTGGAATAATCTCCCCAGAGAAGCAAGGGATTCTTCAACATTGGACATTTTTAAGATCCAGCTCTAGAGGGTGGTGGCCCATCTTGTCTAGGCGGCGTTTTGGTCAAAAAAATGCTGGATCAGGTGATTCAATGTGGTGTTCTGTGATTCTGTGGATGGTTGTCAAAGGCACAACAACTCTGATTGGGCCACAATACCCATGAGTTTTACTCATTTTTATATAAGGAGTCTATGTGAGTGCATTTAAGCAAGAAACTCCCTGTGCACTTTGTGCATGCAAAACGGGAGCATCTTTAATTTCTGCAGTTCCACCTAAGTAGGTTAGGTCAGGTCAGTACAAGCAATTAATATAAATGAACAAGAAGTTCATAAAAGCAATTTAACTTGAATTAACAATTCATCTACTCCCAGACTTGGCTACAGCAAAGAGGCTGCTACTTTTACCTATTAATATTTTTATTTATGGAGCAGCCACCTGGTAGAAGATGGATGCATGCAAGGAGAAGTCTACGGAGACAATTTCAGAACCAGTGTCACAAAGAGTTTATAATGCAAACAAACATAAAATTATGTCAGGAAAACTTGCATACTATTTTCTTTTTCCAAATGAAGCCTCAGTCATTAGCTAGCATTTTTCTAAGTGATCTATCATGTATTCCAAAGATTAATAATATAAATATAAATATAAATATAAATATAAATATAAATATAAATATAAATATAAATATCATATAATATAAGTGAAATAATTATATGTAATATATAAATAAAAAAATTATATGTATTTGTACATTATATTCTGCCTATTGTACATCTATCATATAATATATTATCTATATATACTATGTGTGTGAATATTATAATACACAATTATATGTGCAATATTCATTAAAGAACTTAACTCTTTGCCTTAGCCTTTCTTCTTGAGATGCCCATTTTGGAGCTGTGTTATGTAAATGGAATGAAATCACATAAAAAGCAGTGGAAATTCCAGAAATCCGCACCTGGTCATTTCCATTCAAAAGCTGATGCAACAAAACTCCATACCCAGGGATGAATATCTCTTACAATTGCTATGGAAACTGGACTCCTAATATATTTTGACACATTTGTCTTATTTTGTCTGTGATTTTTTGAAGAAGAAACCTGCTGGCACAGAATACCAGATGAGAGAAATAAATGAACGGAGACAGGTGGTGGCCACGGACTGGACATGAGAGAGTGGGATGGAAAATCCACCTGGGCCCTGTGGGCATGGGCCATGATCCAACAGGAAAACAAACACTAAAAAAAGGGCATTCTGGGCATGATGAAGGGAGGAGGAGAGGCTTTCTTCCAGCTCCCAGAAATTTTTGCACTGTTTGTTGTCTTTGCTGATCCTTACTGCCAATGCCCGGTGATGGTGCCTCCATGCAAACTTTCCGTGCACTCCATGGAATTTTGCTAAGTGTAGGTGTAAACACTCTTTTCCAGGCAGCCCCAGGACAGGACAGGAGTTTGGATCACACCCTCCAGAGACTGGGAATGTGCACAACAGGCACAGGCAGCCAAGGGCTCAGCTTTGGGGTAGATGCCGCCCTGTTCTTCTCTGTTTTTCTAAAGTTCTGTTTCAGCCTTCTATGTTTACCTTTTGTGGTGGAGTCTCTCACGCACTTTTCATGTAAATGATTGTTTTGCATACCCTTCTGGAGGAGGAGAAAAGACTGTTGGGTTGACCAGTGTGGTTGGAGAGGACAATTTTCTTCCTCCAATCCATGGCCACTGTTGGAATTCTCTAAACATTGAGGTCTGTAAATAAACTGCCCCTTTTTTGCCTTGGACATCTCAGTGCTTGAGTGTCATTCTTTTTGTGTCGTATTGCAACAGGTACAGTCATGTTTTGCTTCTTTTGGAGGTTCCTGAGGCAATCAGTGAAATCAGAGTTGAGTCTGACCCAGCAGAGAGCCCTCCACACCCATTCACAGCAGCAGGAGCTGCTCCTGCCGGACCTGCCTCCAAAAGGTGGCAACAACGCTCAGCAGTCAGTACTGCACTTTACAGTGTGCAAGTGCTTTGCAAACATTCATTAATTAGTCTCCCAACTCCTCCCGAAGGCAGGCAATTAACTGGATTTTATTTTAAAAGCCCTGCACTGTGGAGAGGTTAAGTGCCTCGCTGGGAAGAGGGAAGGTGCTGGGATTCAGCCCTGGCTCGCTGTTTCATGGTCAAGCAAATATTTCTCTGCTGTCGTGTCCACAAGGCCCCTCTTTGTGGTCATCTCCTTTATTTCACTGAGCCCTTCCTCTCCAGCCAGCAGCTCCCCAGTAATTTAAAAGCACATAAAAGACTGGATCCAGCAGTAAAAGTGACTGCAATTGCATCCAGTTGCTGAGGAGGAAATTGGATCTGTTCACAGATACTGGGCACAAAGCATTTCAGCCTTGGTTTAAGCCCTGTCACTGGAGTATTAATCAGCAGTGGCTAAAGCCACAACCTGGAGCGATTAACACTAAAATTAATCACTGGAGTATCACCCCAGGGAAGGTTGTTATATTAGACTACAGCTGGTTTGGCTGAAACTTCTTGGAACTGAGGTGTTTTCTGTAACATTTTGGGACAAAAAAAAAAAAAAAAAAGAAAAAAAAAGAAAAAAAAAGAAAAAAAAAGAAAAAAAAAGAAAAAAAAAGAAAAAAAAAGAAAAAAAAAGAAAAAAAAAGATATTTCCTCAAAAGATTCCATTTCACTGGGAAAAGTACAAACAGAATCTTTAGGGAAACCATTACAGCCAGACATTATCACCTGAGTAAGCTCAATGGTCCTGCATGTTGATCTACAAACTTGCAAGGAATTTGTTTGTTTTCACTAAGGATCGATGAGTCCCTGACTTTTTTTCCAAAGGATTTTAAGCTTCAGCCATAGTTTAGATGAGATCTTTCCTTCCACTGCAGCCAGGAAGGATTTCAGGTACCCCTTTTACAGAGAAAAAGCCATATTCCATCCTTAGTGATCAGATTCAGACACGATTTGGGGAGCAAAGATAAAACACCCTGGAGATGAAAGGGTGTCGTTTTCCCTTTCCCCAAAAACCCAGCTTGGACATGAATCCTCAAGGCAGCAGTTGGGAGTGCTTTGGTAGAAGTCATGGAAACCCTCAGTTTCCAGCTTCCTCTCTTGTGTTGAAGGACACTCAGACAATTTCCACTTATGAGCTCCAGAAATTTTCCTCCCTGAAAATGCTTCTTTTGCTTCCTAACTTCCTTCCCTGCAGTTCTCAGTGTCTGGGGAGGTCACCAGCTGAACTCTGGATTGATGTCACCTGTTGTCACTGGACACAGCCAAGCCAGCCAATATAACCATAAATATGAACTGCACTTTAATTGGATGAATTACTCTTTATTTCAATAAACACAATAATTACTGTGCTTGGCTGCTGTACAGAGCATTAATTGGGATAAGGAACAGAGCTGGTTCATGTGGTCACTTGTTTTTTATGGACTGAGATCTGCCTTTCTTACAAATACAGCTCTGAGTGGCTCCCAAAGCTGTCCAAGCAAGTCAAGAGATGTCAGCCCTCACACCCAGAAACCACTGATAGAATTTTGCTTTAAAACAAAACAGATGGTGTTGGGGTCAAAATTAAACTATTTTTCAGTTTGGCTTGTATTTATTTGTATTTTTAGTAATCAAAATTTAGAAGTCACCGTTTCAACTCAAACCATTTCTCTACCTTGATTATTGCCCTCTTCCATTTCCCTCCATGTAAAAACTATCCTGCTCCATCTGCCTACCACAGGTAGCAAATTATATTTCCTCCTCATACATAAACCTCCCACTACTATTCCAAATGTTTTAAGTGAGATAAGATAGACCTTACTGTGAATTCCTTTTCCAGTCTGGACCTTCCATCCTCTGTGGAGAAGTTCTCCATCTTCTGCAGTGACAACCAGGCAACTTCTCCACCTTCCTCATCTGGGAAGGCAGACACTTGAGGCTTTGGCATCCTGCTCCTGCTTGTAATTCTTTCTTCTTCCTTTTATTTTTTGTGCCAAAAGCCAGGACAGAATTCACTGTGGTACTGCAGGGGAAAAAAAAAAAATATGGTAACAAGCATGCAGGAAATCCATTCAATAAATTGTCATGTTTCAGCAACACTTGTTTTCCTGAGGGCTTCTAGAATTGCCCATTCCACTGGCACTTCAAAGTCGTGTTGCCCATCATAATATCCTTGTTATCATCCTCTGAGTGCTGCCTTTTCTTCATCTCAGTGGTTCTGCAGCAGGGAAGGGTTATAAACGTCCCCTGCACTGTGGATTTAATTCTTCCCTCAAACACGGTGTTAACTTGCCCCATCAGAGTGAAATCTTCTTTCCCCCTTTTCTTTTGGGATTGCAACAACTGTGTCTGCACAATTCTGTCCATAAATATAGCTCTCTCAGGGGCAAATTCCCATTCCCATGCATCCTGCCTCAGCCTTGAAACAATCTGGGGTGGGGGGTCCTGAAATCATCCTGCTGAAATCCAGAGGCAAAGCCAACATAACTTTTTGCTGTTATTCTCACTTCACCAGCATTCCAACAATCCACACTTAACCAAGCGTCCTCCTCATGCCTCTGCATCTCTTTGAAAGCTTCTCAGCAGAAGACATGCACTGATTTTTCTATAAATATGCTAATACATCATCTAGTGAGGCACTGAGGAATCATACAGCCCTTTGCCAGGAGAGAAATAGAGATCTTGGAAAGGATTTGGGCATTTGTCTCCAAATGCAGGGACTACATGGACAAAAGATCCTTCTTTTACAGACTTCAGTGGCTGGGTGAACCAGCTGGGGAAATGCCTGAACTGAAAAGATTTGCCCAGTAAACATTAAGATGTAAAAGAAGCAAACAGAAAAAAAAAAACAAAAACAAACCTCTCTTGAAATAACCCTACAATCAAGCCAGAGATGGAAACAATTATTTGATAAGAATTATGAGTTTGAGTCATTACCAAAGATAGAGTCCTCTACAACAATCTAATAAACCTAACATTATTCCTGCTATTTAATAGCCTAACATCTTTTCGGGGAATATAAATTATTCAACGTTTAAGTGCCTTGTAATTTGATTTAGACGACAAATGGAAGGAAATACTTTAATTGTGAAATATATTTTGTATGCATCACACAGAAACATCAGCCACCTCCCTGAAACAGGCTCTCAGGAGAGCTGCATGGCTCAGAAGTTTGCTAATGGGATGTGGCGTCCTTCGTCGTTAAGATCATCAGTGGAATCCAGAACGTGCTGGAAGCAGCTGCAAATGGTTTCTCAATATGGCCAGAAATTCAAACCAGAGGCAATTTTAGCTCTCTTCGTCTTCTCCTCCCCCTTTTTGTTCAGGAACTTTTGGAACGGGTGAAAGTGGAAAATTTTCAGTCCTTCTGGACATTTTTGCAAGGTTGGCCATTCCCCTGGACTTGTTCCTTCACCCTTGGCCAACCCTCACAGCATTCCCAGCCCATGGTGGCACTCATTGGTCGCTCCCTGATGGATCTGGCACAGGAACTGTGCCCAGCTGCTGGACATGCCATGAGTGGTCAGTATCTCTGAGCTTGCCTTTCACATATCACACTAATTTTTAATATTTTCTACAAAAAAACCATATCCAGGAAATGCTTTCTTGTTCTTTCCCCTGCAAAATACACACCTGCCTGACCACGGAGCCCTGATAGAATTTCTGCTTAAAATACCTGAAGGCATTATTTGTGATCATTTAGTCCAACTAAAGCCACAATCATTAAAAAGTGAGAGCCCCTTGCCATTGCAAAAGCTGAGAACGAGAAACAGGCAGGCAAAATTAAAATATTAAACTACATTGTGGTTTATTTGTTTGTTTGGGGTTTTTTTTCCCCAGAAGTAAATACATTCAGTGTTGTGAATTATTGATTGAGTGTGTATTGACTGCTCAGCTGATGGCCACGAGACTTCATGGCAACTCCTCATCCTCCCACCAGCCTGAGCTGTGCCACTTGGAGACAATGACTTTTATTTTGCCTGCTGTGTTTAATTCTTTTGAAGCAACAATTATCTGTAAGTATCTGTGAAGTTTTTATAAATCTTCAATCTCTGTTGGATTTTTGATGGCCTGCTGTAATAAAAATAATAGTTTGGCTGGTTTGGCTTTGTTTGTCGGGATTTTTTTGCAGGACCCATGATTTCTGCTTATCGGTTTTACCTTTTCTGATTTCTCCATTCCTCTTAAATGTCCAGCCCGAAGATCGTAAAAAAAGAGTGTAAAAAATCGTCATAAATGCAAATATCCGTGTAAGAACGTAATTAGATAAACTAATGTCCTTGAGATGAAAAAGAAGGGCAGAGGAATTAAGTGATCTTAGATAAATTGATAAACCTGGGGAGGGAAAAAGTGCCAGACCTCGGCCACACTGGTATGAGTCATTTGACCTCAGAAAAGTTGAATTTTACCCCAAAAGGTAAAATGTGTCTTTGTGCCTTTGCCCATCCGCTGCAGTGGTGGTAATTGATCCTGCACATGAATGGAAAAGCCTCAAAAACTGAACTTCCAATTTAAACAAATGAAGGAATTTCACACTCAGGGAGCCCTTACAAAGACAACTTTTAACATCTTTAGAAGTCCCCACCTTCCTTATTACCATGCTCTTTAGAAATGCAGAAACAAATGGTCATTGAGGGGAAGACACACGGCTTGCCTGGGGCAAACTGGGATTAAATGATGAAAATCAAAGACTTTTACTCAAAGGGTGACTCAAATAGATGAGAGGGAGCAGTTTAAAGCTGAGAAATTACAGAATTAGAAATATCATTGTTATAAAATATGCTGAGACAAGCTCAGCAGAGCTGCTCCAGTGTTTTCCATGGAGATCCACCCAGAGCTCTGGCAGGTTTGCAGCTTTTAATGATGATTTTGTTTGAGACCACCACGGGCTGAGCAGTGAGGCAGACCCTGCCTCCTTTTGCCCACCAGCAAGGAGACCTTCAAACAGTCAACATCACTTCCTAAAGCCTGCTCCAGCAACCTCTGAGCTCCTCTGGTTTATAAACACAATCCAT
>VWYO01019350.1:49468-82652 GCA_013400275.1 Rhadina sibilatrix
AGATTAAAAAAAAAAAAAAAAGAGAGAGAGAGAATTTTCACTGTTAACAACCAGGTTGACATAAAGTATATTTTCATTAAACTCCACAGGTATCTAATAATAAATAGAGAAACCAGAGAACGAGAGAAGATGAAGTGTATTTTCAGGGAAACACTGAGAGTCACAAAAATACCATTAAAGCAATTTCATGTGAAAGTTCTATTCAATCTTTCTAATGTAGCTCAAAATAATTTTGTGATCTGAAGTACAAAAGTGTAGCTAAATTTACTGTCACGAATGCTTTGATGACAAGTGTGCTAAGGAGGTTTTTAATGGGAAGAAAAGGCAAGTCCTTTTTTTCTTAATTACTGCACCACAAAGCCATTCTGGAGCACACTTTGACACTTTAAATTTCCAGGGGGAGTGCTCATGTGATAAATTATTTCATTGGGCACAGCAGATCCTGTTTTCATATAAATAACACACTCAGCATCAAACAAAACTATTGTGAATATTTCTGCAGATCTCTAAGTCCATAAGTTTTTTACCATTTCCCTTTCTGCTACGATTTCAAAGAAAAATTACACCGTAGGGGCAGAACCTCTACAGCTTTACTACTGTACTATTATCAGGAAATTTATTGTAAATTGGCAAATATAATTTCACAGACATTGGGCCCTTTTATCATCACTTGTTTGCAGCTTCAAAAGTGTCGCTTCAAAGGCGGAAAGAAAATGACCTGCAGAGTTTGTGCACTGAAAACCTTCCCCTGGTGACTTCTTGTATTGGGAAAGGTGAACAGATTAAGATTTAATCAAATAAATGGACAAGAATTATCATTTGGATGTAGCAAGATTAAGGCATAAAGGATGTCCTTAATGCTTTGCAAACTGCTTGAAAAGAAAATAAATAAATAAATAAATAAATTTTAGTGCGTGGACTCGAGGCAGGAAAAGGTTGACATCGGGTTGTAGGGGATGAGTGAGCTCTAGAAAACTTTCCAGGGCTTCAGGCCTGATTGCCTTGCACCTGCAGCCACAAAACCCCTGCACATTTGGCTCTCTGTGTTTAGTTAGCTCGGCTGCAGCAGTTTGCCAGTGATTAATAACACCTTTGCACAGAAACAAATAAACACGTAGGCTGCGCTGGGCTGAGCACCCAGGGCCCCGAAATGTAATTAGCCACTCGCACGCTTTTTACTGGCAAATATTAAAACTACACAGCAAACAGAAATAAAGGACAAAACCGAACTGTGCAGCGCCATTACTCAATAAAAATGATACATTTATAACCTCATTACTCACAGTTTATGGTGGTGGTTGCCGGAACACGGAGAAGGGGCTGTGCAAGGTCACACTGGCAGAGTTGGGAAGAGAAACCAGACATCTCATTCCCTAGCCCAGTGTTCTGCTCCCTCTTTTATATTGCTTTTTCTCTCTCTCTCTCTTTTTTTTTTTTTTTTTTTTTTTATTTAACCATGGATAGATCACCACAGCAAACATAGAAAAAGGCCTTGTGTGACGCACACAGATAACTCTGGATTTAAGATAAGCTGCACCTCCCGAGCTTCTCTGGCAACAACAGAGTTTGTTGATTGCAATAAAACATGTGGAAATAGCATCAATGTTACCAGAAATATTATAGAATTCTTTATGGTGATGTTCTGGTCTCTCTGAGCTCAGGGATGAAACTTCTGTTGTGAATAAATCGTACGCACAGTATTGGATTCGGACTTTTGCAGCTTATAAATTGTCTCATCCAAGAGTGAACTGCTGCCAACCCAAATCCTTCCATTCTCCTTGGATCCACTGCTGGAGGAGGGGCAGTGGAAAAGCCACAACAACCTCTCTTTGCTGCTTGGTCTTCATGAGAGCTCAGGTGTTAATCACTCTTCTTCAGTTTGCCTGGAGTGATGCCCCTGAAGAAAGGAAGGTAAGGGGAGAATGAGGGTTTGCCTCAATAAATCACAATAAAAATGATCTTTTTCTAGAGAAAAAAAGTTTAGTTGTTATGTTTTCCCTCCCTCCAGAACTTCCTTGTAATTCCTGTTTTCTGCAAGTAATGCCAGACTTCTTTAAACCGAGATTCCACCAGTTTGTTTGACTGAAGTCGGTTCTGTGATGTCTCTTTCCAAGCTCTGGGATTTCTGTGCTGTAAAACCTCCAAGGCTGTGCCTGTTCACCTTCCCACTGTTTCACAAATGCCCGTGACACCAGGTCTGAGCACACCTCCAACCCAAAACAGCCTCACCACGAGCCATGCCTGGGCTTGAGCAGATTTGGGCTCTGCTCCAGAGTCGTGCTCATCTCCCACAGGCTCGTGACTGATCCGAGGCAGAGGAGGAAAGAAAATTGTTAAATCTTAATCCAGCTGTGAGAGAAACTTGGCAAATAAAATGACTAAAAACTGTCTAGGAGACAATGAACTCTGTTCAAAATATTTTTGGGTCTTCTTTCAGCACCAAGGAACTAGAACTGACTCTAGTGGAGTCCATGGCATCTCAGCAGATTTCTTTTGTTGTCAGAGACCTGTCAGAACAGGTATTTAGTTCTTCTTAGCTCAGTATTATATTGAAATTAAGATATAGATCTGGCTTTTTTAGAGAGACCAATTCTAGTTCCTCAAACTGTAAAGATATAATCCTCATATGCAGGATTTTTAATGAGAATCTGGCCAAGGATCAGGTCAATGAAAATATCAGAGGGAGAAATGCCGAAGTTTGTATCTCATACAACTCAGACAATCCATAAATTAGAACCATAAATAAAATTGGCATCACCTCCTTTGACAGCTGAATATAACCACGATGAACCAAAGCCCAGCTGTGCTTTGGCACAACTAGGAGATGATTATTAGGAAAAATGCCCAAGAACCCATTCCCTGGGGCTGTAGAAAGCACCATCCAGCCCACCAACACCACAAGTGGTGCAATCTGTGGCACTGACAAATTAAAGGATGTCTGTGGGAACAACAAACCCGGCCCAATCCTTTAACTACCCTTTCAGAACTCCCTTGTGTTTATATTTTTGCCTGGGGATGACATGACTAGGAGGGAAGGCAGCTCTCAGCACGTGGGTATGGGAGGAATTTCGAAGCCATTAAATACCCACCTGATCTTTTACATCCTGCAGGCTAATGGGGCTCAGGATGGGTTTGGAGCTGCCAAATGACACCACAAACCTTGGGCCTCTCTCAAAAATAAACCCCGTGCCTCATCCTGCTGCCCTCAGTCACCTTTGGCAGTGTCTCATCCCACAAATACATCAACTCAAAGCCAAGTGCTTAGTTGCAAAGTGAGGTCCTTCACAAAGCGAGTGCCACAGGATGAAACTTTTTCTCAGGCTGCATCCCCATCTTCTCTTTGTCCTTGCAACACCTGAGGCTGCTCAGTGAGTGGAAGAAGACAGCACCACAAGCAGAGGAGGGAATGTCAGCTGTCACTGCCAATATCTTGGATTTGTTTCTTTGCCTGCATGTACTGGGAATAGAGAATTATATGTCAGTTTTATTGGCAGCTGGTTTATTTTGTATTTACAATGACCCAGATTGCCAGTTTACAATCTGCCTGCAAAGCAGCTGAAGCTCTGCTCTCTCCCAGAAGAAGACTTGGGGAATCAGCTGGCAGGGACAAATTGTACAGCACCACAAGTACTTGCCTCTTCTAACGCTTCCATTTCCTACAGAACCAGGGAAAAGAATATTGCTGTAATGTCCCTAAATTTAGGATTCAAAAAAAAAAAAAATATATATATATATAAATAATAGACAAACAGAATAGCTTGGGTTGGAAGGGATCTTAAAGCCCACCCAGTGCCATGTGCAGGGATACCTTCCACTGTCCCAAACTGCTCCAAGCCCAGTCCAGTCTGGTCTTGGACACCTCCAGGGATGGGGTAAATTGAGAATGATGAGGAAATAATTCTGATATGTGCATATAACATGGAGCTGTAACTTGTATTGAGAAACATTTGACAGCAATCTATTTGCTTTCCTTTTCAGATTTTGCAAGCATTGTCATAGCTGCAAAATCTCAGACATGTTTATATTTTAAATATGTTAGGAATGCTCCTCAAGTCTGAAAAAATTCAATGAGATTCTATTAAACATTGAACTTCCCTGCTTTTCTTTTTTTTTCACTTATTTTGTGCTGATGTCTTTCAAATCTGAAAGACAATTTGGGCGGATTCACTGCTTGCTTCAGAACAGTTGTGGGGTTTTTAAATAACACTCCACTACCCAAATCTTTCTCTCTCCAGTGCTCACTGAGAAAAGAAATTAAACAAAACTATTCTGCAACATGCCAGACTACAGAATATCATTGCCCCCATCTCTGGCTCTGAACCAGGAATTCATAATAACACCTTACATAAGCATTATTTTCATTAACAGATTGATAAAGACAATGTCAGGCCCAAGAACAACCCTGACAATAAAATTGCAGCATCATCCTATTATTAGCACCACAATCACTCAAATGCTGAAAGATTTCTAAAGGAATTTTGGGATTGGGATAGTGTCAGCAATATACTAATGGTGGCAATTCATGGTCACTTCAATCACACATTTAGGGTTTGTTGCTTCAAGGTAAAGGATTTGCTCTTGTTCTTTCATCCTTGTCTCCTCTACTGTCACCCACTGCACCATCAATGTTATTAAAAAAGTTTCCCTTCATGTCCCCTCCCTCAAGAAAAGGTTTCCATTTTCATGTTGTCCAAGTCCCTCTTCAGGAAGGAAATTCAGATTTATATAAAAGTGAGAATGCACTGTGGACAGGTGATAAACAGAATTTTAAAGGCAGTTTAAGCCCTGCTAAAACAACATTGTCTTACTTGGCATGGTCATTCAAGGAGAGGTAAAACATTTCCTCCTTATAAAAATGATGGAAATCTTAAAATGATGCATTTCTGCAATCCAAATGCTGTTTTGCCTTGGGTGTGAAAGAAAAATTCCCCGAAGGACGAGATAAAATGAAGATGTGAAATCTTTATGAGGAACAAGGAATGATATGGGCTGTCCACCTTCTTCCCATGAAACTCCACCCGCGAGCTCATCACCTCATCACCTCTGTCCACTGAATTAACAAAGCACTCGATTTCCCCAGTGCACGTGCCTTGTTTGTTTAATTGATTAGCTTCTCTGAGAGGTTCTCAGGGGCTTTCTGTCCCCTGAGATTTAGGTGGTCTTCACCTTTGGTCTTTAGGAAGCCTTGAGCCGCTCGCAGAAAAGACGAGGAGCCTTTAGATGGTTTTTTTCAAGGCTGTTCTTCTTGTTTATTTTATTTTATCACAATACTTTTTCTCTGAGCTCTGCCAGGGTCTGGACAGCACGGGCAGCAGGTGACGACTGCCCCGCCTGCCCCCAGCTCGTCATCTTATATACAGATAATTATGTGAACATTATTTACAATTGTGAACCAATATCTAAACTCTACACTAAACAGGTGTTTTTCCACTATAACCCAATCCCTCTAAATCTACTTAATGTCATCATCAAGGTGCAAAATGGAGACGAAGAAGAAGGAGACCCCAGGGCAATGCCCAGAATCCTCCATCTTATCTCTGGTCATCCCTATTCTAAAACTCTTAATGTTAAAATATTACTACTTTCTATTACCCTTGAGAGCTTGCAATTCTTCCTGTAGTGTTGGTAACTTTTCCCATGGACTGTAGTCGAGGCCCTTGCCTGTCTGGGGTCTATGCCAGGGTCTGCAACCCCCCTGTACATTTCTCAGACCCCGCTGTACAGGTCTTTGCTTGTTCAGGGTTTCCAGAGGAATACCCTGGACTCCAACAAGAGGTGAATGTGTACTACACCTGGGAGAGGTTCATACCTGAGGAGATCCAGCCCCCGCCGTGGAGATTCCACTGGAGTCAGCAAGTCCAGCACAGGAGCAGACGGAGCCTCTGCGGGACCAGGCTGGTGCTCAGATCAGATATTGCCTCTGTGCCAGGAAAAGAAAATGTACCAAAAAGCACCAGGAGAACTCTGATCAACATCCTCCTCTTGGATAAAGAGGAGCGCTGATACAAAATGCGCTGCTTGTGTAAAGGGGTAATGCTGCAAGTGGAGCAGTGGCTGGTTTTTAAATTCAAATTACTGACAAATTACACAGCTTCCTAACAACCTCGGAGCACATCTACTCACAGGGGCATGCAGCTGCCCCCAGATGTGCTGTTTGGGGACCTGATGGAAACAAACACCTGTCAGAACCTGGAAAGCCCTGTAGAACAAAACCTGTGCTCACAGTAAAAGCAAGAGGTAACACCTCCCCTGGTGTATTTTTTTTATAATTCATCACACCTCTTGCAGTGTCACAGCAGTTCTGCAGCTTGCAAAAGTTATTAAGGCTAAAATTAATCACAATTACATCGTAAAAAAAAAAATTATGAGATGGGAGAGAATGCAAAATAAACACCAAATGAAAATAATCTGAGCTAGCACTTCTCATTGTCCCGGTCTGTGGGGAACAAGCCTTATTATTCCTGGGAAAAAATATAAATATAATCCAAAAGAGATGCATAGGAGAAGAGAACCAATCAAAAGGGTCTTTTTTCCCCCTTCTTTACATTTGGGCACTGAGATTCATTCCTTTACCATCACATAATTCCCACTCCTCAGGACTTGGTTTTCCAAGTGTCTGTAGGCCCAATCTGCTGCAGGTAAAATTCACTTTTCCTGCCAGACTGACCAAGCATTCAGAAAACTAAACTTGGGACATTTCTATTTGCATCACATAAATCTGTCTGGTTTGATTCACAAGGGTTGTAAACTCCAGGTTTACCTGGTTCCCACTGAACTGAGCATTTCATTATTTCTTTTCCTCCCAGCTAACAAGCAAGGGGACGAGGGGAAATTGCCACAGGTTGTGGCAGGGGAGGTTCAGGTTGGACATTAGGAAAAATTCCCTCACTGAAAAAGTGAGGAAAGCATTGGAAGGAGATGCCCAGGGAGGTTTGGAGTCCCCATCCCTGGAGGTGTCCAAGGAAGGTGGCACTCAGCACTCTGTGCTGGGTGACAAGGTGGGGGTGGGGCACAGGTTGGAATCAATGTTCTTGGAGGGCTTTTCCAACCTCAGGGATTCTGTGATTCCATAAACATTGACAGGTACAAGCTGCCATCACCCCTCCTAACCCCACCAGCATCCCACTCCCATCCCACTCCTCCAGCCCTCTCTGTCCTGACAAGCAAGTTCCTTTCTTCCTGCTCCACCTGAGCCACGATGCTCAGCAAGCTGAGAACTGCTCCTCTTGTGGGTCATTTGCCTGATCACTCTCATTTCCACGGGCAGGAAAAAAGATTTCCTCTCCTGATGGATAATGTCTGCACCCAGGAGAGGGTGACAAAAGCTCCCATGACTATTTCATGACTTCACGTGGAGACTGGCACAGTCAGTGGTGAAAGCTCCAGAACTAATCCATCCCTGGTGATTGCTCCAAGATTAGGATAATAAATTACACTTTTTTTTCCTCTCCTTTTTTTTTTTTTTTTTCGTATATTTTTGGCCAGCACAAAAATTAAATGAGATGAGGAGCTCCCTTGGTCCCTCTCTCACCTGAGATCTTTTCCTCCCAGATGAAGCCTGGAGTATGTAAGAATTTTGGGTGTGATGAAGTTAAGGAATTTGTCACGGGTAAAGGAGAAGGCTGTAATTATCTTTGTAATTCTTCACCCATGTTTTCTTTAGGGGTACAACCATAAAAAGCCAAGCTAAAGTTCTAAAAAGACACACACACACACACACAAAAAAAGTCCATATTATATCTATAAATTTTGACCACAGAACTGAGTAATTTCTGTCCCCAGGCAGAGATGGGAAAGAGGCAACGAGAGTAGGCAGGGAGCACCAGACAAAACATTCCTTATTCACTTTTAAAATATGCCTTTTCACATTGTTCTATTAGATTTTGCACTTTGCATTAAATGCTGAACCCTGGAATGATTTGTTCTAACTCTTTGCAATCTCAGGTCTATATTTTCCAATCCCATTATTGCGTAGCAGTGGTAAAAATACAGATTTTGCAATTTAATCTTTAATGAGAAGTCTGAAGTTGAAGAGCTACGTTATGATCTGTGCATTTAAATAAAAACACAAAACGGTGCTGTTTGGAGATTTCAGAGTTTCTAATGCCCACCCAGCTCTGAAAAGGTTCAGCTCTGAAAATTTGTCTCTTTTACCTTGAAAATAGAAAGTAACAATCAGGCACAGCGTCATAAAACCAACATTAATAAAAATGGGGTGAAACAGCCACCACCAGGTCACTTCTACACAGAAATGACAATTATTGCACAGAGAGGACTCAATTGTTCATCCAATCACCCTGTGCAAATGCAGGGGTGGGATTTGCATATGCAAATGCTGTTCTTTTCATATTCAGACACATACACCTGCAAAGTGTTTTTTAGAGGTCAGCTGAAAATATTGCCTGAGGAGTTCAGACTTTTTCAACACATCAGATATTTTCACAATTATTCATCAGACTGTCTTGCCCTTGTTTTCTGAGTCACCCCTTGAAATCAAACTAGCAAGATTACAAGGGGAAAAAAGTATCAATAACAGACAACAGATTATCCTGAAAGGAAATTAATACAAACTAACAAATTACCAACCAAGGAAGAGGAATAGGAATATCTTTTTAGGGCTGCATTTTCTCTTGTCACACAGCACCCCTTACCACGACAGTAGAGAGATCAACCAACAGGAAAGATGAAAGGCCTGCTGTGGTCTTCCCTGCTTCAAACACTTCAAAACATGGAATTCATCCAGTAAAGGATCAAAAGTTGCATCTTTCACTGGAACTGCATCTCGTTTTCACAGCGCACAGGCAGGTTACAAATATTTCTGAGTACGTTCCGTGCATGGAAAACGCCTTTGGCAAGGGCTCAGGCACCAGGGAGGGTGTGTGGAGGCCAAGGTGTTTGCAGGGGACCAGCTGGAACAGAATTTTGGCCATTTGCAGCTTCACGTTGTGATACAAGAGCAGCTGAAGTGGATTTTGTCTCCAGGAGCACATGCTGCCTCTTGAAAATGCCCTTCAAAACACCACAGTTCCGATGAAGAGAGCGGCTTACTCCAAAAATCTGGGGAAACTTGACAATTTGAAGAGGATTGTGACTCCTTTGGCTGAGCACCTGAGCCCCATAGGCACACCTGGTTTCCTCAGGGTCTGTGTTCTAGAGATGTCATTTCCACAGCAGCCAGGGATGCAAAAACAAAGATAAAACACCAAATTTCCAAAGATACCAGGGATTGAAAGCACAGATACAGATCCAGAAGCCAAAAAAAGGGGCCAAGTTCCACAAAGGCTCAGAAGACCGATACCTGCCAAGGCCCCAGGCTGACATCAGAGTCCAGAAGTTGATAATTATTGTCTTGCAGCTCATTTCTTGGGGGACCTGGGGGCTGAAACATGCTGTGCCTCTTACAATCCCAGGGTTTGAGACACCCTGCAGGAATTCTGATGGATGAGAAAAGATTCAGTGTCAGGTAGAAGCAAAGACACCTTCTCTTCGTTTTTGCAAATGTCTACCAACACCACAATGAAGAGGTTTTGCCTTGCTAGGCCAAACTTAGCGAGTTTCACCCCAAAAAAGGTTAAGATGACAGCTTTAGGAGGTGCTGAGGGGGGTAAATCCAGTTGAACACAGTTCCCCAGTGGTCACGAGTGTGGTGGCTCAGGACAGATCTGTGTCCCCTCCCATCCAGGGGCAGTGTCACCAGTGCTGCCTCCTGAGGGCAGCCCTCCCAGTTCACCTCTCTGGGGGGAAAAACCAGCAGTGAGACACTTTCCACATCCAAACAGCTCCTGAGGTTGTGTCCTTCCCTCACCTAGGAGAGATTGCAGGCCTAAATCCCAGTTTATCACCTTTTCCTGATGCATTTTCACCCGGATTATCAGAGCAGGACGTCTGAGCACGTACAACTGGTGGCAAAAATCAAATATTTCCTTCCAAATTAAGGCAGTAGCAGGAAAACCACCATTTGCTGAGGACACCAACATTTTATCTTTGCTTTTCCTGCCATTTCCAGGACGTTCCTGAGAACGACCTGAACTCAAAACCATAAGAATCTGCCTGCACTGCCCTGTGTGTACTTGAGCACCAGTCTGGGTTTGTATTACGCTGCTGTGGCACAAGAATCATAAAAGAACCTCAAAACCACTCCATTAAAAGACAAGTTCTGAGCCCTCACATCAGCAGTTCTCTTTTCCAAGACAGTTTCTTTTCCAAATGACCCAGCATTGTCATCTCTCAGCTCATTTGTGGTTTGGGGAAATGAATCAAGACTTTCCAATGTCTGCTCTGTGGTGAAAGATGCTCCCCAGATAAGTAGGACTCCTTTTATTATCAATATGAAGTGTTATATATATATATTAAAAAAAAAATATGCATTTCCAAAGAGTGAAATACAGGCAGATCTTGTGAAAAGTTGTGTCTCCCCAAACACATTAAAGGAGCTTTTTAAAACTTTCCTAAATAAAATCCTTAACTCTGGAGATAGGCTTGATGAGGGGAAAAATGTAGTAAAAGCAAAGCAAAAACAAAACAAAACCCCAACATAAAGTCTAAAAACCACAAGGAAACATAATTTGATGGGAATTGCAGGTCATTCCTGCTGCCACCAAGGAAGGAATTAGGGTGTGGGGGGCTGCTTAATGCTCCATCATGTGGAACATAAGTCAATAAAATTTTAGTTATTCAGTAAAATGCCACTGCAAAGTCTCCTTGCTTGACTTTGCCAGTGCTGCTCTGAGTGTCAGGCCTGAATAACTTTGCTGGGAACGTTTTCTGTTTGCTCTCCTTATCTGAGCCATTTATTACAATTGGTGCAACGATGTGTTATCACATCAATATTAACGGGAACACATTGATAATAAGATGACTTTTCATGTTTCACACTCATGCGTGGAAATTGCATTCAATCACACAAAAATATTTCATAAATTACTGGCAAACTGTGGTAAAACATAGCGATACAATAACATCAGAACATACAAAGTCAAAAGTAATAAGTATAATCTTAAAATTTTTTTGTTGTTGTTGGGGTTTTTTTGGTTTTTGTTTTTGTGTTTTTTGGGGTTTTTTGGTTTTTTGGTTTGGTTTGGTTTGAGGTTTTTTTGGTTTGGTTGGTTTGTTTTGTTTTGTTTGTCTGGGTCATACATGAAAAAATTGGTGGAATAAATGAAACTGATTCTGGATCAGCACAAAACCTCCAACAGGAATCTTCTGCATACAGAGATTAATACCTCCACAGGCAGCTCATTTAAGGCTGCAAGGAGCAGATGGAAATGAACACCAGCTGATACCAAAACTGTGCCCCTTTCCCTCTTGCTCCTCTGTCTGCTGGAATCAGTGTAAAAGAATGAGCAGTTCCCACCCACTGCTCAGGGAAAAACTCTTTTGGAGATCCCACTTGGTCACAGAGAGCCCAGCACAGCCCTGGAGAGCCATTCCCAGAGAGATGCCAAATTGTCACAGCTCTCTTGGTGGCTTTGGCCACTCTGGTCCCCCAGAGGACCCAGGCTGCTGCCACTGCAGCTGCAGGGAATCTCCTCCCATCGGTGCTGCCTCGCTGCCCCTGCCCAGGCAGCTGCAGCCAGCAGGAATCTCATCCCACAAGGATCCCGTGTCCAGCTCTGGGCTCCCAGCAGAAGGAGGTGGAGCTGCTGGAGCCAGTCCAACCATTACTGACAACTGAGACAGCAAGAGGATGGAAACCACACCAAATATACAGCCAGGCACATGAAGTGCACATTAACCCAGTCACCAAAAAAACAGGTGATCTGCACGACCTGTAAGTGGGGAAATACGGTCTCAGTAATAAAAGAATCAAACCAAGACACAAAGAGAAATCAGAAGAGCACTTCTTTCCTGCATGGCATGTTTGCTGCCTAAAGGTCAGGTAAAATGAATTGTTCATCAGCACCTGGCAGCCACAGAGGGATGCAGAGCCATCCAGCTCCACGTTCCCCTTGGTCAGGCATCCCTTACCCTCAGCAGGTTCTCACGGGTAAAACTTCACCCTGATCTTAAAAAAGGGCCGAGCTGAGGGCAGGGAGAGGAAATCCAATGCATAATTAGCCATTCACAGCTGGAATAGTCACTTGCCATTCCGAAGCAGACAACAGGAAAAGCAATGGAGAAGGGAGGGTTTTCCCACCCTTTGCACAGCTCCAGCTCTGCAGGACGTGGAGCTGCTGTGGAGGGAGCGGCGCAAATGCCAGCGACATTTCACTTCTCACCCAGGCTTCACTGGTCAGGTGGAGCCCAGGCGTTACTCACAGTCTAATTTTAGGCACTGCTCTCTCTCCACAGAGCCTTGGCAGACAAAAACCCCCAAGGTGGAGCCCCCCAGAGCTGCAGGGACAGCAGCTGACTCCCATCCAAAGGCGTCGCCGTGTGGGTTCCGTGTCACAGCATCCATGGATTCAATGACACAGGGAGGGGGCAGAGCAGGCTCAGGGATGAGAGAAAGATAAAGCCTGGACATCTGCCAGCTGCAAACTCAAAAAAAAAAAAAAAAGGTCCCAATTCAATAGCCCAGACATGATTTATGCCTGGTATTTAGTAACATAAACACCGCGTGTGTTGAACAAGATTTATGTGCAATTTGGGCATTGCTTGTATCCGAATCCATCTTTAAATCAGAGACACCCCACGCTTCTGACCAGCAAAAACAGCCAACCCCTAGACCCAGGTAAAGCAGGATCTGACAACGAGCTGGAAAGAGCAACGTTTTTGCATGTCAAAATTAATAAATGTCATATCTTTTGCTCATGCAGGAGGAAAAAAAAAATGCAAGGTCACTTTCAGCAGCTCCAGTGAGTGCTAGTGTACTGTATGTGGGGTTTTAACATAATATAAAGCCATCTGGTATGGAAACTCGAGCTCAGCAGATGCATTTGGAAAACAGAGCATTCATTTTTATTGTGCACTAAAATTACATTTAAAGTGTGCTCAAAAGCATAACTAAAACAGATTGTCCCTTCCAGCATTTGTGTTGCAGGCATCGATGGGGCCTCTGTTTGTGGAGTCTGTGTTCAGACCTCTGGTCTGCCTCCTCTCCCTGTCATAATATTGAAAGGGAAACATCTTTCTTTTTTTGATAAATACAACTCCAAATAATCATCTAAATGCTCTCTTATGCTTGTTAAGCTATTCAGACTTTCCTAAGGAAACACAGCATTTGATTTCAAAGTTTGTGCTCGATGAAAATCCATTTGACCAGAAAAGCAAAGCATTACAGGCTGACTGGTTTTTCTGTTAGCTGCATTAATTCTAGGTCTTTGCAGCAAAAATAATTATATAAGAAAAAAAAGGCAGACTAAAATATAAGGTGTTTTCTCTTCCTGGTACTGAAAAAGCCACAGATCTGGGACAGTGATA
This sequence comes from Rhadina sibilatrix, assembly GCA_013400275.1. Taxonomy (NCBI): domain Eukaryota; kingdom Metazoa; phylum Chordata; class Aves; order Passeriformes; family Phylloscopidae; genus Rhadina; species Rhadina sibilatrix. Next base: position 62,831 of record VWYO01019350.1, read on the forward strand.
ACACCATACCCAGCACGCTTTTAAATAACAAGTTCACCTAGAACTTGTTATTGTGAATCCACATTTTTGGAGCTTCAGTGTAATTAGGTTTTGTCTCTAAATTGGTTACCTTCAAAAACAACAACAAAAAAAGACAATCCTAACAAAACCAGCAGCATATTTGGTCTTGCACACAGACTACAGTAACTTAAGAAATGATAATAATTCTTGATCTCTTTATAGAATTTCAGGCAGACAAAATGTTCCAACAAAATTTTCAGTCAGAGTGGTCTTAAATCAGTAGGGGCAATACTGTTTTCTTTCTGTTGAAGAGACAGATATAAATGCAAGAAAACCTTCTCAAAACTGACTGCATTTTCCATAAATCAGAATTAAACTGCAAGAAACTTTGAAGTCTTTTAAAAAGCTGTAGAATCTTTTTCTTTTTTTTGGTTGATCAACTGTTTCCAAAATCCCACTCCCACCGAATTCTAATTTTTTAGTGTTTGCAAAGAGAATTCCCCATCACCATCAACTTTCCCCTCATTTCTGCTAAGCCAAGCTTATGTCCCAGAGAGTCACAGCTTTAGAGTGCTTTGAAACCTTCCCTGGAGTTACTCCTCTTTGCTTCCCTCCTGCTTCCAGACACACACCTCCACTCTTACCTTACTGGTGACTTAGGTGGCTCAGACCAGAGGATCTCCATGACTCCAGATTCTGGCTTCTCTCCCAAATCTTCCATCACAAGTGGAATATTGCCAGCTAGAGATCCCACCCTGCCCCTACCAGGAAAGGATTTACCCTGAGCTGCAGCAGTGCTGGCTCTTTTCCCTATATTTTTTTTTTTTTTTCCTTCCCCAAATTCCAGCTCTCAATATCTCCTATAGTGCAGTAATCAAGCTTATAATTCACACTTGCTATAAACCTTTAGCTGATGCTCTCAATGAAGGGGTCTATATGTATAAGAAGATAATAAATGCATGAGTTGGATTGTATATCAGCAATATTCCTCCTTGGAAACTCATCTTTTATGTTGAAGCTCTGGAAAACACAGAACACCAGTCATATTTAACTTCCTTTCCTGTCCTACCCCTTGGGTGTCACAGAATCAGTGCGATGGCTTTCAAGACTCTTCCTTTTGTTTTCACAAAAACAGTTTGATTGCAATACAACAAAACAAAACAAAACAAAACAAAACACAAAAAAAAAATAAAAAGAAAAATAAACATTAAATACTTTGGGGTTTTCTTTTGTTTGCAGAGAATGAAAATATAATTGCACCTGGCAGAGGTATGGAACTGCTGAAAGTCAAATCGATTCTGAATCTATGGGCCCAGAGTATGAGCAGAGAGAGGCCTTAGAGCCTAATTATCTCAAAAGTGATCTGAGATGTGCACTGAGCTTCTAGAAACGTCCTGCTTGTCAGCTTGTGCTGCTGAATGGAGCCTGGTGGGCGGTTAAATCAGTGACTGGCTGAATATTCCCGAGGATTCCCTCGCTGCCCTGGGAAAGCACAACCCATCCAGTGCCTTTTCAATTCTGCACTCTCTGCTATTCCACTTTTCAGGTGCAAGTCCTGCTCTCAGAGCTACAGAGAGCTGCTGGAGCCAGGGCTGCAGCCAGGGCTGCAGTTTTGGATGGCACAGGTGGCACAACATACGCCGCGTCCTCAGCGGGCACCGCTCGGCGCCGCAGGAGCCGCCGTGTTTGCAGCCACGAATAAATGAAAAGACATAATGCAGGATCAGGCTGCAAATTTTTTAATCTACCCGTCGAAAAGTCGTTTGAAGGATTAATTGTCTTCAGCTATGGGCTCGCTCCCTGCTCTGCTCCGGCCTGTGTGATTTTACAAATTGCATTGCTCGGAGCCGCGGGGTCGTTTGACGCGCGTGGGTCGTGTGCGCCGTGCTCGAGGTGCTGGAGAGGCTGCAGTGTGTGACAATCCACAATCCATGGCCTTCCAGACCCCAGGGGAGGATGGAGTGGGGCTTTTCACAAGGACAGGGAGTACAGGACAAAGGGGAATGGCTTCAAACTGAGAGAAGGGAGGTTTAGATGGGAGATTGGGAAGAAATTCCCCGCTGTGAGGGTGGGGAGGCCCTGGAATAGAATTCCCAGAGAAGCTGTGGCTGCTTCTGGATCCCTGGAAGTGTCCAAGGCCAGGCTGGACAGGGCTTGGAGAACCCTGGGATAGTGGAAGGTGTCCCATGGCAGGGGTGACACTGGGTGATCTTGAAGGTCCCTTCCGACCCAAGCCATGCCACTACTTTATGATTCACAGACTTCCCCTGTCTCTGCAATGGCATCTGCATAGAACCCTGCATGAATTTTGAAAATATCAACAACATAATTCTGTCATTCAACAGGAAAATTCAAGGCTGGAGATGGCAAATTAGCCTGGAAGTGAATACAAACAATTTAATGAACTCTTGGATGGACAAGCCTTCAGAAGCAATAACAATTCTGGCAGTCACAGGGACGGCTGCCTGTTTTCCATTAAAAGCAAAGAACAATTCAGGAGCTCTTAAGGTTTGACATTTACAGAAGGTCAGGCTACAGACTCTCTTCTGGCCTTAAACAAGGCAAACAAAAGGAGTTTTCTCTCTCATAAATTTTTGTTAGACGAGATAGTCTTAAAATCTCTGGAGCTGTGCACAGATACACTGGATGAATATATTTCCATCTTTTAGACCCAGGGTAGGAGGTGAAAAGAGAAAGAACAGATCTCAACATTACAGGAGTAACTTCCCTGAGAAGTATTTCTTATTTCTCTTATGAAAAATAAATATATGGTAATAAAAACAATGAGGAATGGTGCAGAACCACCACCACGAACAGCAGCAGTTGTACCATTTATTGATGGATGCCCTAATGACTGTTTTTAATAAGGTCCTGATCCAAGGAATTTCTTAATGCAACAATAACAGAGCCAATTCTATAGTCAACATATGCCACTGCTGGTTATGGAAATTTAATTTACAAATATAGGTAAAGTTTAGGTCTAGTGAAATCCTTTTCCTTTCATATATGTTTAATTGGCATATTTTTGCTAATTGGGATCCCTATTTGACTGGTAAAAGAACAATTTAGGATATGATGTGAACTCGTTTCAGTAGTAAAATGAGCTAGTTAATCCTTTATTTTGGTATTCATTTTCCTATGGAATATATCCAGATATTAGTTCAACATTTCCTACTAAGTCAATTGCATTTCATTGAGGTAATAAGGAAATAGTGAGGAAAACCACAAGGAAGCAAAAAACCCCAAAAACAACCAAAAACCCCAAGCCAGCCAACCAAAACCCAACAACAACAAAAAACAGACCTGCAGAGAAATGTAAAGAAATATAAACCCACAATAATAGAAAAGTTTACAGCTGATTCAGAGTTATTTTCCCGTTATCTCCTCCCCCATCCTCCCATTCACCTTTTGTGGTTTTCCAGGGGGTTGAGGCTTCCTTAAACCTCTCTGCAGTATTTTCCAGGCTTTGTTCATATTTGACCTTCATCCTTTGGACATGAAAGTATTTACACTCCAACTCTGATGTCACAGAATAACTGAAAAGAAGCTCCAGAATTATCCCCAAGTCACCCTCTTTGTGCTCCAACACACACACACGTACCAAGAAGTTAAACTCAGTCTGCATGCCTGTGATACATCAATAATAAAAAAATTAGCTCGAAATTACCAATATATCATAGAATCACAGAATGGTTTGGGTTGGAAGGGACCTTCAAGATCATCCAGTTCCACCCCTGCCATGTGCAGGGACACCTTCCACTGTCCCAGGTTGCTCCCTGCCCCATCCAACCTTGAACACTCCCAGGGATGGAGGAACCACAGCTTCTCTGAGCAACCAATTTCCCACCAATCCGAAAATAAATAAATAAACAAAGGAAATCTGTGCATTCCCTTGTGGAATTCTGGATCTTGTAACCAGCCCTCTGCCACAGTAGAATATCTGTAATGTATGGACTTCAGTTGTTAGTGCATCTTCTGCCTTGACTGAACAGCAACAGCTGCCTCCAAATTTCCACAGCCATGACCCAGACTCTCCTCTGCATTTAGGTCCAAGCCACACATAAATTAAAATAATGATGGACTTCATTAAAATAAGGCAGTGAACTCCAGCTACAAGGGTTTGTTTTCTTCACCAACATCCACAAATAACTCCTCAATTTTAATGAGATTTTTCTCCATTTACCATACACCCAATTAGGGAGCACTCCCTCTCTCTGTGCTTTACAATTTTGGGAAGCTTTAGGCAGAGAAACCCAAAGGAAAGGGGCTGACAGAGCTGGTAGTGCTGCAGAAAAGAGCAACATTTAATATATATACAGTGGAGCTGCATTTTATAAATGTTGCTCTGGTGTAAGACAATGACTTTTGCAGCAGCCTGCTGGAATTAATGGTGTGGATGCAGAGCTGAAGTTTAACCCAGGGTAATTTGGTGAGGAGGGAGAGGTCAGTGGCACTGGGGGTGAAAGCTCTCCCTCACAAAAGTGTGATTTGAAGCTGTGCTTCATTAGGCTAATGGTAGTAATGAAATCACTGGGTTTGAGAGTGCAAAAGAGCAAATTTAGCCCAAAGGTGACTCAGGGCAGAGGGGTAACACAAGACACCCCTCAGGGGTCTGTGACTGCCACACAGGTGGATGTGGGTGAAGTTTACATGCAAGACTCAGAGTATTTAACCAGAATGATCAACATTTGCATGACACACAAGTGGTTTAAGTCATTATTTGCATTTCCACGTTTCCACAGCTTCAAAATCTGTGGCTTTCTCCCCCAAAGTTTTCTCCCAGGTGACACTGCCAGTCTCACACTGGGAAGTTCTGAGTGTCTCCAAGACACCACGCAGCGAGATCATCAAAACACCTTCAATTATTTCAGGAGGAATAATCATCAGCTCTTAACGATTTCAGAATTGATTTCCACCAGAAAGTGAGTACAGAAGGCCGTGCACCAGCACTGCACACCTGACATGTCACCTGTGGCTGTGACAAAACCACCAGGCTTTGCTTTGTCAAGCATTTAAAGCGTCAGGCAAGTGTTTGCAGAAGGATCTACTTCAGCTCCGTGCCAGCACCTCACATTTGGCACTGGATGCTGAAATCCCTTGCAACAACATGTTCCAAATTCTTGAAAGCTCCCACTGTGTTCTCCCCAGGAGAAAAATGGAGATTACAGAACCTTGTCTTCCACGGTAATAATACCAACTTAAACAGAGATGCAAGGAAAGAGGGAAAGGTAACAAGGGTGAGTCTTTTTTTCTCTCTGATTAAATCAGCTCTTTACTCAGACAAGAGTCCTTGCTTCTCCCGAGCTCTATTTTAAAGTCTGAGTTCAAACACAATATCAAATGCTGTTTCCTTTACTCTCCTGAAGGAGAGATCAGTAGAAATGGTGTGGTGGTGAGCAGGCAACACCATCCAGCTGAGGAAATTTGTGTCTGAGAGAGACAACTTTATACCCATTAAAAGCATAACAGGCAGCAGAAAATACAGAAAAGGGCAGACACAAAGCCAAGGCATTAAAAGCAAAGAACAGCTTGTCTCCCTCCAGACCCAGGACACTTTTAAATCTTCTTTTACCTGAATTCTCCAATCAGGTATCTGGATGATTAAAGAGGCACCTGTGAGGGCAAAGTTTTCTATTAACTAACAAACTCAGTTATAAGTGAAACGCACTCGGACACAGCAGAAAAAAAAGTCCAGATCTCAACACAATACTCACCCATACAAGATGAAGTCTTTGGGATGGATTTGGGTAAATAACTCTGCCCCTTCCAAAAATTCCACGATGTTGGAATTGAGCTGACAGCTCAGAGATCTTGGACCCTTTGTATCCTCTGTTACAAAGGCCAGACTTGTCACCTTGCACCACTTTGGTACCAGATCTCCTTTATCCAGTTCTACCCAAATGGCCAACAAATCACTCTGGAGGAGCCTCCCATTCCCTCATTTTCCCACAAAATTACTGTATTATTTAGGCCAAGTTATGAAACCTCTTTTATTTCTGAAACCTCCATCCTGGTGATAATAAAGCAAGGATGCTGACATTAATTTTGTCTCTCTCCATTGAGCTGGCACCCCCAGGATGCTGCAATTCCCATACTGGAAATGCACTTCAGTGAACTTCCTATAATGAAAACTTCATTAGAAAATTTAGACTTCAATTAAAATGTGAAACAGCCAGAGTTAAAATACCATTTGTGGTGAAACAGTTCTGCTAAATGCAAGATTCCAAGACACTAAACAGAATGGATCTAGTTATTACATCGAGTTTTATCTGTTTTTCTGATCAGCACTAAATGTCATTTGAAACAAAAAATCCCCATATATCTGGTGCAATATCAAGCTGAAACATTAGTTGATTATTATTTTCTCTTTACAATTTTTAAGGAGTCCTGAAGATTTATGTGAGTAACTTGTGTTTTGTGCTGACAGCAATTTTGCATTGCACTTTCTTACTCCTGTGATTTGCTTAATTTGGTTTTATATTTGCAAGTCCTCGAACATAACTCGCCCTGATTAAAGAAGGAAGAAAATCCTCCCCTCAAACCCAGTTTTAATTTCTCAAATTGTGCTCTGATTACCCTTTTAGTGAGAATTCTACTGACAGATTTCTGCCAGAATGTTTCTTCTCGTGTTCCCACACTAAGACAACTTTTAACTTACAGTCAAGACAATTTGAATCCAAAATGTTGAGATAATCAAAAGAACGAGGCAGTCGGGGTATATGAAATAATCCAGCGTCATCGGTTTTGCACGGGGGGTTTCTTTTGCTGAAGCTGTAAATATTCAAAACAGGTGAACAAATAATTTATGGGCCATTTGGGCAGCACATGGAGCAGCTCTGCTCTCCCCAGGGGAGCCCCCGAGGTGTTTTGCCCGGAGCTCCACAGGTACAGACAGGAGCATACAAATTGTTCCTCCTTCCTGAGACTGTGCACAGGGAACAGATTACCTGGGGAAACTCCAGCTGCTCAGACAGGAGAGTTTGTACAACGAGATGCATCCCTGTGCACCGAGGTACATCCATATTCAGGGAGTTTTGTGCCTGCTCAGTCCAAGGGGAAAGAGTGACTCCAGACAAGAGCAACCTGGAGAATTTCCTTTCAGCATTGCTTGCCTCAAGATTTCCTGAGGTGGGAAAACTTTTTTTTGCACTGCCATGGCACAGGAGGTCCAGCAAAACTCCATTATGCCCCAAGTTTTAGCCACTAATTTTGTCAGGATCACTGATTTTCACAGCCTGTTTCCTACCTCCTCACACCTTCTATACCCCACCCACGCTGTAGGGTTTATCTGCTATACAGCCTGTTAATAAAAAAATTAAATATCTGACGAAAGGTATCTAATCCCATTAGTTTGGAAGGAAAATGGCAAATATTTCAACAGATGATAATGGGGTTTAATGGTGTGGCTGGGGGCTTTCACCACATCAATGGCAAAACACTTCAGAAATGTTGCTGCAACTCCTTTCCACACCATCAGCAGCTGCATTAAGGCAGTTGTGTGAACACAGTCAGAGCTGAAGATGTGCACAATGGCTCTCTTAAATATGAAGAGCAAAGAGATTTTTAAAAAGCTTTGCAAAACTTTTGCTGAAATATTTCTGATTGCAAAATCCTAATATCACTTGACTTTTGAGGAAGGGGATTCTGCCCTTCTGCCCCTTGCTCAGGTGAGGCCCCACCTGCAGAGCTGCCCCAGCCCTGGGCTCCAGCACAGCAGGGACCTGGAGCTGCTGGAGAGATCCAGAGGAGGCTCCAGGATGAGCAGAGGGATGGAGCAGCTCTGCTGGGAGGGAAGGCTGGGAGAGCTGGGATTGTCCAGCCTGGAGAGGAGAAGCTTTGGGGTGAGCTCAGGGTGGCCTGGAGGAGCTGCAGGGAAGATGGAGAGAGACTTTGGAGAAGGGATGGAGGCANCCTCAAGGGCTCAATAAAAATAAAAGACAAAATTAATTTTCAGGAAGGTAAAAGTATGATTATTTCTTTATTTAGCTTTGTGTACCAGCCACTTTCCTTAAATGACAGGAGGAGGTGCCTCTTCCAGGTTGCCCTACACCATCCTCAAAGCTTTAACTCCTCAATAACTTTTTTAAACCTGGAAGAAAGAACGACAGACTTCAAACCAACCAAATCCACAGAAGTAATCAACATTTAGCTGGGTAGACTGACCAGGCAGAGGAGAATCCATTTTGTCCATGTTTTGTTTTTTTTCCCCCCTGGAAGCACTGGAGCCAGCCGTGTGACAGCAACATTCCAGATGGCTGTGGAACTCTCCCTCCACCTTCTGCAGCAAAATGCTGCTGTGATGCAAGCAGGCACACACACATGTGCTCCTGCAGGGTGACACATCCCCCAGAACGGAAGGAGAAGAAAAGCAAATCTCATTTACAAAGAAGTCTCAGCTTAGGAGGCAATTTGAAAGATTAGAATGAGGAAACATGTCATCGACAAGGCTGGTAATTAGAAATGATTTATTGCCTTCCCCTTGTTAAGCCTATTATTAAGACAGAATATTTTCCTACTCCTACTGCTCCTAACGTATATAAAACCTCAATTATTTACGTCTTTTGTTCTTGACAAAAGCTGCAGGACAACTGTTTTAGTAACTTCCACTTAACTGAGAATCAAAGCACTGTTAGCTGCATTTGCTCACTAAAAATCTTTCACGAAGCCAGCAAGTCCAAGGAATTTGAAAAACTCAACTTTATTCCCCAGTGAAAAGCAATCAACTGCTCTCTCTGTGTCTGCATTTTCTGTGCTACCAAAGAAAAGTGTTTCCCAAAATGACTGTGCATCTCAGCACGCCTTGCCTGCAAAGCTTAATTTTTCCTGACACTTGTCCCAGGGTAAATTTTTCAAGAGAGGTTGCCTTAATTTTAAAATTGACTTTTAATGATACTCATCTTTCAAAAGGCTGGATTTTAAATATACTGATTTGCTTGATGTCACTTGGATAAATTCATGAAAGGACACAGGCCACAGGACTTTTTTTATTTTTTTTTCTAAGAAAAAGACCCTCAAATCCAACCACAACCAAACACCTCAATTCCCTGGCTCTATGCATCACTGTCCTTAACTCACCACACAGCTGAGGCCCCTTGTGTAAAGACCTCATAACACCTCATAAATTAAGATTTTTTTTTCCTCAGCTAGCAAAAAATAATAATAAAAAAAAAAAATAAAAGAGAAAAGCTGGGGGAGATAATAGTACTCCCATTTATTTGGCTGCTCAGTGGTTAGGTCAGTCAGAGGCACAGGAATATCTGTATCCAGTTCCTTACCCAAAAGAGATTCAAGTCCTTATCTTTGCTTTTTGACAGGCTTTAACCTCTCGGTCCCAAGCAGCTGAAGCTTGTTCTGGTGTAAGAGCAGCTGCCAAAGCTCAGCAATTTTACAAGAAATGATTCAATGCTCAATAAGTTAAAATCAGAGAGCAGACACAAGCAGAATTCTCCAGCATCACTTCCCTGACACTTTCATTAGTGGTGACACCCATACTAAAAGCCAGTGCATGAAATATTCAGTGCTTACCTGAAAACACACCTGAAATAATCAACCTGAAAACACACCTCTGCCCCAGCCCCTAAGAATTCCTGTGAAATTCCTGGGCCTGAGTTCAGCACTGTTTTCCTCCAGCTTGTGTCAGCACAACTCCACGGATTCCAAGTGAAGCCAGCTCAGAGCAATTTTCCCCAGCCGGAGTCCCCTGACAGCTCCATCAGCACAATAGCAGGAATTTGCCACTCCTGCACAGTGCAACTTCTCTGCTTTCTGAACGGCAGCCTCACAGCCCTGCCAGCTCCTTGAAATACAAACTGTGGCATGCAACACACCCAAGCTGTGCCCAGGATCTGCTCCGTAACTGAGGCGTTTGCCTCAAATCAGCTGAGCAGGGAATGTTACCTGATATCGACCTGGCAAGTCCTTTCTGCTGAAATTTCCCCGTGCTCCCAGCTCACTGGACTGCAATAAAAAATAATAAAAAAAAAAGTGCTGGTAAGTGAAAGCCCTGATAGCACATCTGAGCACACTTTCTTTGTTTAGGAAAGCTGGCGTGGATGGAAAAGAACAAATCACCCCTTGGGATCAGATCAAAGAGCAAGAAGCTCAAAACCTCATCATTTTTTTCAATCATGAAGACATTCTAATTTAAAAAAATGACTGCCTTTGCCTACAGGCCCTGGATCTGTGGTGTTGCTTTTTGGGGTAAATTTTATTCTCCGTGCATGATTATCATACACAACATGCATGTTAAACATCCTTCAGTGCCATCTCTTCCCAATGGCCCCCAACTTCATGACCCTGCCAGAGACCACTTCTCCACCTCTCTCAATGAATCCTCTCACCTTTCCCACTCACAAATATCCCCACAAAACCAGCAAGGATGAACCAGTCCCATCAGAAATGCAGCGTGTGGGGTCAGCATGAGACAGCACCACAAGAACTGTCCCTTTCTGTGGAGTTTCCATGGATTACCAGGGTTGGGAAACTCACTCAGGTGGGAAAAATTCCCTCCATCCTTCCTGGCATTTGAGAGTTCCCAAAGAGAGTTGGAGAGATGTGAACTGCAGTAAATCTCTGCTCCTCACCATCTGCATCTCACTGCTGAACTGATCCCAAGAGGATCAAAACCAGTAAGGAATTTAAGAACTTAAAACTTTCTTGTTATTCCATACCTGGACACAAACCCTTTCTACGTCACCTTTTCCACACTGATGATTTTATGATGCACTCAGGACTTGGCAAGGAAACATCCAATGATATTTAAATAATGTTTAAACTAGTACCTGCTAAAATTAAGAAGTAAACATTTCTGTTTCACTCTACTCCACGGGCAAATGTATATTTTCATAGATAAGCCAATTATTTTAAATTTGCAGATATAAAAGCATTTTACAAATCACACCTCTGTACCCAGCAATTAATTCTAGGTACTATGTCTGTGCTCATGCACTACAATTATGCACTAATAAAAGATAATTATCCCAGTTTCAAGTGTCAGAAGGTTGCATTTCTCTTTTCCAACCTAAAACACTCTTTGTTTTTAAATGTAAGGCTCTCAATGGCATTGGAGATGATCTAAACTCGTTTCTGGGGTGTTCTGGACCAATAATTTTGTTCTGCAGCAATGTTGGAGTAGGAGCACGTGTATTTTTCTATCCCATGCTGCTGCAGGCTTACATTTTTCCAGTTTTTTTATAAAATACTCTTCCCTGACTTTTATGATTTCACAGTGCAGAGGTGAGAGAGATGCTGGCCTGAATTGTTGATCAATGAGGGTTGATCAATAGAAAAGTTTTAGGTTTATAAAGCACAAGGGAAGAACAGGATTCACAAGTGAACCTGTGCCTCAACCCTGTAAAACTCTAATTAGGCTTTCTCACAAGACCTTTATGAGCTTAAGTGACAAGAAAAATCTAGAACAGTTTGATACTACTAGAGATAGAAATGTGAAATATGAGTAATGCTTTCTGCAAGCAGTTACCAGGTGATGCTGCAGATTGAATCCTTACAAAGCCAGAGAAGGACATTATACCAACATCTGACAGTGTGATTTACCTAACTGTGATCAGGGAGCCCAGTGCTGAGAAAGGGTGAGGCACTAAAGGGTTTTTGTCTTGAGTTAATTCACTCATTAGACAGAGTGACCCGAATTTGCACAGATTTTCTTGAGAACTTCCATAGCTGCATCAATGTCCCATTTGCCAGTCCTCGGGAGCGGGCAGGTTTAGGGTCTGGCAGCAGAGCACAGCTGCTTTCCAAGTGGAGCTCCTGGGTTAGGGAAGGGTTCTGCCCTTTGCTCGAGGTCTTTACAGGGAGCTGAGGTGCATTAACCCTCAGCACTGTGCTTACCCCAGCCCCAGCCCGCAGAAAGTGCCTCCTCCTCAGACAGATGCCGTTTCAGCAGCACACCCTGTGCTGGAAAATGAAGCAATTCCTGCTGCTTGAGGAGCACCTCCTGAGCTTCCCAGCACTGGCAGCTCCAAGCCATCACTGTCAGGCTGCCTCCTCCCCTGGGTGGAGGGTCGGTGGTGGTTCAGCACAGACTCCCCTTTCCCTGACAAATGACAACTGCTCAAGATGTGATGTTCTTCCTGCTCATTTTCTTTCATAGGTGGCTCTATTCCCAGTGCTCTGGTGTGATTCAGCCTCACAGCCAGGCTGCTGATATTTCTCCTGCAGATTGCAATTATATTTCTCAACTATTCTTTGTGTTGCTGCGAGGATCAAACAAAAGGGGGGGAGAAAAACCCTTAACGTTTCAATGAGGGAAATTTCCATAATATGTGGTGGCTGTCACAATCTTGCTGATAGAAATAATTACTCCTCCTGATGTAACTACACTGAACCACTGAGAAATGGGGACAAAAACTGTTACCCATCTGCGCAAAGCTCTTTCATACATGCATATGAAAGAAGAGCTAAATGCAGAGATTAGAATGCCCTAAGGGGTGTGCAGCAGGACACAGATCCCAAGGTGACAGGCACTTCTTACCCCGGGCCCTGGGAGGAGGGAGGAATTACCTCTCAATTTTCAACAGCTACAAAGGATGCGGGTGATTCGGGATAACTTTGTGCTTGGCCTCCACGTGATGCACTAGATTATGCATGCAAATCCCCAGTTTTGGCTGATAAACTGAAACAAAAGCACACTCTAATGATATTTTTCTGAGCGAGAGCAACCCCCATTCTCTGCAGACAGCGCTCATTGTTTGCAGATAAACCACTGGGAGGCCGCACTGGCGAGCAGGAGAACAAATCAAAAATTAAAGACCATTTCCAGGGATGCTGGGGTTCTGATCTTACCCAGACACCAGCCTGAGGACAGTTCAATTTATTACCAGGTGCATCTCTCTGATCACTTCAGGCTGTGACTTGTACAAGCTGGAGGATTCAGCGTGGTTGGAAGCGCCCGGGCACTGCTGGATTTGCTGTCTCAGGCACTTGTAAAGGTTTCTGCAGCACACCTGCCTGAAAGCCAAGCAAATAAGCAGAGAGGCAGCAGCTCCTGCAGAGCTCCCGAGCAAAGCTAAAGGTGGGAAATGAGTTAAAAGTTAACTCAGGGAACATGGCTGAGTCTCTGCGGGCAGGCGAGGGGTGCACTGCTAAAATGTGAGTAGGGAGATAGTGGCTGTTGAATTAGAGAATCAGAGAGTGCTTTGGGTTGGAAGGGATATAAAAACCCACTTGTTGCAATCCCCCTGCCTTGGGAAGGGACACCTCTCACTAGGCCAGGCTGCAGATCTGTTCCCTTGCTACCACCAAGGTACAGGTAAAGGGGCACTACTCTGTAACAGTATTGCCAAATTAGACAGTGTACCCAAAGTTAGAAAAATTCCACATTGCCCACTCCACAGAGCTGCAGGCAGTCTGTTGTGGAAGCTCCTGCACTGACCCACCTGAGATAGATTACCTTCCCTGCCTGGTGACAACCAGAATCCACCAGCACAACCCCAAACCACTGGATATTCCAGCCTTGCTAGGAGCCACACCAGCACTTAAGATTGATGCCTGAAGTTTGAGCTTTGCTGTATTTCAGGTTCTGTGCTGCCCAGGGGTGCAGCTCTCAGCCTCACATTCAGGGTCACTCAGCTCTGCACACAGCAGGGACACAAAACAAATCCTGTTCCTGCTGCACACCAAGGACAACTTTCAGCCCAACAGCACAAACAAGGGTGGCTGGAGGGAGGAACAAGAAGGATGGGACCTCACAGCCTGCAGCTGGAATTGGACAATTCAACCCCAAAATGCAAATGGACCAAAAGTGATCCAAGGGTGAGACCTCGTGGTCAGGAATGGCACCACAGATGAGCAGATTGACCTCTAAAATGTGGATTGCTCGTCCATTTTGTACCCATTTTGGGTCCATTTTGTGACCATTTTGGGTCCATTTTGTGGCCATTCTTAGCTCACCTTGGGTGTAGCCCTGGTCAGGCCCTTGTCCTGCCCAAGGTGCACCCTAAAGGCCTTTCAATAAATCTCTACTTTATTCTCTGCTCTATCCAGTCTCTGTTCCAGGTCAGCCTTCCCAAGGAATGCAGACAGCCCTCCAAACACCTTTCAGCAGGAAAGAGAAAGCTGAAGAACAGCCTGGATTGCCTCGGGGTGGAGTTGCACCTGCAGCCCAGAGTCGCTGGAGCCCAGGAGCACAAGAGCACAAAGGCAGAGCTGCCCAAAGGCTCCCTGCAGCAACCCCAGCCCAGCTCAGCTCACAGCTCCAGGGCTGCCACCTCCACACACCCACCCTGACTGATGGGGGCCCTCACTGTGGCCGACTGCAGGAAATTTATCACTTTTTGGGAAAATCCCCCCCAAAAAACAACTCGGTGCGTGGTGCCGTCAGGATGGTTAGATTTAAGAAAATTCTGACCAGAACACCCAGAGTCCTAAACCCCGCTAATCCTCGTTCCTACACATCCCCCTCTTCCTTAGAAACCCTGTGGAAATCCAGGTTTAAAAGATCCCAGGCTAATAATGACTCCCTGCAGAGCTACTGGGAGTTACCTCTCCTGAGGCTTTCCTCAGCGCAGGAGAAGACCTGGAGCATCTGTGCAAGGAGATGTTTTGCCAGCAAAGATTTTACCCCCTCACTGAACTCTCAGCAGCTGTCAGGGAGAGGAGATCACAGATCCTGTTGGGTTTTCTGCCAGAGTTCAAACATCCCAAAGAGCCACAGGAGGACTTGAACCATCCTCCTCCTCCTCCCCTTCCTTGAAGCTGAATATTCAAGTTTAGGCAGGCAAAACCAGCAGTTATTCTTAAGTATTTTAAAATAACAGCTATTTAAATTAGTCCTCCATGTATGGTTGTTTTGGTTTTTTTTTTTTTACTTACTTCAGTAGATTTCATGGGCTTATGTTTTCTTACTTGTGATATGAAATATAATGTTTAGAAATATTTTCATTCTAAAATATGCACAAATCACTTTTCAGAGTCTTCTGGGTTTATCCCTTTTACTTAGAATTGCAGAATTTAAGTGAAAATTGTCCAAATAATAAAATTAGTGTATAAAAAAAACCCCACCACAACTACTACTAATAAGAATTTGAAACATACCACAAACTGGAGCTACTCCTCTTACTTACTACATCAAATATTCTTGTGTTAGATAACATTAATGACCAGAATCATGAACCTTTTCAATTATTTTGAAAATTCTGAATGAGAGAGCTTTGAGGAAGCAGAACCCTCTCTGGAGTTCTCCAACCTGAGAGGAGCTCAGGAAATGGCAAAAGTTTATCCAAGTCTTTACACAGTAGCTGTGGGTTTGGATGAACAGGGGCCTGAATTCCAACATACCTGTGTCTCTGGCAGGTGAAAACTCAAGGAGAGGCTGTGATTCAGAAATAATCCCTAATTACTTATAAATTAAAATTACCTATAAATGAAAATGCAAAGCAAAGCTGCAAAGGAGCCTCCCCAGCTGAGAGGTCAACTGTAGAAGCGGAGTTTTCCTCTCATGTTGGACTAAACATTCACCCCAGCTCTGCTCTCAAAAGTGGGAATTGTGCACAACCAGAGAAGGAATTTCACCACCTGCCCTGCACCCTTTCCCAGATTCACACCTGGAGGCTTCTCCAGTGGGCTTTCACCCCACCATGATCAACACAAGTTCCTCAAAGCAGCGCAGGAGGGAACCGCGGCTTTCAGGGACCCGTTGGCCGCTTTTGGGACATTCCAAAGGGCTTTTCCCTTCCCAGGGCAGCCCGGGGATCCTGTGGTGCCATTCCTGAGCAGGAGGCAGCAGGGAGGCTCCAGCTTGCACCTCTCTGAGCCCCTCAGGTTCCACCTCAGCCCTGTAGCTTGGAGGATGCTGCCACCAAGAGTCCCGAAGCCAAAAGCGGCGGGCACGGTGACAGCTGCTGTCAGTGAGGACAATGAAAATTGGCAGATCCAGCCGAGTATGAAGCATGACAAATTGCAGGGAGGAGAAGGGAAAGCAGTGCTGCACTCGATTGAGGAGCCGGATGACATTTGCAGGGAAGCTTGTGGGAATTCTCCAGACAGTCTACAAGATGTGCTAAATGTTATTTGCATTAGAACAAATCATAAGGTATCGACTGCAAAATCATTTCCCTTTAATGAAGACTCGGAGGGAAAAAAAAATATCAGAGTCAATTAGGAGGCTGAAACTACAAATGTGTTGTGCTTTACATACCTCTGAAGCATGAAGGAGCCAATAAAGTGCGTTTGATAAAAATGAGCAACAAGATCACTGCAGCTCGTGGGGCTGACAGCATTCCTGAGTTCACGCCACGCTTAGGAGGCTTCCCCTCCTCTCCTCCCATCTACACCCGTGGTACACTTCCCAAAAAACATGTTATTCTGCATGAAAAGAGAGATCCCACACAGATCTGTTGTTTCTTACCACTGAAGTGGAATTGTCACTTCGTCTCTTCTCAGAAAACAACCCAACTGCACTGCATCAGTGCCTCACAAAAGCACAGCTGAAACCACGACCTACATTCGCTCAGCATGCAGAGGAGGGGGCCTTTTATTTATGACAGATTGGGGGGGGAGGGGTTATTTTACTAAATTTAGTTCTTTTATTAAGTAGGTTTTGTTTTGTCTGTCCAACATGTTTTTTCTCCTTTCACAATATTTGGTTTTAGCTGCTCTGGAATCTGAGTGACTTTCTGATTTTCCGTTGCACTGTTGTCAGGTGACGAGTGAGGGGAAAAAAAACACCACAACAAACATTTTTAAGTGCTACCTGTCAGCCTGAAAGAGCTCTGCAAACTGATATTGAAGAAGGATTAATTTTCCTCCAGAACACTTTTAGTAGTACTTAAACAGTGCATTTCACAGCTCTAACAGAAACCAGAGTGCACCTGAATCTCCACTTGCACTTTTAGAAGCAGCACAATCAGTAACAATGTTGTGCTATTTCGTCATGATTTACTAAAAGGCCCTATCTAAAAATTACTTTTTTTTTTTTTTTCTTATCAATTTGACTGTCATGTAACTTACCTGAAGAGAACCAAGAGAAGCAGCATGGGCCACCCACAGACATCCCTTATCTCTCAAGTTTGGGCTGTTCAGATAAGCCCAGGGGGGTGACAAGATATTCCAGAAGTGTCTGGATGCAATTCCTCTGCCCTGTGCTTGGGCAGGGAGGGAGGTGGGACCAGAGGAACCCCTTGGTCCCTTCCAGGCTGACCCCTGCTGTGGTTCTGTGACAACTCTGCTGCATTCTGTCCCGTTCCTTGGCCCCTCCATGGCGAGAAGTGACAATTACAGCACAGAAAGTGACATTTTTAATTAGATACCACACGTCTCTGAGCCGAGCGAGTGACCCAGAACACCTCAGTGACAAGCATGGCATTTTACTGTGACCTGAAACGAGGTGAAAAACATGACTCTTCATTTAAATGCCTGGTTTTTTTCCCTATTAGGTAAATTTTTGTACATGTAGCTCGGAGGAATGGAGGGTACACAGAGGAAAAAACAGATTGGGAGGTGTAGTTTTTTTTTTCCTTCTACTTCATATTTTATAATAAAATAATTTGAAGTTCTTGAAGACCAATTCCAGCACTGCTTTCCTCACAAGTTTCCCACCATCCAGTTGAGTCACAGCACCTTCATCCTGCTGAACAGGAGGTTTTATTCCAATACTTCAGAGCAGGGAGTTTGAGCTGCTTTTTAAAACCCTCAAATACTTCCACATTCCTGTGGTAGAGCAGGAAAATAACAACAGGGACCACTGGATTGCAACAGAATTAAAACAACCCTGGTGAGAGCTGGATGTCAGGGAAAGTGATTTAAAAAAAAACCCTGAAACATCCCTTCTCCACCACCCCTGGTCACACAGACAAAATTCCAGACCTCACACTCTCCAAGGATGCTGGATCCAAACAAGAGAGGCAAAAAAAAAAAAAAAAAAAAGCTTGGAATCAAGACTAGAAATGTTATATCTGTTGTAATTCTCCACTTTTGAACCTCACTTAAAATAGAAGCTCAGCACAACCAAACTCAGATGGTTCCATACCCAGTGTCTGTGACTGCTGTGGATGGAGGGAGGAATTGCCTCAGGCTGGACAGAAGCAGGACATGGGAAAATTGTTGGGAAAAACCTTTTCTTAGAAGTTTTCAACAACCTTAAGGGTTTGAGAACACGATGTGGACACTAATTATATGTTAGGAACACTGGAGAAGAGATTTTTATGAAAGCAACCCACACAACAGGCTGTGTTGGCAACAAAAAGATAAAAAATAAACCATAAATCAGTGGATGTTTTACAAATTTTCAGCCACCTTTCTACTCCTCACATACAAATACTGCTGTTTCCTCCCAGAGATTCAGGCATCTGCAAGCTCTGCTGTACATGAGGGGGAAAAAAATAGAGCAAGTCAGTCAATATTTTTGATAAAAGAGAGTTAAAAGGGAAATCTGAAATCCCCAATGTTGTCCTCCATGTCAAAAAAGGAATACTTTTATCTTCCTAGAAAGATTACAACAACAACAAAAAAAGAAAATATCCCGAGTCCCGATTTCTCAAGACTTTCAAAGATAAGGTGGTGAAAAATAAACTTTTGGTAAGACGCAGCAAAAAAGGTCTTTGCTCTGTGTCTG
Source organism: Rhadina sibilatrix (assembly GCA_013400275.1). Taxonomy (NCBI): domain Eukaryota; kingdom Metazoa; phylum Chordata; class Aves; order Passeriformes; family Phylloscopidae; genus Rhadina; species Rhadina sibilatrix. The sequence continues at coordinate 81,399 of VWYO01019350.1, forward strand.
AATTCAGCTGCAGCTCAGCAGTTGCTAGAAAACACTCAAGCTTTCCATTAATTATTTGTTTCTCACTGAGATAAGAATGAGCTGCAAGCTCTGCCTGGGTTACTAAAATCTGGGTGAAATCTCTCTGTTCAGTGCTGGAAGTGGCAGTGGGATGCTCTGCTGGATGAATCCTTCACTGGGAGACAGGAACAAGATCCCTGCCAGGCCTCATCACCCCATGCTCTCAAGGACAAGATTTGTCACTCATTTGTCACTTATCTTGGATCACTCATTATTTTCTAGGGATTTCTCTTCCCCAGTTTTTCCTCTGCCTTAAACCACCGAATTTCCGGGCAAAGCCATGGAAACCAGGGTAGTTGTTGTGACAAAAAAATGGAGTTTAAACCGAGCAGATGGCTGTGGAAGAACAATTACACCTTCCCGTGGAATAAAAGCACAACAGAGCCATTTCAGGCTTCTCAATTCAGGCGTGGACCAGGGTTTTCTTGAGAAAAAGCGCACTTCTTAAAAATAAAATACTCTTAAAGCTCACTTTTTCCTTCCACTCCTTCTTTTTCTTGACAAATCAAAGTCCTTGCATTATCATCTCCATCCCAAGGCCAGGCTGGACAGGGCTTGGAGGTACCTGGGATAGTGGGAGGTGTCCCTGCCCATGGCAGGGGGTGGCACTGGGTGATCCTAGAGTTCCCTTTCAACCCAAACCATTCTGGGATTTTATCAGACATCCTCCTCTCTTTGATCAAAACATCACAAAGAAACATTCCTCCCAATGGAAAAAACGAGGAACAGCAAAAAAAAANGGGATTCTAAAGGAATGTTAAAAAAAAAAAAGAAAAAAAAAAAAAAAAAAAAACACCCACAAAAAACCAACCCAAAACCAACCCAAACCCCAACCAACCAGGAAAGGAAGATCCCCAGCTCTTCCCATGTGGATCCTGTGGATTGTTTTTCTCCTCTCCCCCTCCAGCTCCTGAAGCTCTGCTGCCCTTTGCAGGCTCACAACCTGCCTGGGTATGGAAGTTCAAAACCAGCATTCCAGGGAAGGAACTGAAAGGAATTGAGGAGCATTTCAGTGGCTGCAGCAGAGCCAAAATTCCCTGGAACCCCGTGCCCTTCCCACAAGGCAGCCCTTTTGTTTGCTTCCCATCTTGGAACCCCTGCAAGGAAGCCAGCCAAAACAAAAACTGGGGGTTGCTCAGCTTTTACACCACTGTTCAGCTGGATTTAAGGCTTGCTTTTTTTTTTGTTTGTTTT
>VWYO01019351.1:0-25480 GCA_013400275.1 Rhadina sibilatrix
AAACTGAAGGCATCACCATGAGCAGGATGCAGACTTTTCCAACTGCTGGGCAGAGCCATGGGCCTCCCAGCTCCGAGGCACTGGAAGGATTTCATGGAATTCAGGAGTCCCTGGCCACTTTTGCCAGGGTGGGCAGGGCTGGCACAAGGTGCCCAGAGCAGCTGTGGCTGCCCCTGGATCCCTGGCAGTGCCCAAGGCCAGGCTGGACACTGGGGCTGGGAGCAGCCTGGGGCAGTGGGAGGTGCCCCTGCCATGGCAGAGGTAGGATGGGATGGGTTTTAAGGTCCCTTCCAACCCAAACCTTTCTGTAATTCTGTCATTCCATGAAGTGAAGAGCTGGTTTGGGTCCCTGTGAATGAGGTGTGTTCCGAAGGACTCTCACTGCAGGGTTGGTTCTCTGTAATCAAATTCCCAGCTTCTCCTCAGTCACATCCTCCAGCTCAGTGAGCACCAGAGCCAGGTGCTGGGCACACCCAGGTGCAGGGCACTGGGATTTCCCTGCTGCCCTGGGGATGTTCCCCTTCACCCCTGAGGAGGCACAGCCTGCACCAGCTCTGCCAGCCTCGCTGGGGTCCCAGGGCAGAGCACCCCGAGGTGTCTCTGGCTGATTATCTGTCCCTGGGTGTGTGGCTGCATCAGCTGCCTGTGCACAGCACCCTGCAGCAGCCATCTGGCTGCTCCATTTGTTTGTCCCACCGCCTCAGTGTCAGCACAGATGATTTAATGCATTTCCAGATCATCGATAAGGCGGCTGAATAGCCCAGGGCCCATTTCCCTGAGCCCTGGGGATGTGCAGTTCCCACTGACAATTGCAGCTGGGACGCCCCACAGCCAGCTTTTAATCAGTTAAATATGGCCCGTGTTAATTGGCTATTGTTCTGGCTCCTTCACCAAAATGTAGCAGAACCACGGCAGTCGCCCTGCAAGGGCTCTGGGTGCGCTATAACACCAAAATTATTTTATCAGTCAAAGTGGTGATTTCAGGCAAAAAGGTGAGTCCTGGTTTGGCACGTGCTGTTTTCTGTAGGTCCGTGTGGGTTAGCTTTAATCACATTCCTCTCACATAAATCTGTCTGTCTTTTGGAGGGGCCTGCCCAGAGATGCTGCCCAGCCCCTCCAGGGCCTGATTCAGCCAAATGAACACCAAATAAACACTGCTTTCAGGGATTTCTTCTGTAGCTGCTGGCTGCTCTGGTGCCTCCATCCCAAGTCTAACACAGCCCACAGCCTCACCAGAGCTGGAATTATTATTCCCTTTCCACGGACAGAAGCTGCTGCTCCTTCATTCAGGTTTGCAGCCCACACCTTGTCCTTGGCTCTGGGCTCCCCTTATCAGCTTTCTGCAGCTTCTCACTTCTCATTCATCATTATCAGTTTCCACTTTCTGAAGTTATATGTGATTTTCTTATTTTTCACTGTTGTCTTCACTTCCCTCACCAGCCAGAGCTCTCTGTTTTGTTTTTTTTTAACCAACGTTGCCTCCTTTCTCAATTGTGGGATTGTGGTTTTGGGGCAACGCGTAAAATGTTTTTCAACAATTCCCACTTAGCATTCACATTTTTCTGATTAAATTCCTTCTCCCAATTGATTTGGCTCATAATTGTTTCCAGCTCTGTGAAACTGAATCGTTTCAGCATTAAGAGGATGTATTTTCAGAACAGAGCTTCGCTTTAAATATTCCCTTTATTGTCATTTTGCTTTTTGGTTAAATAAACGAAAGCGCTCTGCTGGCGTGCATTTTAGGGTCACAGAGCTGGGAAATGGACATTGTTCCTGAGAAGCCTTGTTTTCATGCAATGCTTTTTGTCAACTTATATAGTAATTTGACTAAACCGAGGCTTGTCTCAAACCTGGCAGCTTTAAATGGCATCATCCCTCCTTTGGCAGCTGAAAATTGAGACATCAGGTCCAGATTTTATTTTATTTTATTTTATTTTATTTTATTTTATTTTATTTTATTTTATTTTNAGGAAAGGAAAGGAAAGGAAAGGAGGAAGGCAGGACAATGAAGGCAAAGATGTGAAAAGTCAGGTGCTCAGATGCATCAGGGCAGGCAGCTCCCTACCCAAAACCCCCAGAAAACTTTGGGGAGCAGGAGAGAGGACTGGCCACAGCCAGCATGGCTTGGATCTCTGCTGATGTACAGATTTCCAGCTGAGCAGAGGAGGAGATCTCAGCACGAGCCCTGCCTGTGCAGCCCCTGGGCAGGAGCCTGTGGCTGTGGGAGCCTCTGTGAGCTGCACACTTTCCTGCTGGCTCAGACACCTCCAGCACCGCCTCTGGACCAGGATTGCAGGAGTTAAGGTGCCCTCTTCTCATGAGTCACTTTTTCATTCACACATTAAGGATCTGCAGAACCATTTGCTTGCTTTCAGGGACAGAAAGGGCTCATCTCTGACCTCTGCATAGCAGGCCAGGGAAGTTCATCTGCTGCTCCCTTAATCCTGTCTGCCACGTCTGGCCAAGAAAAAGCAATTCTTTTACAACCAGGTGCCCGGTTTTGAGTTAAAGCCTTGCTGCTGGAAGCAAATCTGCTGCATCCCTGGCCAAGTTGGCCCAATGGGTCAGTGATGCTGTGTGTTGGAAGTGCAGTGCACATTTCTGTGCAGATCCTGGGCTCAGCCTGCCAGAGGAAGGAGCACTGTGCCAGGGAGGGCTCCCTCCCATGCTGGCAGGGCTGGATCGCTGGGGACGCTCCCGCTTGCCTACAGAAAATAAAGCCCAATATTCCTGGGATTGCTTCTGGTTTTCTCCAGACCTTTCAAGCTCCTTTAACACTCCCAGAGCCCAAGGCAGGCCGGGCAGTCTTCTCCTCCAGTTCCCATCCTTCTCTTCTTCTCCTTTCTCCCCTGAGAGACCTACAAGGTGTACACACTCTTCTAAGGGCAGGATTTCTTTTAGGATGCTTCCTCATGGTTTCCCTGCCCCAGTCCCTGCCTGGGAGATTTCACTGACCTGTCCATAATGGACATTCCTTCCTCAGTCACCTTGCCAAGTGCTGTTGTCCCCACCACTGTCCCCAGGCTCAGCAGAAATGGGGCTCCCAGCCCTGGTGGTGGATGGACTTGAGGGATCCTCTCAGATTGGCTGCTTCTTCTGATGCCTTCAGTTTGATCTTCCNCCATGCCACAGGGACTCCCCAGACCCCAAATTCCAGCTGTGCCTGCTCACGCTGTGCCACAGCAGCTCCCTTGGGGCAGCCTGAAAGCAAAGGCAGAGCTGGAGCGCCGTGGTCACTCCTGACTCCCTCATACCCCAAACCCAGGAGCCTCTTGGCTGACGCCAAGGCAGGAGAGTGTGAGACACACTCCCAGGAGATCCCCCAGGCGACATCCAGGTCTGCTCCCTGTCTCCCCCTCTCCTCGCAGCCCTGGGTCACGTAACTCGTGCGCAACACAGGCCAGACAGACTCTCTGGCAGACTCTCTGGCATCGTTGGGGTTTTTTTTTTTATTATTATTTTTTTCTTTTTTTTCTCCCCGAGCTTGATAAATGGGGTCAACTCCTCCAGATTGAACTCAAGAAAATACCATTATCTGCTGCGCAATGACTCAGAGGCTGCATTGCAACATCCCGTTGGTAATGTCAGATCGCAGGCAGCGATATTAAAAACGAGCTTGTTACCCTGGACGGGGTATTAACTACGAAGTGAAATCCGTATTTATTGCTTCGAGCCACGAGCACCCGGCCCCTTCCAGAATAAATGTTTTCAGTCCCGTGCAGGAAGGTTCTGTCATGTACAGGCCAGACGTTCCCAACCCATGGGCTGGGGTGCCGTGCCCTGTGATGCCATGAGCTCAGCCCTCCTTTTGCTGGGCCACTCTGACCCCCACGGTGTTGTAACCCTCTGGGAAATGGAACACCCCAAGAAGGCCCTTAATGCCTGACCATGTGGCCTGACCCTATTTTCTCCCTATCTCTGGCCAATTAGCTCAGGGCCAGCTTATTGGTGCTGGACAGAGAACCCTAGAAAAACCCATGCTCTTCTGTGTTCGCCCTCTTTGCCCTGGGACCCCTTCAAGAATAAAGCTTTGGAAGAATCTCGAGGTAAGGAGCCTCTTTTGGATCTCTTCTCCCTATCTTGATGTCTCCCTCACCCCAAGGTCCCCCAAGACTGAGCTAGCAACCCAAAAGGGGGTTGGAGGGGAGCACGCTGTGTCACACGGAGTGCAGGGAGTGCAGTGGGTGCAAACGCCACCAAGAAACATTTCACAGAACGGCAGAACTGCAGAATATCCTGAGCTGGATGCCAGGGACCCACCAGGGTCACTGATGCCCAACCTCTGACCCTACACAGGACAGTCACAAGAGTCCCACCAGGTGCCTGAGAGTCTTGTCCAAACACTTCCTGAGCTCTTTGGCAAATGCCTGAGCAGAGCAGGACGCGGCAGCATGAGCAGGGAGGGGTGTCATGGAATGGGCTCTGTCCCCAGGAAGGTGGCTGCAGCCGTGGCACTGCCTGTGATGGAGCAGTGCAGGACAGCCACCAGGTTTCACACAGGACAGGAGCCCTGGCACCCTGGCAGGGAGAGTGTGGCATCCCCCAGGACCCGCAGCCTTTCTCCCTGCAGCACGCTGTGTCACGGGTTTCATTTTTTAATTGAGAGGGTGAGATGCCCATGACCCCACCCTGTGCCATGGCAGAGATGCTCAGAGCCCCTCTGCCCTCCCCCAGGGCCACAGCAGCCCTGTGTGCCCCCAGGCACAGCCCTGGCAGGGGCTGGACAGAGAGAGGGACAAGGGAGCAGAGATCCTGCCACATCCAGCCTGGGACAGCCAGGGCACCAGCTGAGAGATCCTCCCTTCCTGGGCTGCAGGGTTTATCCTCAACCTCCTCTTCCTCCTCTGCCTCTCAGTCCAGGAGCTTCTCTGCTGAGCAGGAGGGTTTCACTGAAATGGCTGCTCTGTTCTTGGGGGGGGGTAAAAAAAATCAGTCAAGTGAATGCAAGCGTCAGGATCAAAGCCAGGTGGCTTTGTTTGAGTGCAAGTGGTTTATCAGTGGCATTTTTCAGCTGGGAACCAGCAGATCTTTAAAAGGATGGTGAGAAATGACGATGTCCAGTTCGATTCAGACTGAAATTCCTCGGGTGTCATTTCTTTTTGCCTTTTTTTTTTTAATTTTTTAAACAAATATTTGGGATGGCTAAGAGGTTGCGCTGAGCTTTTGTTCTGGATGAGTTTCTGGTGGTGCCTGGCTCTCTCAGCAGTGCTCCCCAGGGTGTGTTTCCTGGAAGGTGGGAACCACGCACAGCTGTGCAAGAACCTTGCCAAACACACCTGTCATCTCCAGAGCGGCAGCTCAGGGTGAAATCCTGCCAGATCAGCTTCCCAGTGATGTTTCCAATGGCTGGGATTGGTTTGAAGGACAGCACACACAGAGCCAACTCCTCATTCAGGAGCTCTGTGGAGCTCCATGGTCATCCTGGAAGGAGAAAGAAAACAAAACACTCCTGTCGCTGTGGGAGACGAATGAGGAGACACGAGTCTGGTTCAGAAGGCTGCTGGACTCCCCAGGAGGGAGCTGAGCCGTTTATTTTCCAAGCCTATTTTACACCTTCTCACAAAACACCCACCTTAGAGGTGGGGACCCCTGGAGCCATTGGTCACTTGATGAGACCATCACGCAAAGCCCCGTCCTCTGGGAAAGCGTGTGGAAAAACATCTTTAGTTTACAAACAGCATCACCTTGCTTACCAGTTCCGTCCTGGGAACAGAAGTTCCCAAAAGCAAAACATGGCAGGCACCAACCGTGGCTACACGCTCCCAAATTTCTTTGAAAGTCAGCACGGCGTGGTTTGCACTCCCAGCTCGTGGCAGCACTCCTGGGACAGCAGCACCCCCGGGATGGGCTGGGGCTGAGCCCAGGGTGCTGCTTTGGGCTGGCTGCAGGAAGGGAGCCCCGGCCGTGCCGGGAGCCCCATCCCACCCACCGCAGCTTCCCCCTGCTGACACGGCTGCTCTGGGGGTGAGGGACAGGGACAGCCCCGAGAGCCTTCCCTGCACCCCGAGAGCCTTCCCTGCCCCCCGAGGGTCTGCCTGGCTGAGTCCAGGGCTGGCCTGGCTGCAGCTCATCCTCCTCCCATCCCCGCAGCCCTCTCTGCCCCTCGCCCCATCAGCAGGCTGCATTCCCACCCTCCTGCCTGCCATGCAGCCTGGGCTGTCTGCTGTCCCCTGTCCCCAGAACATCCCCCCCAGGCAGCAGCAGAGCACAGGCAGATTGTCACCGACCCCTCTTTGGGAGAGAGGGACGGCACCGAGGGATCCGAGGGCTTTTCCAGAAGGCAGCCAGCCTGGAGAGCGCGTGCTTGTTGTTAGAACACTTCATTGTTGTGTTCGAGAATGGCTTTCTGCGGGGTTGTGCAAGCGGGCTGCGGCCTCACACGGAGCCTGCTGGCACGGAGAGCTCCTGACAGCTCCTGGGGCTGCCTGACCCCTCGGGAGACAGAACGCCAGCGGGATGCAGGCGTGGGACAGCCCTTCCTTCCCCTCCCGGAGCTGGGAACGTGCCTCCCAGCCCAGCCCTGGCTCCTGGGGACACCTCAGTGCCAGCCCCTGGCAGTGCCGGCCACCCTCGGGCCACCTGGACACCCTCGGAGCTGCTGCTCCACCGAGGGCTGCTGGAGGCTGAGGGTCACAGGGATGTGAGCAGCTGTCGCTGTTGGACACAAAAAGAAGGTGCTGACCCACAGAAGGCTGGCGACTCCAAGAGGAGTGCCAGTTTATTCTCAAAACCTATTTTATACCTTTCTCCAATGCACCCACCTCAGAGGTGAGACCCTTTGGCCCATTGGTCACATCAAATGGTCATCAAGCAAATTCCCTCCTTTGGGAAAGCATGTAGCAAAAATGTATTAGTTTACAATAACATGACCTTGTTCACCTTGAGATTCCCTGGGAAAAGAATTTCCTTAAAATCAAAACATGCAGGCACGAAACTGTGGCTACAACCAACAGGCCATTCTGGTCAGTGAAAGCACCTGGGCAGAGCAGGGTGACACTGTGGTGGCACCAGGCGTGTGGGGGTGATGGAGAAGGTGAAGGGCTTGGAGGCTGAGGGGGCAGAGGGGACGAGGGCAGAGTTCCCCGGGGCTGCAGCTCCTCCTGAGGGGCAGCTCTGCTCTCTGTGACAGGGACGGGAGGAGGGGATGGCTGGAGCTGGGGCAGGGCAGGGTTGGGGTGGATTTTAGGGAAAGGTTCTTCCCCCAGAGGGTGCTGGCACTGCCCAGGCTCCCCAAGGAATGGGCACAGAGCTCCAGGAGAGCTTGGGCAGCACTGCCAGGGGTGCCCAGGGTGGGATTGCTGGGGGGTCTGGGCAGGGACAGGAGCTGCACTGGGTGATCCCTGAACTCAGGAGCTTCCATGACTCTGTGACTCCATTCTGTGATTCCTCTTCCTGGGCCACCAGCCTGCTCCAAGCACAAGTCCAGGGCTGTCTCTTGGCCAGCTCCACCCCAGAACTCTCCAAAATGTACTCGTTGTCCAAGCTGGTGGGGCCATGGGGGCAGGGCACCCCTCCCTGAGGAGACAAACTCCAAGGGGAATTCATCCCCTACAGACCCTGGGTTGGAAGGGACCTTTAAGAGCCTCCAGTTGCAACCCCTCACCACAGGCAGTGGATAAAGGATCAGAAAGATCCATTAACCCTTTAAATGCCTCCTCAGCCACCTGCTTAGGAGTGTGTTCAGCTACCAGCAGGCTCCTGTGGAACTGTGTGTATCCTCAGCATTGGCCAGGTCTTCTAGGATTTTAACCAGGGATTTCTTCTGCTTAAGTGGCTGTTTGGGGAGTGAGTACTCCTGTCTTGTATTTTACTCTGAATTATTGGGATGTACTTTCAGTACTGCAGCACAGCGTGGCTTTTGTCTGATTTTTGTACTGATTAAAAAAAAATAATAAATAATCTCCTTGGAACATTAAAAAAGAAAGGTGAAGGGAACGTTCCTCCAGCAGGGCATCTCCATGTGCTGACCTAACTTTCTGAAGCTATGAGTACCAAGCTTGCAATTGCAAAAAAAAAGAGTGAATATGCCAATTTCATTGATCTCCAGAGGAGAGCAGCTCCCACACAGCCTGAATGCCAGCGAGGAGGAGCAGGGCGTGGGCAGGACCTGGAGTCTGCAGTAGGATGTGTCCTGCAGGAGGGCTGCTCTTCTCACACGTGGTCAAAGAGCATGGCCTGGGAGTGAAATGTCCCCAGGAGGTGCCTCTGGCTTGGTTTGGCATCCTGGTGCAAGGCATGGCTGGGAAAAGCAGACGGGAGGAGAGGTTTCAGCAGTCAGCTCGAGTGGACCCGTCGCTGCCAAACTTATCCCCATAAAAAAAAGAGACTCCGTGCTCCAGATCTGATACCAGCCCTTGATGTGTGGCTTGGAGCCAGGCATCTCTCAGGGCTGGCCCCAGCAGAGCTGAGAGTTGTGGGGGGAGAAAGGGCGAAGCAAGAAACCCCACCTGAACTGGCAGAGGGTCTGCAGAGACTCAAGTGACGAATGTGGCTGAGTATCAGCGAGGGCTTCCAGGATAAACTCGCTCTGAGCGAGCAAGGAGTCGCTCTGTTGGGGCTGGAGATCAGTGGAGGAGGCCAAGGACTCTCCAGAGCCTCGGAGTTTGCCACAGATCCCAAATCTTTTCTGGCAGAGACTCACCTGGAAGGGAGGGAGCTGTGAGGGAGGGAGGTGGACGCTGGTTGAGATATGGAACCGTGTCTGTTATTAATGGCCAAACCCTCACACGGGTCCTGGCCAGGGAGTCCTTGTGCAATTAGAAGAAGTGATATGTCCTGTCTGTAAAGCAGGAGGGCTGGCAAGGAGGCAAAAATTAAGAGAAGCTGAGGAGTTAGGTGCTGGCACCTTCAAAACTCACCACTTAAAGGCCATTTCTGGCTTGCAGGGGAGGATTGGCCCTGCCAAGGCTGGGACTTCCTGGCTGTTGTCACCAGCACCCATCAGAGCTGTCTCCAGCCCAGGCACTGCTGCTGACAGGGCTGCTTTCAGTGAGGTGAGGAAAATATAAACCTGATCCAGTGCCCACATCTCACAGGCAAACCCTGCAGGTCATTGCATGGGCAGCCCTGGGGACTCAAAAAGCTTTTTTGCCTCCAGAAATGTCACACTGGGAGTTCTGTAGGTTTACAGATCCCGTGATGGGGGCCAATTTCTTCCCCACACAAGGTACATCCTTAATTCCTGAGGGACATGAGGGTGTCTCTGCAGGGTTTGCAGTGGTTCCCTGAGGATTCCAGGTTTCCCCAAGCCCACATCCTGGTCGGTTTTCCATCAGAATGCTGCATCTACTCTGCTTCCTCACCAGGTTTTTTCTTGCCCCCTCCCCTCTTGTGCCCAGAGCTACAGAGGTGGGAAGGGAAGGGAATCCTGGTGGCTGAGCAGAGGGAGAAGGAGGGAAGACAGGACCAAACATGCTGTGAGGGGTGGGACTTTGCCTGTTTTCTCCTGCCCCCCTGCCTCTCAGCCCCTGAAGAGCAGAGCCATTGCTCCTCCTGCATCAGCAGCAGCATTTTCCTTTTGCCCGAGGGACGGGGCCGTGGGGAAAGTGCCTGTGAGGAAGAGCCAGGCTGAAACGAGGAATGGGATGAGGGACTTGCTTGCCACTGAGCTGATGTATGTTTGCCACCTTTGGGTGGTGCAGACCATCAGGAAGCTTTGGAGTCTACCCTGAGATTCCCATTGCTGCCTAGAAGGCGTCTCAGGAGCAACCTGTGCTCTGCCTGGAGCTCTTCTGCCTCGCTCCTGGGGGCTGTTGTTCCTTCTCAGCCCAGGATGAATTGACTCTGGCCCCAGGAGCCTCTCTGGCCCCAGGAGCCTCTCTGGCCCTGGCGCTGCAGCTCGTGTCCAGCAGCCCAGCAGCCCTGGACTCCCGCAGGAATTGTGAGGTGCCGTGGATGGCCCTCTCAGCCATCCATTAGCCCAGATCTGAGCCTTTTCCCCCTGGCTCACGTGGCTGCTGAGGCCTGGAGCTGCCATCTCGGGGGCGTTTGTCAGAGTGCGTCACACCTCGGGCACGAGAGGCTCTTATCTCCTCTCACTTATTTGGTTTCCTGTGTCCACCCAGTGCTGATTTACGGTGCCTCCCCCAGCCCTGTGGGGCCTTGGGCACCAGCTTTGGTTAAGAATAGCTTTTTCAAGCTGTCAAGATAATCCTGCATTCAGCTGAAATGGATCCGCATCAGCTCGAGCCAGGAACCACAAGAGACCTCCTGTGATTCCAGTGGGGTTTCAGCTTTCCCTGTTCCTCCCTCAGGCTGGCCCAGAACAGGGTGTGTTGGGATGGGGAGATGACTTTTCAAGGGTCATCACGTCTAGGAGGTGATGCAGAAGCTACCTGAGCCTCTCTGAAATGCTTTTTTTTTCCATCCCACCTCTCTCTGAGCTCCTGGCCAGCTCCACTTGGCACCTGGCAGAGCGTGGGTGCTGTGTCTGCAGAGTGCTCTGGGGCTTTACAGCACCCTGATCACTGGGCTGCTTCTCCTTCCTCCATCATCCCAATTTTTTCAGCCCACCTTTTCCCCCTGCTCTCTGGACAGGCTGCAGTATTTGCTTGGGAGTGACAGAATAAACTTTGCCCTGTGACAAACCCCCCCTGGATCCCAGCTAGGGCTGTTCATTCCTACTTGGCACATCCCATCGAGGTCCTGCTGGAGATCCCAGACCTTTCTGCGCTGCCTGGTGTGGTGCTTTCCTGAGAGAAACTCACACTTTCTCTTCCTTGTGCCAGGGAGAAGCCTTCACTCGTGGCTGGGGGCATGGGGCGTGCTGGGTGACCTCCCCTCTGCTTGGGAAAGACTTTGCCAGACCATTTTTAGGGTGAACAGTGCCCTCCTGAAAACGTGAGCACAGCCCAGGGGTTCCTGCCACGTGCCCAAAGGGGCTTCACCTCTCTCCATGTTTTCTCCCTGGCTTGTTTTTGAGTCCTTTCTCCAACACTCCAGCTGAGGCAGGTGCTCCAGAGCCAGCACTGCCTTAGGGCCATGTGAGCTGCAGGGTGCTGGGGAATTGCTGGAGGAGGCTGATGGAGGCAGCAGGGCAGGCTCTGTGCTGCCCAGCTCTCCTCACCTGGCCGGTGCCACCCTGAGGTGCTCAGCACAGCTCTGTGCTGGGGCACAGCTGAATGTCACTGGGCTGCAGAGCTCTGCCCCTGGGCCACAGGCTGCTGGCACTCATCTCCCCCATCAGGAGCCCCAGGGAGCCACGGTCCCATGTTGTGTTGCATTGAGCAGTTTTGTTATATTTGCACCGGGTGTTTTGGGTTATAAAGATATAAATCCACACAAAATGCTGTGCAGCATTACCTTTCCCAGGAATCCCTGCACACCCCTCACCTGACACCACCTGTGTGCCTCACCTCCCCCTGGGTCAGCCCTCATTGACCCCTCACCTCCCCCTCCCCTTCCCAAATTGCACAAAACCACTCTGAGCCACCTGCTCAGGCTCTCACTCTGCTCAGGACTCCAAGGTGCAGGTTCTGCATTAAACTGTGGGGCTGTTCCTGAGACTAAGAGCTCCTTTTGTCTTTTGTCTTTGTCCTGGCCTCAGTTTCCCCTCAGAGGATTCAGTGCCAGCCTGGCAGGGCACTCAGGGCTGCAGGAACAGAGGCAGTCCCACTCCTGCCTGGGGCTCCTGGAGCTGCAGCGTGCGTTCCCTCGGGAGGTTTGCCAGCCTGGTGGCTCCAAGATGCTCGTGATGATTTCCATCGTGAGGATGAGGGGTGTCAGTGCTGCTGAGCAGAGTGCTGCAGGCACAGCTCTTCCACCAGGCACCCACGCTGGGCTGCACCCTCTGCAGACTCTCTGAGTTTTGCAGAGAGGAGGTGTTTGGTGCACCCAGCAGCTTCCTTCCCCTCCTAAGTGGAAGAGGGCATCCAGATGAGGTGATCTCTGAGCTCATGAATGTCACTGGGCTCTCACAGAGTTTGGGCAGACCACCAGCACCAGAATTAAGAGATCTAGGTAGGCCTCTGCCTCCCACAACCCAGCCTCAGGGAGAGGGAAAGGCAGGAGAGCCGAGATCTTCAAAGCTGAAGGAGGTTTTTGCCTGGTTCTGCACATGGGGTAGGTGGGAAGGAGCTGTGGAGAGCTTTCCTCTCCGTGCCCTTTTATTGCAGCCTTAGGCTGAGGTGTCCTGCAGTCCATGTGGCACCACGGCTGTGTGTGAGGTGTCCTGCAGCCCCTGAGGGTCCGAGGAGCAGCTGAGGGCAGTGGGTGTTCCTGGAGCACAGGGGTGGAAGGAGACCCTCTGTGGGAAGCCGACGAGGAGCTGCATCCCCAAGGAAAGCAAATCCAAACCACACCAGGCTACTGAAGGGTGCCTTTCTCAGAGAGGTTTTCCAGCCCTGTGCTCAGGCTGTGGGGTGAGCCAAGCCAGGCCACATCCACCAGGGCTTGGCCACCCACCCTCAGGCCGCGTGCTGTTCCTCTGCCACGGGCTTCCAGAGCTTCCCCTGTTCCTGGAAAGAGGCTGTGCTGCACTAATTAGCGGGGAACACTTGGAATCGACGTCCTTTGCGAGCCCTGCTGCTCGTGCCAGTCCCCATCTCCCTGCTTGATTTAAGGAGAGGGGGGTAATTCTAAATAACGCCCGCTTCTCCCTGCCTGGAGCAGCTGAAGGCACCGAGGCAAAGTTGCACAACCCAGCGCTGCTGCTCGTGCAGGCGCTTGAGAAGAAACAGCCACGGAAAAACCCTGTAACATTCCCGAGGTATCAAAGCGTTTCCTGCCGCGCTTTCACCTTTGAATCTTAATCCAAAGATTTGGATTCGGAGCCTTTGGAAGAGAGGGGAGAGGGGCTGGGCAAGGCAGCAGGAGACCCCTCTGGGAAGGGAGTGGGTAAAAGCTGACTCGTGCTGTGTCCCCCGGAGGTGGAAGAGATGCCTGGTTTGGTGTCCCTGGGAGGAGGAAATCTCTCCCCTGGGCTGAGCTGGGCTCTGGGTGCTGGTTGCAGTCAGTGCAGATGTTGCTGCTCACCCTGGTTCCTGGGGGAGCACCCGCAGCTCTGGCTCCCCGTGTTCCCTGTGACCCTTTTCTCACTCTGCAGGCAAAGGCAGTTCCCTGGAATCTCTGGAGAGGTACCCCCCCAAATCCAACTTTTGGATCAGAACAAATTTCCACCCTAACCTATCCACTAGGGAACCCCTCCTGCCCTGTGAGCCCCCAGGTGCAGCTGGATGGACCAGCCTGGAGTTTAAACCAAGCCATTTTGTTTTCTCTTTGTGCTCCTCTGCTGTGTGACTGATGGTTGGGTTTTCCAGGGAAACAGCAGCACATGGAGACAAAGAGCAGATCTTTTTCCTTCCTGGCCTGGGCTTGTAGAATCCAAACTGTCAGCGCCTGGGGGAGGTGGTGAGGTGCCCTCTTCCCACGATGGGCATCTTTTGTCCACCTCCTCCTCCTGGGACAGCCCATTTTCTGGAAAGATCTGGGCAGGGAAACCTGAGCAGAGCAGAGCTGAGGTTCCCCATCCTGTCCCTGGAAGAGGTGCCTTTTCCTGACGGTGTGTGGGAGGGGAAGGGAAGCAGAATGGATCTTCACAGGGTGGGTACCAGAGTGGAGAGCACAGTGTCAGTCCTGCAGCATCCCCAGGCTGCACTCACCCACCAGCAGCCAGGTCCTCCTGCCACCCTCAGGGCAGGTAAGTGCCCCTCTCCCCTCCTGCACAGCTCTGGCTGGCCAGGAGAGGGAGGAGGGCTCTTCCCACCACTGTCCTCTGGCCTGGTGATGTTTGGAGGGGTGGCTGGTGCCCAGCACAAAGCCTCCCCTGCTCTGGGAAGCTCTGCTGCCTCTCCTAGTCCTGAGGCTCGTCTGAGGGCTTGCCCATGGCACAGGTTTGATGCATCTGCCTGCCCTGGGGAGAACAACCTGGTCAGATCAGCACTTTGTTCTTACTGCTCCGCCTGGGACAAGAGTTCTGGGGGTGGTAAAGGACAGCCTTGTGCTGGGGACACCTCCCCTGAAGCAGCAGTGAGAGGTGGGCCTGCCTGTGGATGCTGTGGACCCTGCACGGTGGCAAAGGATGGGTGCAGAGAGCCCAGGGACATTAATGTCTTGGAGCCCTCTTCCTCCTCACCCTCAGCTGGCTCAGCAGCCTGCCCAGCACCAGGTGAGATGTGCCTGCTGCCCACAGGAAGGTCAGACAGGCTTTCCAGGACAGCACTCCACGGCCAAAGTGGTTCATGCATGTCCCTCTCCCCCTCCAGAAAAGGTGAACAGATGTGGGGCACGATTGTCACAAAGGGTGGCTCTGTCCCACGAGTCTGAAGCAACCCAGGAAGGAACGAGGCCGCTTGCTGCTCTCTGACATCCCTGGCACATCTCTGCCCTGTGTGCAAGGGCTGCCTTCCCTCACAGACGTGCCCAGAGGCCTCCCAGCCCCAAAGTTAATCCTCTGAGAGTCGGACAGTGAACACAGGGTGTGCTTCAGATGGAAAGCCCTGGCTGACAGAGCATCACCCCACAGCAGCTCCCACACCTGCCGACGCGCCAGCGCGTGTAAGGGAACCCAGGGCACACCCACAAACCCCACGTCCCTGCTGCATTAAGGAGGTGTGAGAAAGGCTCCCTCATGTGCTCTCAGCTGATGGGGATGAAGTGACACCTCTCCTGAAGCAGACCCCCCTCTCCTCGGAGAGCAGAGGTGGCTGTTTTATTGCCTTGTACCTCCAGGGTGACGTTTGGACATTGCCAGCCCTCGCCCCCGGAGCAGCACCTTGGCTCAATTGTATAGATTCACTCCATGACTCACCCTGCAACTTGATGCATTGTGTCCAGATAAAAGACACTTTATCCCTATGATAAAAACGGACAGGGATGATGTCAAAATAAAAGAATGTTTTCTCACCCGAATAAAAGTCGGAGCTGCCGTTCTTGGGGTTATTTTGCTTGAAAACCTCCAGAGAAAGCGAGACTTTGAGCTTTTTTACCATTTATAGTTAGTTTCAGAAAATTCAGCATGCAAAGTTTGCTATCTGCCTTCCTCCCCTGGTTGGGAGAGGAGTGTCTCTGTGCTGGTTGCCTGGGACCCTGTTGGGGATGTGGGGGAACGTGATGGATGGAACCAAACCCCAGGGACACTCCTTGGGCAGGGAGGGGCTGCTCTGTGCTCACAGCCTCCTGCCAGGACAGCTGCCCCACGTGTGGGCACCTGGGGGACCTGCAGCCACAGCCTTCAAGGGTTCATCCCACTGATGAGGGGCTGTCCCTGCCCATGCCACCACCACCAGCCCGGGCATTCCTGCAGTGGGATCATGACCAAGCCCGAGGGCAGCGGTCTGGGGGACGGGGAGGGCCCAAGCCCTGGGGGAGCTGTGTCTTCCTGGCTGTGTTTCATTGAGCAGGGGTTTAATTTTAGCAAACAATGCCAATTAGAGAGGGATTGTTCGATGGCTGCGTCTCAATGGAGAGCAAGAGCTGCTGGCAGGGCTCTCTGAAGGACCCCATCTGTGGAGGGACCCTCCTGGGACAGGGGAGGGGACAGCTGAGCTCTGCTCTGCTTCAGCTTCTGCTGCTCTGAGGTCGCCATCCCTGTTCCTGGAGCTGCAGGGACTGGGCTCACTGAATGTCACTGTGGTCTCCTGGGGCAGTGTCCTCTGGAGGCACTCAGCCTGGAATGCACAGAATCACAGAATTCACAAAATTCACAGAATCCCCAGGTTGGAAGGGACCTCCAAGATCATCCAGTCCAGCCCAGCCCTGACACCTCAGCTAATCCATGGCACCAGTGCCACATCCAGCCTTGTTTTAAACACCTCCAGGGATGGTGACTCCACCACCTCCCCAGCAGACCATTCCAGTACTTTATTATTCTTTCTGTGAAAAACTTTTCCCTGGTATCCAACCTGTATTTCCCTTGGTGCAGCTGAGGCTGTGTCCTCTGGTTCTGTCAGTGCTGCTGGAGACAGAGACCAACCCCAGCTGCCCACAGCCACCTCTCAGGGAGTTGTAGGGAGTGATCAGGTCACCCCTGAGCCTCCTTTTCTCCAGGCTGGACACCCCCAGCTCCCCCAGCCGTTCCTCACAGGGTTTGTGTCCCAAGCCCCTCAGCAGCCTCGTTGCCCTAACCCTGGAAGCTGTAGCTGCTTTCACTCACAGGTCTCAGAAGAGCCTGTGCCTCTGCCCACCCAGTTTGCTGCAGCTGGGGAGGGTTCTGGTGTGGCTGAAGGGCCAGAGAGGGGTGGGCAGATCCCTCTGCTCCAGAGAGGGGGACTGCAGCAGCAGGACTGGCAAAGTGCGGAAGAAACAAGCACGAGCAGGAATCCTGTATGGCACCACCTTTTGTCAATTCTCATTTCAGAGGTGAATCGACCCCAATTGCTTCAGTTAAGTTGTTCTTAAAAATGGAATTACACATTTTCTGGAGAAGGATCATGGATCACCCACACCCTGAGTGAGTGCAGCCATCAGGCTGTGCCAAGGGGAGAAGCTCCATGGGAGCCTCAAGGTGAAAGTTCCAATCTTGGGGCACCCACAGTCTGTTGCCTTTGGCATTTTCTCTGGCTGCAAAGACAAAGTTGAGGCCTTTCACCAAAATCAATAAATTTGTGACCTTCAGCCTGGACGTGTCCTTCAGAGAGTGCCCTGGAGACAGTGTGGAGATAAAGGTGGTAGGGCTGGTGCTTCTGAGAAGCCCTCAGAGAAGGTGACGTTTTCTGAAGGTGTCAGGACACATCCTGAGGGCAAGCAGGCAGCCACTCCTGGTGGCCAAAGGAATTCAAACCCCACTGCTCACTGTGCCTGGTGACCTGTGCCCAGCCTGCAGTTAATGTGCCAGTGACACTTGTGACAAAGGTGAAGAGAGACCACGAGAGGGAAAGGAACAGAATCACAGAGATGCTGAAGTGCCTCATTTTGGAAATGAAGGAGCCTGTTGGCAATGGCAGAGCTTCACATGCTGAGCTGGAATCGCAGCCCGGGGAAAGAGGGAGTGGATTAAACAGAGCAAGAACTGAGGGACTCTAAATGCTGTCTTCAACATTTCAGTAGGGGCCTCATAAATCTAGACAATTATGAGATGCACTTAGAGAAGCCCAGCACTGTTATGTTGGGGCAGGAGGGTGACTCTTTGGAAACAAAGAGTTTCCAAGGAGCCCTGGCATGAGGACATCCCAGAGCAATGTGACCTGCCTGACTCTTTAGTACCTGGATGAATGGAGCTGGCTGGGAACACCACGTTCATTAACCCCTGCAACACAGGACAAGACAAATGTTCCTTGGCTTCGGCCTCTTCCCTTTTTTGGAAGCTCTGAATCCCCAGTAGCTGGTCCTGGGGTCCCTTCTGGGTGCCGAGGGGACTTGTGAGAGGAGGCTCAGGGTGAGCCCCTCCAGGCAGCTGAGCTCATGCTCTTGGTGCTGGCTGATTTCCCACCACCCTGCACGGGCTCTGCAGGAGGGAGCAGTGCCTGCCTGCCTTGCCCTCTTGTGCAGGAGCCTTTAAAGCAAAAACTAGAAGAAACACATTAAAATGCCCATTTCTGTGCTTTTTTCCCCCCCCCAGCCTGCAGCCAAAAGAGCCCTTTCAGTGTGTCAGAGCAGCGAGGTGAGACGTGGCCCCGTGGCAGGGGCTGACCACGAAGAGCTGGCTGGGGCAGGGAGGGTTTTCCTGTGTCTGGTGGCTCCAGGACAGCGTGCTCTGTGTGGGACACCAGTGCTGCTGCAGTGCTGGGGGGGCCTGACCCTGCACCTGCCCCAGGGAGGGGAGCACAGCCTGGGGGCAGGTGTGGGGCTGCCCCTGCCCCGCCCCAGGAATGCTGTGCTTTGCCCCCACGTCCCCTCCAGCAGAAAGGCAGTGCTGCCCGGGGTGTCTCCTCACCTGGAGGAAGGGGTTTGGCACTTCTCTCAGTGCCACAGTTCCTGCAGTCCTGAGTGCCCTGCCAGGCTGGCACTCAAACCTCTGAGGGGAAACTGAGGCCAGGACCAAGACAAAAGACAAAAGGAGCTCTCAGTCTCTCAGGAACAGCCCCACAGTTCAATGCAGAACCTGCACCTTGGGGCCCTGAGCAGAGTGAGAGCCCAAGCAGGTGGCTGGGAGTGGTTTTGTGCAATTTGGGAAGGAGAGGAGGGAGGTGAGGGGTCAATGAGGGCTGACCCAGGGCAGGTGAGGCACACAGGTGGTGTCAGGTGAGGGTGTGCAGGGATTCCTGGGAAAGGTAGTGCTGCACAGCATTTTGTGTGGATTTATATCTATATAACCCAAAACACCCAGTGCAACACAACATCACAGCTCAGCAGCATCTCCACCCCAGGAATGTGGGCAGGGCAGGAAGGCTGTGCTGGGGGCGAGGCTCTGGGCAGCGAGGTGCTCAGGCTGGCATCATGGAAAGCTCTGTTTTGGGGGTACAGCAGGGTGGGCAGTCACTGGACAGCACCATCGCTCCCAGTGACCAGGAGAAGGGGGCTGAGTTGTGCCCTTTGTTGGCTCCTGCAGTGTCTCAACCCGGAGAGCTCCCAGGAGAGGGCTGGCAGAGCTGGGACTGCTGACCCCCAGGCTCCACACAGAGCCCAAGCCCTGCCCTGCAGCACTGAGAGCTCCCACAGCAGCCCTGTGAGTCAGGATGGTTCTGCCACCTCCTCCTGCCTCTGTGAGCTCACTGCTCTTGGCCGAGCACTTCCCCAGTGAGGGCCAGACACTGCCCTGGCTGCCAGGAGCAGCTCAGCTCTGGGATGCTCTGGATGTGTGTGAATGTCCAGAGCTTCCCCATTCCCAGCCTCGTCACGCAGGCAGAGAGGATAAAGAAAAAAGCTCCCTGGGCACTCGCTGGGAGGAGGAGAGAGCTTCCCTGCTTCCCTTCTGGGGGAAGGTGAATGAGCCAGCCACAGCAGGGGCCATTCATAACCTGGATGTGGGCCAGGGGCACCTCCTGGGGCTCAGGGTGCCCTGTCTGAGCCCAGCCCAGGCTGGGCATGGTGGCTTGGCCAGGACCTGCTCGGAGGGATGGGCTGCGTCTTTGCCCACACCCCTGCTCCAAGAGCAAACCCAGAGGTATTTCATCCCCTGTACATTTGTTTAAGGAAGTTTAAAAGCAAATTTGGCCCCTGCCTTTGAATCCTCGCTCCTATAAATTCAAACACCTTGGACAGAGCACGTCTGTGCAGTCTTACATGTGACATTTCGCTAAAACCACTTACAAACAACTTGCATTGCAAGTTTATTCATTCCCCACAGAATGTTGGCTCCGCCGAGCGTCTCGCGAGCCATCTGCTGTGGGCGAGCTGCTTATCTTTGCTATCAGAGCCCTCTTCTAAATATTATGACCAAACAGAATTCCAAGAACAACATCCATCCCGCTGCACTGCAAATGCGCAAAGCTGATAAACTGTTTATACATCACCAGCTAAATAAGTTCGGGTTTATCTGGGAGGCTTTGCAAAAGCCTTGCTCTCTTGGGGTGCTGGGGAGGAATGTGTGTTTTACAGGTGGTGCTGTGAGGTGGGCAGGGCACAGGGGCTGCACGGCCCTGCCTGAGGCAGCCCAAGGGTGCCCACGGTGACACAGGGATGGATGGGGGCCCACCGAGGCCAACAGTCCCTCCCCAAAAGTGAACCCAGAGCCTGTTAAGCTGTGGGGCAGCAGTGGTGGGGCAGCAGTGGTTGAGCATCAGCTCCTTGCCCAAACACAGGGCAGCTGGGTCTGGGCTGAGCCACCTGCCCCATCCCCAGCAGTGATTCCTGATTCCTGGGATGTCAGCATCTCCCCGCTGCTCCTGTGGCTCTGCTGCCCACACCTGGCCCCTGCAGACCCAGGGTGCCCTTGGCCTGTCCTGCTGGGTCACCTTCTCAGCTGGGGAGGAGCTGTGTGACCTCCCTGCCTGGGACAGCAGCAGGGCCAGCTCACCCTGGCGCCTGGGACAGTGCCCAGAGCCCTAACCCCAGTGCCCCAGGAAAAATTATCTAAAGCCTTGTGAAATCCACCCAAAGTGTCCCGGCCCTTCCCAGCCCAAATTGGGTATCCCAGGCTGTGTTTATCCTTCCACGCTGGGTTCTGCTCGTTGCCTTTTGGTGTCAAGAAACCTTGGGACAAGGCCACGAGCAGAGGTCAGTGTGGGTTGGCGCAGCAGACCCCGGCCGTCCCAGCAGATGGAGAGCATTTATTTTCCCTGGGGGACTTCAGCTTTAAGGACATTTTGTCTGCTGGCTGCTGGCAAGCACGTCCCCAGAGTGCTGGCCCCAGCTGCCCTCCCCAGAGCCAGCCCAGCAGGGTGGGGCACGGGGCAGCCAGGCTGACCCCAGCTCCTGTGGTGACCCCGGGGGCTGGGAGCAGTGAGGAGAGGGTCTGTGGCACTGAGCACCAGCAGAGCTGCCCACTGCCAGCTGCTGGGTGCCAGTTTAGCAGCAATGGGGAGCGAGGAACTGTGGCTGGAGTGAGGAGCATGGTGGCCTCAGTAACCCCCAGGGCAAAGGGAGCTCAGGCTGGCAGGAGGAAGAGGAGCAGGAGTGGGGAGCTGTGATTTTATCAGGCGTCCTGAAGCAGAGCAGGTGACTCTGGGGCAGAGCAGGGCTGTGAATGTGTCTGTGGGTGGCTCAGTGCTCAGCCAGAGGGGCAGTGCTGCTCTGCTGAGCCAGCAGTGGAGTGTTCCTTCTGCTGGTGCTTGCAGAGGATCAAAAACCCCTGCAGAGGTGTAGACAGGGCAGCTGTAGGGAGCCAGACTGGGTCCCATGGCTCATCCAGAGAGGATTCATCATCCAGCAGCTGAAAATCATCCTCCAGGTGGATGCAGGGCTGCAGGTGGTGCCAGCCAGAGGGAACAGGGACTTGGGTGAGGAGCTGGAGTGAATGCAAGTGGGTGTGGAGGAAGGGCTGGTGCCTGGGTGGGGATCAGAGCACTGGGTCTGCGCTGTGCAGTCTGAATGTCCCTGTAGAGAAAATGCCATTCCCTGACCCCAGCCAGGGCTTTTCAGGGTGTCTCCAGTCGGGAGCAAACTCTCATCTTGACTTCAGGACTGAAGAAACTGCCTGGAGCTGGGTGATCCAGAGGAGCCCTGGGATGTGCCTGTGCAGGGGGTGACAGCTGCTGAGCAGGGCAGTGCACAGCCATCAGGAGAAGCTCTGTCCCTGTGGCACAGAGGACAAGGACTGGCGAGGGGTGAAGCCAGAAGGACAGCTGAGAGGAAAGCTGCACAAATGCCAGGTGTGCCAGGGCTGGGGAAGAGGAATGCTGTGGGGAAGAGCAGCTCTGTGAGCACTGAGGTGGCACTGAGCTCTTCTGGGGTGTCCAGCACAGTCACTGCTGGAGGCACTTCGGGGTCACTGCTGCTTTCTGCCACCCCTCACTGAGGCCAAGTTCCCCCGGGTCACTTCTCAGTAGCTCTGCAGAGACTCTGGCTGCACAGTGCCCATCTGGAGCTTCCCTGGAGGCAACAAGTTATTCCCAACCCACCTGCAGGTGGAGTGGGCACTCACCCTGCCGTGCCCAGACCCTCTGAGAACTCCTGCCCCGAGGGAAGAAGCTGTCCTTTGTAAAATCTTTTGCCCCGAGGGCAGAAGCTGTCCTTTCTAAAATCTCCTGCCCCGAGGGAAGAACCTGTCCTTTCTAAAATCTCCTGCCCCGAGGGAAGGAGCTGTCCTTTCTGAAATCTCCTGCCCCGAGGGCAGAAGCTGTCCTTTCTAAAATCTCCTGCCCCGAGGGAAGGAGCTGTCCTTCCCCAGGCTCCCTGCCATCGGGCTGGGGATGTTTCCCAAAGCAGACCTCCAGCACACAAAGGCACTCCTTGTCCTGGAGCTTCAGCCTGGCTCCCAGCCCCATCCTTCTGCATATCTTGTGTATATGAAGCAACTCCTTTGCATAAAGATACGGAGTTTATTAGGAGACCTTGGGGCTTAGGAGCTGTCAGGAGTGGAAGTCGATTTGGTTTCTGACACGCAAAGAGCCTTTTATAGGCTGGGCTGGGCACGGCACCCGGGGTGGGTGCCTCTCCCTCCCTGGCGCTCCCTTGCCCCTTCCCAGGCACCAGCCCTGATTCTCCCTCTGCCTCTGCTTTGGGGCCAGTGCCCATCCCTTGCTGAGAGAGATAAGATGAGGAATCTCTCGAGCTGAACTCATTTAAACACACCCACAGGCAGACTGTGCTCCCCCAGGCTCCCCAGCATGCTGATTAACCTTTGTCTCCTCTCCTGGGAGCTCAGGGGGGTGACAGGAGCCTCTGAGCTTCAGGGACACTGACCCTCTGCCTACTCTTCCCTGAAACTCCAGGAGTGCAGGAGCAGCTCCTCTGCTGGGGCTCCTGTCAGACCTGCCAGGGCTTTCACTTTCCCTTGGCTGCTCAACAGAGCTCCAAAGAGCCAAACATTGGGCAATTTTCTGCCACAGCCTCTCCTCACCCTCTCAGTCACCCTTGCCACGAGCAATATTTGGTGGTTTTCCATGACTTCTGTCCCTCAGAGAGGGGTTTTTGCATCTCCTGGGTGTCTCTTGTCCTGGTGTCATTCCCCAGTCCCTTCAGCTGTATTACATCCTTGCACAGGGATCCTGGGTGGGATCCTGGCCCTGGGAATGGGTCTGCAGGGAACCTTTTGGGCACTGGAATCATCTGCCCACGGAGGTGCTGGAGTGTTTAAAATAAGCTGGACGTGGCACTCAGTGCTTGGTTCAGCTGATGAGGAGGTGTTGGGTCACAGGTTGGACTCATTGACCTCAAAGATCTTTTCCAACCTGTGCAGGTGTCCCTCCTCTGCCATCCTCTTCCTGTTCTGGCCTCGCTAGGACAAACTAACAAGTGGCTTTATCATGAACTTTGTGGTCAGAAGGTTCCTTCCCTGGCCTGTGCCCAGGCCTGCTCCCAGGGAACACCTGCTCTGTTCCTGCAGAAGCCCTGAGTTTCAGTGCTGAATCCCATCCAGGAGCAGTTTGGGCATGGAGCTCACTCAGGCCCAGGGTCCCGAGCTCAGCTTTCCCTCTGGATCCAGCTGCCCAGGTGTGCCCCAGCTCCTGACTGCTGCAGGTGATCTGCCACCTCCTCCCAGCTGCTGGAGGTGGGAGCAGCATCCAGGCATGTCCTCCAAGCCCTGGGAAAGACTTGGAACTTTCAAAATCTGCAGAGTGGGAGAACGACCCCAAAGGAAGAGCCATAACTTGTTTTCAGGACTATTTCAAAGGGAGGTGCCTTCTAGCAGTGTTTAAAGCTTCAGCTGGAGTTGCAGGTCCCCTGTCCCCGGCTGTCTGGCTGTCCCTGCCCTGCAGTGGGCTGCAGCTGCTGCTCCAGGCACGTGCCATGTCCCACCCTGACTCCCTGGAAGCACAGTTCCCTGCGGGGATGGTTCCTTTGGGTGCAGCATCCCAAAGGAACCTCAGGGACAGAGGCCACCCTGAACCCTGGGCAGCCTTTGCTGAGCAGAGGAGACTCTGGGAGCTCGAACCTCCTGCCAAAACCCCAAGCAGATTCCTGCTGCAGGCTGCTCCCGGGGGACAGAGCCCTCCGAGCGCTGCGCCGTGGGCGGTGGGAGACTCCAGCAGAGCTGGGGACACGTCACTGGGAATCTCACTCATTTGTAGCTCATTCCAGTTGCACAGCTGTCTCCTTTAAACAAAGTTTACTCAGTGTTTCTCAACGCTGGAGCCCTGCCTGTGCCAGGAGAATGTTCAGCTGCAGCGTGTGCGAGCGCTACCCACCGAGCCTCTGGGGGGATGCTGATCCCACAGGGCTTGGCCCTGCATGGGGTTTGCAGCTCCATGGAGCTGTTGGGGACTTTGGCCCAGCTCTCCCACCACTGACACCTCCCAGAGAGAGGGCTGACCAGACCAGCTTGCCCTGGGCTTTCCACAGAGGCTCCTCCTCACCCCACCCAGTCCCTTTACTTCAGTCCTGCTCGCATCCCTTCGTTCCTGCTCCCTGGACATGCCTGGCAAGGCTGGGTGCTACCCTGGTGGTGGTGAGAGGGGACCAGGAGGGGACAGAGCTGTCCTGAGCCCCCAGGCTGCGGGTCCTGAGCTCTCAGGGGCTGCTCCATGTCCCATGGCAGCTCCCAGTGCCAGGGCACTGGGGTCCACCTTTGGTCCGTGGCACGAGGAGGAGTCAGGACCAGGCTGTGACCCAAAGTCTGGCAAGATCCAGAGGAAGAAACTGGCCTGGGCTGTGCCTCATTGCCCCACTAACAAAGGAAGGGGAGTGCTCTGAAAGCTTCAGGAAAGCATGCTGAGTGCCCACATCATCAGGGATGCACGTGAGCCCTTCTCCTGAGGCCCCAAGGTGCTACTGAAGCTCCCCGGGTGCCCAGGAGGGGTGGCTATAGGATATATTCCTGTAGGATCCTGCCAGTGTTTCCAGACAGTCTGTTCATGAGCCTTTTTGGACACTGAGCTCCCCCTCAGGCCGTGCCAGGGTTGCCTCCCTGTGTCCCAGGGATGGTGGGAGTGCTGCAGCCAGCAGATTTATGGCCTCGGTGTCTAGACCAGCTCTGCCTGGGAGGACAGGTAATGCTGGTGAAAGGCAGGTGGCCTTCTGGCCCTTCATCTTAGAGCCAAGCAGAGGGAATTTGCCAAAAAGCACTCTGCAGCATCCCCCTGGGACATGGGGGGGCTTGTCCCTCAGGTCACCCTGCGGTTCTGCCTGCTGGGGACAGTGCAGCCCACCCCCTCTGCAGCACAGGGATGCTGGTGGGATCCTGGCCCTGGGAATGGGTCTGCAGGGAACCTTTTGGGCACTGGAATCATCTGCCCAGGGAGGTGCTGGAGTCACTGTCCCTGGACGTGTTTAAAATAAGCTGGACGTGGCACTCAGTGCCTGGTTTAGCTGATGAGGAGGTGTTGGGTCACAGGTTGGACTCAATGACCTCAAAGATCTTTTCCAACCTGGTTTATTCTGTGATTCTGATGCTGCTCCCTCCTTGCTGGGGGTCTCAGGGATGGGCAGTGGTGTGGAAGGGCTGGAGCAGGAAAAAACCCCCAGGCTGGCCACGTGCAAAGGGGACAAGAGAGCACCAGGGAGGGACTCCCTGCAAATGCACTCCAGGGAAAGGAAAACAGCTCACTCTGAGGGGACAGGGATGCCCAGCTGTGGTGCTGAGAGTGGTGGCAGAAGCAGGAGGGCACTTCTGTCCCATGTGGGAGGTGGGGGCCAAAAGTCTGGGTGGCAGCAGATCTCCTCACCCACGATGTGCTGGGCCAAGCAGGGACAGGCCCTGCTGCAGCCAGGCTGTCCCCTGCCCACTGGTGACACGCCAGGGTGGCTGTCTGGGGTGTCTGGGGTGTCTGGGGGTGGGCAGCGATGCAGCTTTGCAGTTCACTGCCCCATTTTTGCCATTTCTCAGGGGGTTTGTGACAGGGTGGCAGCACCTTTGGGCACGTGCGACGATAAACGCACAGATCTGAACGTGAGGGAAAATGTAAATACACACAACAGCTTTCCACAATTAAGGGATGTTTTAGAGCAGAAAAAAAAATATCCATTTTTGGTGTAGGGACATCAATTTTGTAAATAATAAAAAAAATATTTAAATAAACATTAGCATGGCTACATCAACACACACACACACAGACACACACACACA
>VWYO01019351.1:28816-50725 GCA_013400275.1 Rhadina sibilatrix
AAAGGGGGTGGGGGAAAGGCAAACAAAAAGTTAAATGTGATGTTTCTATAGCGGCCTCACTCGCAGTGCTTTGCCCATTGTGTAAAATGCAGCTCGTGCACCCCAGGAACGGAGCTGGGAAGCAGCACTCGGGGCTGGGTGAAGCTGTTTGGGTTTGGAGACCACGCTGTGTAATTGCATGGCAAAGGGGAGCCTGCCCTTGTGGTTACCAGCCCCAAATGGGAACGGGATGGAGAGCCAGACTTTTCACAGGCGTTGTAAATTGTCTTTCCACAAACCGACTTCCAGGAATAACAGCATGCTTTTCTAAACGATGCTTGTTTGCTCTCTGCACCCTATCCAGCCCTCCCCCCCACCACTCCTCTGCTCTGCTTTTTATTCTTTTTGTTCATTCAAGTGATGAAAACCTAGGGAATATTTTGGTGACTTTCACAGACATTTGTGATTTTTCCTCCTGAACTGCCAAAGTAAAAGTTGGCCCGGACCAGCTAAGGCACTTCCACAGGGATTTGAGGGTGGTAAATCAGAGAGAGGCAACAGCGGAGTGAAATCTTGGTTAGGAATTACAATGCCATTTCCCCCCGCCTCGCAACGAACGGAAAGACAGAAATAACTCCAGGAAAAGACTTTCCTGCCTCTGCAAAGCCCGTTGGAATTCGCAGCAAACCCAAAGCCTTTCTCCCTTTTCCACGTTTTGCTCGTTAGAGAGTCCCTGACACGAGACCTCGGCGCTTTATCTGATGGGAGAAGCAGAGCAGCTGCTGGATGTGCCTGGCAGGAGCAGCCCACCTAAGTCGTGTGAAACCCGGGGCTCTGGGCGGGCAGACTCCGCTTCTGAATCATCCCTGGAGCTGTTCCTGAGCGGACCACACTCGCTCTGAGGCTGCCCTGGCTCTGAGCAGCCCCCAGCTGAAGGTTGGGCTCAGCAGAGGCTGCAGCCAGGGCGCTGCCACCCATCCCAGCACAGGGACAGGGTCACCCCGAGGGGCTCCTCCACCTCTGTCCCAGCACAGGGACAGGGACACTCCGAGGGGCTCCTCCACCTCTGTCCCAGCACAGGGACAGGGACACTCCGAGGGGCTCCTCCACCTCTGTCCCAGCACAGGGACAGGGACACTCCGAGGGGCTCCTCCACCTCTGTCCCAGCACAGGGACAGGGACACTCCGAGGGGCTCCTCCACCTCTGTCCCAGCACAGGGACAGGGACACTCCGAGGGGCTCCTCCACCTCTGTCCCAGCACAGGGACAGGGACACTCCGAGGGGCTCCTCCACCTCTGTCCCAGCACAGGGACAGGGACACCCTGAGGGGCTCCTCCACCTCTGTCCCAGCTCTGCAGGGTTGGAGAAAGGTGTCCTGCCGGGTGTGCCCCTGGGGCAGCCCAAGGGTGTTTCCCCTCTCGATTCTCCTGGAAGGAAACGGGGCCTCTCTCGGGTGTCTGATTTGCATCCAAATGCAGGCGGTTTTGGCTGCAGAGACAGCAGCTACAGGTGAACAGGACACCCAGTGCCAGGCAGGTGGGGAAGCTCTGGAATCTCCCTCTCAGGCCTCAGGAGAGGGATCAGTTTGGTTGGTTGCAGCCAGTTGGGGGTTGGTGTCTTTCTCCAGGCAGCAACAGACAGAATGAGAGGACACAGTCTTGAGCTGTGTAAAGGGAAATACAGGTTGGATATTAGGAAGAAGTTTTTCACAGAAAGAGTGATAAAGTGTTGGAATGGCCTGCCCGGGGAA
The DNA here is from genome assembly GCA_013400275.1 of Rhadina sibilatrix. Taxonomy (NCBI): domain Eukaryota; kingdom Metazoa; phylum Chordata; class Aves; order Passeriformes; family Phylloscopidae; genus Rhadina; species Rhadina sibilatrix. The sequence goes on from VWYO01019351.1 coordinate 30,547, forward strand.
GTGGTGGAGTCACCATCCCTGGATGTGTTTAAGAAAAGACTGGATGTGGCACTTGGTGCCGTGGTCTAGTTGAGGTGTTAGAGCATGGGTTGGACTTGATGATCTTGAAGGTCTCTTCCAACCTAAAATTCTGTGATTCTGTGATTCTGTGATTCTGTGATTCTGTGATTCTGTGATTCTGTGATCAGGATGGAGCCGTGGGAAGGGGGTGACAGCCCTGAGAATGACACTACCTGTCTGATCCTGCATGGGGTGTTCTGGCTCATTGGTCACTGCAGTGACAGGAGATCCTCCAGAGCAACCCTGGACACTCACAGCAGAGACCTGCATTGGGCAGGAGCTGAGTAAGGGCTGGAATCTACATCTTCTCCTGACTCTGCCATCTGCTGAAGGGAGCCTGGACAGGGCAGCAGTTAGTGGGTCTGGCTAGAAGAGTCAAGGAGGTCATGGTGCTGAAGAGTTTTATTTTTTAGAGAAGTAGTTGGTGGGATTCCTCAAGGAAGCATGGAGATCTTACACTTTTAAATTACTTTAAGTCATGGTTTTGCCACCAAAAGAGGGATCATGCTGGAGAAGTCTGTGCTGAGTAAAAATGTAAATAAAGGCTAAAAAGTGCAGTCGAAGCTCAAGAGGAATATCACCTCCTGGGAGGTGAGGGAGGAAGAATTTGTCATTCCAGGTGGGACTTGGTCCCTCCAGCTGTGAGAGGTTGAGAAGGGGATAAACTCTGGGTGGAACTGCAGGACATGCCAGTCACAGGACAGTCTTGTCATGAACACAAAAGTGTAGAAGATGTTTTCCAGGCATCAAACCAGGAAAAGCTTCCAAAGGAGAGAAATAAGGGACAAAAAAATCCCAAAAAACCCCTGGTGCCACAAACTTCAGGGACTGGACCCAGTTGTTGGGTGGGCATCACAGCCCACGAATCCCAGGAGGAAACGGAGCACAGGGCTGAGGCTGGGCTGTCACAAACAGGTCACACTGGTCAAGCTGGCCTTGGACAGTCCCCAGGGGCAGATGGACTGGGAACCAGCAGTCACAGTTTCATGGTAAAAACACCCAAACCCTGCTGCTGTTGGTCTGGGGGTCAGATTCTCCCCTGAAGTCCAACCCTGATGAGCTGAACTGTCCTCCTCGATTAACTCTTTATTTCAGGGAGTTCTTGAGTAGGAGAATGCTGCCAGGAACAAGGAATTGCTGGAACCAGACCCAGTCTGGAGGCATGATGGTGTCATAGGACAGATCTCCCAAAGGAGCCCTTGTAGGTGTGATTTTGGGCCACTCTTTGAAATTCAGAAAACCAAGAAACTTACTGAGTTTTAGAGGAGCTTCTCTCATACTCACTCAGGGCACTCAGGGCTTCAAATAAAGTCAGCTAAGACCAAACTGGGTGATCAGAACCTTCTCACGAGTGCCCACACCACCTGGTGCTGCTTGGGGCAGGGGAAGAGTCCATGAGGAGAAGGCCAGCCCAGCAGTGTGGGGTGGTGGGTGAGGTGCCCCCCTGCACAGACCCCCCAGCTCCCCAGCCACGTGCAGACATCGCTCTCCCCTCTGCTGAACAAGGCAAAACATTGTCTGGGGACTGGGCACTGGCAGCTTCCTATTCTCTGGTGAATTGCCCTGCCTGGAGATCCAGTCCTGTGCATGTTTCCATTTCTATACCCACTGCTATAACATCAGGTCCTGGGAATGCTCCCCCCTCCTTGCACTCTTTCAGGGGGTATCCATGTTTCCAGTTAATGTGGGGTTTTTTTTTTTGCCCTCACTGAAGAATTTTACAAATCGTTTGTTTATTGTGTCAATCTCTGCCTTTGTGAGCAGAGGAGGGAGCATCTGGAGAGCATCACGCACTCTTGGCATGGGTGTTCCTGGGAGGCTGAGCTCTCCCCAGTGTGAGAGCAGCAGCCCATCCCCACTCCCCAAACCCCAGCCCATCCTGGCATGGGTGGGCACATCGCTCTGCTCCCAGCTGTGCCAGGGCACTGCCAGGCTGCAGGGGCAACCACGAGGGACAATCACTGCCCAGGTGGATTCACCTGCCTGCTTCACAGCAGAGCAATGTCTCTGGTGGTCTGACTCTCCTGGAATCAGCCTGGCTGATGCAGGAGATAAAGACCTCTCCGTCCACCTGTGCCAAAGCCAGGCAAGGCTGTTGTGCCCACCCACCCTGGGGATTCAGCAGAGCAGCAGCCAACAGCCACGGCACTGAGGCCAGCAGCAGCTTCACCTCTGCATCAGAATTTTCCATCACAAAGGAGTTTTCATTGGAGGAAAAAAATGAACTCGTTGGTTCATCAGGAGGAAAATGTCACACAGGAATGCACCAGCTTGAGTTAAAGTCTTATCTGAGAAGGTCAGGGGTGTTGGGGAGGGATTGTCTCCTGGAGGCAGGGGCAGACCACCCTGCAGTGGCCCCATCACCTACTGGCTGGGTCACAGCTGGGAGGGGACAGCAAAGCAGAGACCCAAATCCAGCCCAGTGCTGTGACCCAGGGGAGGGCAGCACTCGGTGCACCCCGGGACCAGCACATGCCTTTCCTGTCCTGCTGGGCCTGCTCAATTGTGTCTGGTTAATTAATATTCATTAAGCCAAAGGGAAAGTTGGATTGCAGTCTGCTCGTTAAGGTACTGACCCGGGCTCAAGTTCAAGTGATTATTCCTTTATTTATGCTGTGGAAAGTTGCAGTGGGACAGGCCGTACAAACACGCTGGTCTAGAGCTCAGCTGGGGTCTGGGACACTTCCAGCCAAGTCCCCCCTCTGCCAGCACTGGAGAAGACCTTGGTCCTCCTTCCCACACCCCAGCTGGTCTTGTGCCACGGCAATCCGTTCGGGAACGTCTCTGGTTTTTCATGGAAATTTCTCGAGTTTTTGGGTTGATCCTGGGGCTGGGTGGGAACATTTCCTGATGCTTTTAGCGGTTTTGTTGGAATGGTGAGGATCTTCCTGCCCAGCACTGCGGCCAGGGCAGGCTGCTGCTGGCTTGGCAGCCAAGGCAGTGCTCAGAGACCTCAGCTCCTCGTTTGTGACAAGCAGTGCCACAGCCTGGCAGCGACGCCTGGCACTGTGGGGAGGCTCAGCCCTTCCTGGGGACTGCTTTTTCCAGCTCGGGAGCTCAGCTGAGCTCAGGGGGCTGGCACTGCAGCCATTCCCACTGGTTGGGGTCATCTGGGTTGGCAGGCAGATCATAGAACGGGTTGGGTTGAAAGGGACCTTAAGGATCATCCAGTCATGTGCAGGGACACCTCCCACACGCCCAGGTTGCTCCAAGCCCTGTCCAGCCTGGCTTTGGACACTTCCAGGGATCCAGTCTCCTTGTCTCCTTTGGGCACACTGCAGNATCCAGTCCCACCCTCTGCCATGTGCAGGGACACCTCCCACTCGCCCAGGTTGCTCCAAGCCCTGTCCAGCCTGGCTTTGGAGACTCCCAGGGATCCAGCCTCTTTGTCTCCTTTGGGCACACTGCAGCATCTCCACATCCTTCCTGTAGTCACTGTTTGTAATGTTTGGGTTTTTGGGGTCCTTTCCCAGGGACGGAAAACTGGTACACAAGGTCATATTTTCTAAACTATCTTGTTTTTCACATTCCTCTCTGAAGGAGGGACTTTGCTTGTTTGTCTTTGATGGGACCAATGGGTCAAGGGATCCCACCTCTTAGGTGGGCACATTGTAAAAAGATATAAAACAGGTCTGGACAACAAACCAGCCCCTTCTTGGAGCATCAGCCTTCTGAACAAGACTCGGTCTCCTCATTTGTGTCCAACAGTGACACCTTCCTGAGCTGAGGGGCCCAGAGCTGGACACAGCACTGTAGGTGTGGCCTCACCAGCGCCGAGCACAGGGGCAGAACGACCTCCTTGAGATGATGCTGCAGCTCTGAGCAATCCTGGTGCAGGTGTTTTGTGGTTTGGTGCCAGTGCCAGGCAAAGAGCTGCACTGAGAGCTCAAGTTCAGCTCCACCACAGGCAGGCAGGGATTTCCAGGTGCTGAATCTGAGGAACATCCTGGAGAAGGCAGGTGGGTGCCTCTGTGTGCCCCGAGATGGGTTGGGCACCATGCCTCTGTGCACAGCCTGCCAGGAAAGCTAGTCACACGTTTCTGCCAATTCATCTCAATGGAAACTTTCCATAGCCTAAATTTGTTTAGAAAAAAACATTGAAATGAAACATTCTGCTGATGTCAAGATATTTGGCTTTGTGCATTAGCTGGTGAAATGCCCTGATTTTTTTTGTTTTGACTTTTTGTTTCTGTATCCTACTGACTTTATTATTCCAGTATACCTCATAAAAATAAGAAGTTAAAAAAAAAATTTCCAACTGAATTACTTCAGTTGGCTCTAATGCCATTCTTCAGATTAAACGAGACTGGCCAGTTGAAAACTTGTTGTTTTCATCCTGATTAGAGACAAAACCCAACCTCCAAAGGGCATCATTTTCTTTGGATTGGGATTATGATCCTGCCAGCTCAAGGTGCAAGTGTGAGCACCTCATGTGAGCTGAGCTGGGAGGGGGCTGCACGGGCAGAGGGGCCCCCATGGGTCAGTGCTGGTGCTCTCAGCAATCCCCCATCCCCTGTTGAAGCAACAACCTGTGGGGACAAATAAATAATAAATTATATTATTTATTTATAATAAATAAATAAAAGCTGAATAAATTGTCAGCTCCACTGGTGGCCTCAGGGGGAGGGTCAGGTTGAATATCAGGAAGAATTTCCTCCCTGAAAGGGTGGTCAGGCATTGAAAGGGGCTGCTCAGGGATGTTTGGAGTGCCCACCTCTGAAGGTGTCCAGGGAATTCCTGGAGGTGGCACTCAGTGCTCTGGGCTGGTGACAAGGTGGGGATGGGGCACAGCTTGGACTGGATGATCCTGGAGGTCTTTTCCAACCTCAGTGATTCTGGGATTCTGGGATCCTAACCTGTTTGAGGAAGGCTTGCACATGACCATCCATCCCTTCCAGCTCCCAGGACGGGGTCACCACCACCCAGAGACAGGCTGTGGTCCCAAGTCTGTCCCACTGACTCCTCTCAGAGCTGGTTTCTGCCCACTGAGCAGAAGTCACCTGTGGTTTCCTCCCAGCCCTGCCTCCTGCCCCAGCCTGCACCCTGCAGCTGCGGGGGAAACCCTTCCTGCCTGGAAGCTCTGGATTTGAGCTGGTGTCCTTCAGCAAAACACTGGCTTTGTTCAGCCCTCGGTGGCCTGTGGGGACAGCTGCTTCCAGAGGGCTGCAGTGAGGGAGCTGAGAAGCCCTGCATGGAAAAGCTGAGGGCTGATGACCCCTACAGTCAGCCTGGGAAATTCATCCCTGCTCCGGCAGCTCCCACCGACAGCTCTCAGTGCCCACCCGGCCCCATCCCGGGGTGCTGTCTGCCCAAGCTGCACTCCCAGCCCTTCTTCACCTGCAAAGGAGCAGGTCTTATCATCTCTCATTTTGGCACCTCAGTTGATAACCACAGGCCCACATCTTCCAGAGAAGGTTTCCAATATGCTTTTTCTCCTTTGGAGTTATATTTTTTTTTTCCCCTCTGGAATCCACCTGAGACTCCTCCCAGGTAGGTCCCAGAATCTTCACACCTCCTGGAGGAAGCTGAGGTCCCAGGAAGCAGCCCCAGGTTCCTCCAGGGAAGGTTCCCAAGATGCCTTTGCACATTTGGAAGTATTTCTCTATGCCAGTGTGCACTGGAGACTCCTCCTGGCATCTGCCAGTCTTTTTCTCCTCAGGTTCACCTTCCTGCAAGGAGCATCCTGGCCCAGCCCAGCTGGGTGGACACTGAGATGTGTCCCTGAGGTGTGACACGACCCTTGGGATTTGGTGAGAAACAGTCACTGCTGAGAGACTGAGAACAGCCCAGGGGCTGCCCTGGCTCTCCCTGGAGAGCAGAGTGACACAGCCCAGCTCCAGGTCCCTGCAAGGCAGGACAGGTCCAGGAAAGGGAGCAGCAACTGCTCTTCACCCCCTCAGCACAGAGCAGCCAGGAGCAGAGCCTGGAGGGGCCTGATCCCACACCCAGGGAGTGCAGAGAGGGAAGGAGGAACTGGGTGCTTGTGGCATTGCTGCAGGAGGTGTTTGTCCTTCCCATGCCCACAGCAGGGACATCTCCACTGCCCTGGGGACACAGGAACCTCCCAGCAGCCAACCCCCCCATGGAGACCGACTTGGTTTTATCTGGGAAGTGTTTACTGGGGAGCCCCTGGTGTCACAAAAGCAGAGACCACACACCAGCCATCCTCCAGCATTTATGTGTCTGCCAAAAACCCCTTTTTGCTCAGAGCTGTCTTCTTGTTGGAAGTAGCAGAGCAGATCTGGGGGTAATTTTCTCATTAGCACGAGGAGGAGCCCCGTGCCCTGCTGTCTGCCACCCCTGCTCAGAGAAAGGCCTGGAAATCCCTGGAGTGCACAGTGACTCTGGGACATTCTGCCAAGGGTTCCCCACCCTGTGCAACCCAGGCACTGATTCCTTGCACTGCCACCTCTTATTAGTGTGGCTCAGATGGGATCAGGAGCAGCACATCTATCCCATCTGCAGTAAGACTTTTATCCCACAGCCAGGGATTCCTGGGTTTATTATAAGTTTGTGCACTGTGAGTGTCTTTTTTTTGGTGAAAATGTCCATTTTGGAGGCACCTGGGAGTTTAAACCAGAGTTTATTCCTGCCTTGGCCATATTTAATCCAGGAGCTGCCTGAGGGAATGCTGCTGCTGCTGCTGATGCTGTGTGAGTGCAGCCAGAGCAATGCTGAGCCCTGTGAACCAGCCCTCAGTGAGAGAAAGGCCCTGCTCTGGATTGTGTCCCACACAAACAGGCTGGACAGACAGGACCATGGCTCTTACCTCATTTCTTAGGAGGGAGCTGAAGGAAATCAGGAGAAAAAAAAAAAAAAAATCTGCATGTAATGAAAACATGCTCTGAGAGAAATAATTGGTTTTCCATTAAATCTTGCCAATTTTTGATCAAAGTGTGAATGGGCTGGAGCTGGAGTTTGGCCCCTCATAGTGCATCTCCTGGCAGATCAACTGCTTGGACTTCCCTGTCCCCATCCCCATCCCCATCCTCCTCCAAGGGCTGTCCCCCTGGCCAGCCTCACCCACGAGGCTCGTTGGCCAAGGGCAGCACAGGAGCTGGAGGCTTTGGTCATCAATCCCTTCCTGGGAACCAGAACTTTCTGTGAGAAGGAAGAAAAGGCTTCAGAACAGTTCCAGGGTGTGTTCCTGAGGGCCAGGCCAGCTCCCACAGGATGGTCTGACAGGGCTGGGAGCTGGTTCACCATCAGAGATGAGTTGGGAGGCTTGGGAGAAGGTTGAGGCTGGGGCCAAGGCTCAGGTGGAGCAGGATAGAGCTGTTAAAGGGTTGTTTGATGTGTGCTGCACTGAACTCCTCCAGTCTGCGACCCCAAACCCTAACTCAGGGTTATGAGAAGATCATTCCTCCCTCTCCAGGTGGCCCAACTGGACAGGGAGCTCTGGCTGCTGGTGCCAGATCTGGGAATGGCTCTGCTTCCATTCTCAAGCAAGTGCAGACACAGCTTGGCTGGCTGGAGAGTGACCACATGCCCAAGGAACATCCCTGTGTGCTTGGAGGGATGGCACCAGCTGAACAGGGAGCTGCTCCTGGGTTCCCCTATCAGGGGCAGGGGCACGGGGACATCTTGGCCCGAGCACTGCAGGAACAGTTTGTCATCTCTGGTGTCACTGTCAGGCCCAGGGAGGGTGGAGAGCAGGCTGGTGGCATCAGTGTCATTCACCACAGGCCGTTTATCAGCGTGGCCATGATCTCAGAGAGCTGGAAGGTTCAGCTGAGGTGAAATTCCACCCAGCACCAGCAGCCACCGCCACGCACATGGGCACAGCCCAGACCTGCCACCACTGTCCCCAGCCACACTTGCAGGCCCACAGCCCGGGCTCGTCCCCTTTGTGCTGAGATGGCCACAGGCAGGCCGGGGTCTCACTGAATCTGGCAGCAATTCTGCCCATGACATCAGCCCAGTGGAGACTTCTCATCGTTCTATTTGCAGAGATTATCTGGAGCAGCCCTTGGCAGCCCTGCACGGCTGAGATGCCAGATTTTTTTTCCCAAATTAGAGGTGAAATGTGCCAGTAGAAATGCAGTGAGAGCCAGGCTCTCTGCCTCCTGACAGGCAGGGTGCTGGCAAAGTGCTTATCAGGGCAATATCCATCACTCCAGGGGAGCAGGGAGCTGCTGACACCTCACACAGCACTTTTCCCCTGGCTCTGCACCTGCTCTGGCACCTGCCAAACCCTCCACACCTGAATCAGAATGCCAAACATCCCCAGCACACCAGGGTGGGTGCTGATGCAGAATGTTTGCCTTCCTCACCTTTCCCAAGACCTGGTTGCGTGTTCACAAGGAAAATGAGAGGAGTTGAGGGAACCAACCAAGAAAAATGAAAAAAAAAAAAAAAAAAAAAAAATTTTTTTCTAGTTAAATATACTGGGAAATAGGTCTGAGATTTTCAGTGTCACCATAATTCTTCCCCCTTCAAGGTGTATTTTTTTTTTTTCTCCCATGAAATGTCGAGGGCAAGGAAAGGTTTCTGCTTTGGGGGAGCTGGGTGCTGAGAGGGTCCTTGGTCTCAAGGCTCTTCACGGGGCCTGAGTTTTGGGTTGAGCATTCTCCCTTGGATGCTGCTGTGGAGAGCACACAGAACTGGCTGGGTTCCCACGCTCATTATTGTTACAAAAGTGTCTAAAAGTATAATTGGAGTTTGCATGCTTTATATGCACAAATAAAATGTTAGAGGCACTTCAGTGCAAAAGTGCTCTTTCATTAATTTGCTGTAATCTTTTTTGTTTTGTTTTGTTTTTAACTTCTAGTATGGCATTAGGTATTCCTGTATACAAGGCATCACGTTATTACCTTTTAGACAGTAATCAGACAACATAGAAGCTACTCTTTTTTTTTTACCTTTTTTTACCCGTGTTGAGTAAATGCTGAGACTTTTAGACATCAATTTAATAAGAATCAGAAGAAACTTCAGAGTGTTGACATTTCTGACGGTGCTCTTGTGCTTGCCTTCTCGCAGCCTGATTTACTGGTGCTCTGCTTTGCCAGGATATAAGTCATTAATCCCCACTGTAAATTAGGGTAGGGGAAAAGTTTGAATTGACCTGTGCACATGTGTGAGCCAGTGTCTCTTCCAAATGCCTGTCGTGCTAAAGCCAGTATTAACTCTTCATTTCTCCCTGTCTCCACAATCAAGCAAGGCTTGTTTTGCAAGGAAAATGCTGAACATTCAGCCTGGAGCAGGGGATGGGAAGGGGATGGGAAGGGGATGGGAAGGTGCAAACCTCCTCCTCAGAGATGGGACAGCATCACCATTAGGTCCCCTAATGAAGAAGGAGGGAGCAGAACTCCCTAATCAAAAGCTGGAGAAGAAAGACCCTGATAGGGACTTGGGAAGTGTTTGTAGGAATCCTCTGCAGAACCCTGCTGAGATCCCATCTCTTCTGAAAGCCAAACAAAATGATAAGGGCTGACAAGCCTAAAGGGCACAAGAGCTAAAAGTGGGAAAAAAAAAACCACAAACCAGCTGACCAGAAACGTCACTGCAAATAGGCAAATGCTTGGAGAACCAGGGAAGTGGAGGAGATGTAACTGCCTGGGGCAGCACAGCTGAGAGCCCCACAGCGAATTTAACTGGAGGGAAATGTGGGCTGGATATCAGCAAAATCCTGTCTTCCGGGCAGCAAGATCTATGGGAGCAGAGTGGTTTCCCAAGGGACAGAGCAAGAGCTCTATTGCTGGAGTAATTTAAAATTGGATGGGACAGAGTGCTTGGGAACAGGCTGCAGAGGCTAATTGTGGGCTTGGACTGTGCGAAAATCTGGCATGCATGGAAAAGAAAAGCTTGCTGCAGAGGGATCTAGCTGTTGATCAGTCAGTGGTACAAGGATCAGAGCATACAGGGCAGGGGAGAGGATTTGGGTCTGAGGGAGATGAGCTGCAGGGGTGCTGGTCCCTGCTGAGCCCCAGGATCACTGAGAACCTGGCGGTGCCCTGGGGAGGAGCCAAGGGGCTCCACTACTCCTGCTACCCTGCAGAGAGGGTCTTTGCAGTCCCTCCACCCCCCTCCTGGTGGGGTTTTGGCGTTTCTGTGCCAAGGAGGAGTTCGGAGGGGTTTCATTACCCGGGGAGAAGGTGTGATGTCTGTCCAGAGCTCAGCCTCCACCGCGCCCTGGCAGCTGAGGGACAGAGGGATGGTCACTCTGCTTTCCTGGCTGGGGTGGGCTGCTCTCCTCTGGAAGAGGCTCCGTGTCCCTGATTTACAGCCCTGCCTGGCTCCTCGGACCCCGGCACTTCTCTTTCCAAGCACCGTAACAGACTGCGGGGCTGGGGAGCTGCGGTGGCGGGGGCTGGTGGTGGCCGAGCTGTGGCCCTGCCTGGGACATTGTCACAGCGTGAGCTGGAAGATGGGGACACCTTCCCCTGCCCTCTGGCGGTGGCAGGACCGTGTCCTTGCAGCTGAATCCAGGCTCTGTGCGGGGTCTGTGCCTCTGCACCCCACACTGGCACCCTCTGGGTCATCAGTGCTGGGTTCAAACCATTGCACCCCTCACCCCCTTGAAACCGGGCACGCTGTGTCATGGAGATGAGACCCCCTCGTGAACCTGCCCTGCTCTGGGCTGGGCACACAGCTCTGCTCTGGATGTCCCCTCTGTGGTGGTCAACAGGAGAGCACCACGCTGCCTGTGCCCACATCTACCCCACCATCCACACCTAAAAGGTCTTCTGGTGTCTGCCAGGACACCAGGGCAAAGCTGGGGGAACGGGTGGCAGCAGACTGGCCAGGGCACTGCCCTGCTGCCCCCTGGCAAGCTCAGAGCTCCCTGGGCTCACCCTGCCCAGCTGCAGGCTGTGCAATGACTCGCTCGCCCCCTCTCCCCGCAAGACAACCCCTCTGCCAGGCCTAGCAGAGTTAAAAATAGAGCCTTGCTTATGGAAAGTTCATGTTGGATAAGAGACTTAGCAGGACGCCGCCGAGATCCTCATCTGAATGTAAATCAGTCGCTGCTCTCCCGGCGGGGCCGCTGGGCAGGAGCAGGGCGAGCCCCTGGCACACGAGGTGTCCCCTCAAATTCAAACTTTGCTGTCTGCTCCTCATCATCAGTGGGAGGGTGGGATCTGCTGTCAGACCACGGCAGGCTGTGGCCACCAGCGGGTGGCTGGAGCTGCGCTGTCCCCATCGCAGGGCACAGGGTGCCTGGGTGGGCTCTGGGTGCCACCCTGCTGCTGCTGCTGGGTGCAGTGCCCACCGCCAGACCTTTGCGAGGTGGCGTGGCCACTCCACGGGTCTGGCTGAGCCTGGCACTAGGATTTGTGCCCACGGGTTTCAGCACGGTCTGCGGGGGGGAAAAAAAAGTCTTTGTGTTCCTGTGCCAAGCGCTCTCCTCTCCTCTCCTCTCCTCTAGATGTGACGGCGTGGGTGGCTGGGGTGCAGTGGGAGAGGGGTTAAAGCAGCCTCCGGTGTGCTGGGGGCGGGGGCTCCAGCCACTAACAAGGAATAGTAATGAATGGAAAAAGTGAAGTGTTTTTTCCCCTAAAGCAAACAGCCCGGTCAGATTAGAAGCTCGGAGTGCGCTTTACCCAACTATTAATACATTCCTCGCTCATCTCAAACTAAACAGCCACACTGAGCTCCAAGTTCATAAAAACAGCATCAAATCCATGAGAGCACAGAACATTTCTAGTGTCAGCCAGTAAAGCTGCCTGCTGGAGGTGATGGTGCTCTGGCTCCCTGCCTGCTCAGAGGGACAGGCTGGGCCAGGCAGGAGGAAGGCTGGCAAAGGGACCCTCGCCCTCCTCAGCAGGGACTGCTGGCAGGACAGGAGGGAGCCAGGAGAAGCTCCTGCCACTGCTGGAGTTGCCCTGTTTAGAAATGCTGTACCATGGCAAGCTGGCACTGCCAGGACTTGGCGTTTGTGTTCGTGGGTGCCAGCACATGGGATCATCAAGGATGTTGAATTCCCAGTAAACATCCTGCAGGAATCCCCCTGAACCCCAGATGTCCGTGTCCGCCCAGAGCCTGGGTGACATCCCTGAGTGGCACTGCCAGCACAGAAACTCGGGCAGATTCTCACTGCCCTGCATGCTCTAAGGGAGCAGAGGGAGCATCCCCACCGAGGACCCTGCAGAGTGCTGGGGCAGGCAGCTGCTCCAGGGCCCTTGGAGCAGAGGAGATCCCTGCTCAGCTCTCCTTGCTGACAAGTGTGAGGCAGCAGCTGCTTCCCAGATCCCCACAGCTGTGCAATCCATCTGCAGCACACGCTGGGCTGGCTGCAGCTCCCAGGGAGGCTGCAGGGCAGGGCCGTGCATGGCAGCAGCATCCCCTGTGCCCCCACAGCTGGGACAAGCCCAGCACCTGGCATGGGACAGGGACAGCAGCCAGGTGGGGTTTGCCCACTGAGGCTGGGCAGGTTGTGCATCTGGGGCTGTGAGCTCTGCAGATCCCACCCCCTGCATTCCTGGCCTCTGTGGCAGCTGCTGCAAGGCAGGTGCAGGTGTTTGGTACCTGAGGTTTGGAGCAGAGAGGTCGGCAGGGACCAGGTGCAAAGCCTGACCACATTTGGCATCTAGATGAATTTAAAAAATGGTATCTAGTGGTGCTCTGCTTCTCACGGTGCCTTTCAGTTCAGGAAGAATTTCTTTCTGGAAGGATGGTCAGGCATTAGAGAGGGCTGTCTAGGTTGGTGGTGGAGTGCCCATCCCTGGAGATGTCCAAGGAAGGCCTGGACGTGGCACTCAGTGCTCTGGGATGGTGTTGACAAGTTGTGCATTGGGCAAAGATTGGATTTGATGATCTTGGAGGGCTTTTCCAGCCTCAGGGATTCTGTGATTTCCATTGGACTGCTCTATGTTCCATGTTTTATCTGTTGAGGTGGGGTTGTTCAAGGTAACACAGCCTGGGGCAGATGCTTGCACTGGACATCACTTGAGGCTTGCAAATATCCAGAGAGGGCCAAACAGAAAATGTGCATGAGGCAGGATTATCCCAAACTCCCTCGAGGAGCACGGGGCTGTTGCTCCCCTGGTGGCGTTGAGGAGAGAGCAGCTGGAGCTGGGCAGAAGGCTGCTGGTCTGAAGGAAACTCTTGTCCCTCTCCTTTGTTCTGCCTCTGTCTTAGAAAACTGGGTGGTTCTCAAAGAGTCTGGGGCTCACTGGCCAGAGGGCTCTGCCCTGGTCTGCTCAGTGGCCACATGGCTCCCCTGAGGCTCCTGCCATCTGCTCAGTGGCTCAAACCCACCATGGGCTCATTGGAACACCAAGGAAGCAGTGCAGCAGCTGAGACAGATGCAGGGTTAATCCCAAAGAGAATTGTCAGGAAAGAAAAAAAAAATCCCCCTTGGAAAACGGTGATTTTGGTTTGAAATGCAGCATTTTCCACAGGATGACTGTGGCAGGAGGCTGAGCTGACGTGTCCTGTGCAGGAGTGGAGCTTGCTCTGGTTTGTTTTGTGCCCAGGGTGACATCTGCAGACCCCAGGTGGAGGGCACTGAGGTGGCTCTGAGCAGGGTGGCCTCACACACGTCTGGTGGCTGGCAGAGCTTGCCACGACCCCCTCCTGGCTGGTGACACTTGCCAGGGGCTGTTTGGAAATCTCACCCTTTGCTTGTAACTGCCTGTGGCAGGGAATAAATGAGGCTTCCCCGGTGACAATTTTATACACATTTCTGAGCAATCACAGTGCAGCTGCTGCACCTTGCCAGGGCCCAGACCCACACTGCAAAGGTTTCTCCGTTGAAGCTCTTCATACCTAATACAGCTACGTTGGAAAGATCCTATAAAACATGCCAGGACACAGGGCTGATTCCAGAAACTGTTGCTTATTAAACCATCAGGGTGGCAGAGGAAGAGGCTGATCAGACAAGAGTGTGGCTCTGGGAGCTGCCTGACCTCGGTGTCGCGCTCTGCCCTTTTTTTTATCTTTCCCACACGTTTGCAAAAAGGCAGAGAGTCTGAAGTGATGCTATATATACGGGCTGCTGTGCCAGCCATCTGGGCAGCACAGAGCCCGGGCTTGCACGGATCTGTCTGGCATTAGAGGATCGAAAGGTTATGTTGTTGGTACATTTCTGCACATCCCCAACCGTGAGTCATCGTTTCCAGGAAGCCAAACGCTTACTTAGAGAGAGAGCTGGGATGCAAATTGTGCTTCCCAAATATTTTATTCTTAATGCAGCCCCCGGGCACGGAATCCGGGCGCACGGTTTATGAACAGCTGATCTTACAGAGAAAAGCTGAGGTGAGGGGGGTCAAAGCTGCCTGTGAGTTTAGCCTGATTTATGGGCAAAGTAATTTTGTTATGAAAAAATAAGCATATGAAGTACTTGGATGCTGCAGTCAAACCATAAACAGTGCACTTTGCCTTCTGCAGACAAGAGCTAATTGCAAATATGCAGCAAATAGCAAACATGAGGAGAGGTGCTTGCTTGTACTTTATACTGAGACAGCATTGCCAGTCCTTTGTATTGCTAATTGTTATTGTTATCACTATTATTATTATAATTAATAAGGGTAAATTGATTTTGAGTGCATGTGTTTTGAAACTCTCTTGTCACCCTGTTCACCAACACTAAACATCAACGTTGTTTCCCTAAGAGCTGTGAGAAAAAAAACACCAAAAAATTCAAATGCAAATATCTGAGCAAATAAAAAAAAAAAAAAANAAAGCACCAAAAACTTCAAATGCAAATACCCGAGCAAATTAAAAAAAAAAAAAAGGGCAAACCTTCTCCAAAAAAACCATAAAATGTTGAGAAAATTATAACATTTTCAGGGTGGCTCTTTACAGGCCTGATGGCACGTCCACTTAGCTGAGCTTTTTTGCTCTCCTGGCAGTGGCTGTCACTGCTGAGGTGGTGGCAGCAGGGACAGGAGGGAGCTGAGGTCCCCCTTGCCATGGAGGGAACAGGCTCTGTGTGTGCTGGGCAGCAGAACAGGGGTGGCAGGGAGCACAGCCTGACCCCAGTGCTGCAGAGGAGCCCCATGGAACACTGATCATGGATCATGGAATCACAGAATGGGTTGGGTTGGGTTGGGTTGGAAGGGACCTTCCTCATTCCCTGGCAGGGACACCTTCCACTGTCCCAGGCTGTTCCAAGCCCTGTCCAGCCTGGCCTTGGGCACTGCCAGGGATCCAGGGGCAGCCACAGCTGCTCTGGGCACCCTGTGCCAGGGCCTGCCCACCCTCACAGGGAACAATTCCTTCCCAATATCCCATCTAAGTCTGGCCTCTGGCAGTGGGAAGCCATTTCCCCTTGTCCTGTCCTTCTGTCCCTAATCCCAAATCCCTCTCCAACTCTCTTGGAGCCTCTTTAGGCACTGGAAGGGGCTCTGAGCTCTCCTTGGAGCCTTCTCCAGGCTGGACACCCCCAGCTCTCTCAGCCTGTGGCACCTGAGTAGGAAATGCAGATGGGATGTGTCAGGGAGATTAGGCCCTTGTAGCTGAGACTTTCCAGCCTTTAAGCCAAGGGGACAAGATCTAGGCCCGCTTCCAAAAGCTTGTGTCCATAACTCAGAGCTGCAAAGCCCTGACGTTTTCTTTGTTCTGGCTGAAGCTGCTGGGAGCTGCCAGCTTGGTGACACTGTTTCTAGCAAACAGAAGAGCAGGACACCCTGGCTTTTAGCAGCCTGTGCATGGTGAGGTGGGAGGTGGTTCCTCTCCTCCCAGGTGTCCTGGTGTGTGCAGGGTGTGGCTGGGCTGGAGGAAGAGAGGTCCCTGTCCCCAGCAGGGTCACCCAGGCTGTGGTTGTCTGCTGGGCAGGTAACAGCCCAGGTGCTGAGCTGCAGCCACCCACTGTGTGTCCACGGGCCAAGCACAGGTGAGGGACACTTCTCAAGAGACTTCTTGGTCTCTTTCTCCAGGCAACAACGAACAGAACCAGAGGACACAGCCTCAGGCTGCACCAAGGGAAATACAGGTTGGATATCAGGAAAAAGTTCTTCACAGAAAGAATAATAAAGCACTGGAATGATCTTCCTGGGGAGGTGGTGGAGTCACCATCCCCGGAGGTGTTTAAAACAAGCCTGGATATGGCACTGGTGCCATGGATTAGCTGAGGTGTTAGAGCATGGGTTGGACTTGATGATCTTGAAGGTCTCTTCCAACCTAGAAATTCTGTGATTCTGTGATTCAAAAAGTGTCACAGAACAGACCCTGTGTTTTGAGAGAGTGTCGAAGCTTTCATGTGTAGATGCAAACCATGTCACTGCAGTGGTCAAAGTACAGCCCAGGAACTTTTATTTATTATTTATCCCATTCAGAATATGCAACCACCTGTCCAGGTATCTCACTGGCCTCGTCCTCAGTGGACATGTGGACAGACAGGCAGCTGGAGCAAAACCTGGCAGTGGCTGGGCTTATCTCCAATCACTGGGAGGAATAAATAACCACGGTGTGATGTCCAGCCCAGCCCTGCCAGGCTGCTGCTCCTCATTCCCACGGAGCAGCTCTGGGACTCGGCCGCCCGATGTTTCTCAGAGCTGAACTGAGCAGAGCTGGCTGAGGGGGTGGATAAGCCTGTTCTGTCTCCCTGGGATCCTCCAGGGTATCTATTCTAAGGTTTGCTGTCCCAGACTCTGGGAATGGGCTGTGAGGCTGCCTCTCGTGCTGCCAGCGGCCCCTGGGGACCTGCTCTTCCCAGGTTGAGTGGCCGTGGTCTGTGATGGGGGAGATGCTGTTTGCTGGCACCTCGGCTGTCCTGAGGCTCTGGAGAGCAGGCTCAGGCTCTGTTCTCCTCCTGCCTGACTGGACACCCTCTGCCAGCTGTGTCCTGGGGTCAGTGTGTGCCAGGAAGGCTCCCCTGGCAGCTTGTGCAGCATTTCTCTGGGGCCTGGGGTTACTCATTGCCCCACTTACTCCAGTTGTGCAAAAAGTCTGCAGCATCTTACTCCTTAATTAAGGCTGGGAGTTTCTAAGACATCCCAGCTTCTTTCCCTCTCATGCATGTTCTTTGAGGTCTTGTCAGAGGAGTTTTGCAGGGACTTTCTGGCTCCACCTCTCACGGTGATGGATCTGCTGGACCACAGAATCTCTATGACTTCTGTAGTCACCCTCTGTTGGACCTTGCTGGGCCCATGACCAAAGAGAACTTCACCCAAAGAGCCAAGTCCTTTTAGGACTGAAAGAGAAAAGAAAAAGAAACAAAATCTAACCCAAAGTCTAATTTTAAGAATGGGAACAAAAAGATAAAAATACAAAAGTAGTTGAAAAGGAATTCAAAAGAAAAGCTAAAAGGGTAAAATATTTACAGAAGGCATAAAAACTGTTTAAAGACAAAGTATTAGAGGCTCGGAATAAATATATACAACTAATCTAGAATGTGCTAAAATACCCAGAAAAAAAAAAATCTGCCATACTTTAGTAGTGAAAGAAGTTACAAGAAGAATGAGAGATTCATCAAAATTGAAATAATTTCCAAAGAAGGAAGATAGAATGGAGTACAAAGTATGTCTGTAAGATGTAATACCCGTAAGGACAGGCCAAAAATATTTTTAGGAAAAACTTGCTAAAAGCATAAAAGCCAATATTAAAACATTTCTCAAAGGATAAATAGGAAGCTCATCAGAAACTGCCCCTGGCTCAGATCTGTGTAGCGAAAGGCAGAAGAAGGTGAATGTGGCAGTGCAAGAGCTCAGGAGCCAAACTGCTGCTGGGTGGGAGGAGGAAGGAAGGGTCCCACACTGTGCCCATGGTGCACACAAATCCCACAGCCAAGCCATCAGCAGGATCAATGACTGCCTCTGACAGAGAGGTCTGACCTGGAGATGCTCTTGAGCACCAACTGGAGCTGGATAATGGATCATTTGGGGAGATGGTTGGCCTGAAACCCAGCATCCCACAGTGAGGCACTGGCACTCACATCCCCAGGGATCATCAGCTCCCATCCTTCCTCACCCCTGTGCATCTCCCCACCTTAGTGCCACCACTCCTGTGACACCACCGTGGGCTCTACCTGGTGTGGGAGCTTCCTGCCCCTCCTTGGTGACCTCTGGCTCTGTCTTTGGCCAGTGTGGAACAGCCAGGCACGGTGTGATTCCCCTTTTTTCCATGGTAGAGGACTTGAATGCTGTTCCCAGCAAACCCTGTGTGTCCCCCCCTTTCCCTGCCACGCTCCTCTGGTTTCTCTCAGTGCGTGTCCCTTAGCTCCTGTCCCCAGACCCTCTGTCAGTGGCAATGGCAAGGCATGGCAGAGCACAGCCAGGCAGCTCCTTGGCAGCTTGGCAGGGACACAAGGAAAGCTGTGCTGGGATCGGAGAGGTGCCAGGGAGAGGGGGGCAAGTGGAGGGCTCGTGCTGTGGGCACCTCGTGTGACCCCAGGCTGGCTTTGCACATAAACAGGTAACGAACTGGTGTTAGCCTGGCCTGGAACTGGAATACCTTCTGTCCCAGCCAAGCCCAAACTGGAACAGAATGAAAAACATGCAGTGGTTGGACTCCCTGCTAACTGAGCACTGGGCTCTGAATTAGCCATTACCGCTGGGGAAAGAAATCCGGGGTTCTTGGGCGAGATCATGGAAAACATCGGCTCAGTAGGGGGCAAGAAATGGAATCAAGTTTTGGGAATGATGAGGAGAGGAACTGGGAACAAACCAGAAAATGCAGCTCTGCTGTGGTAAGTCCACAGCATCCTCACACCCCAAGCTGGCTGGTATATCCATTCCTGTCTCCTCATCCCAAGGAGACTTCAGAAAATCAGAAAAGGGCCGAGCACGGGCGTTTAATGGTGCCCACAGGAACCATAAAACAGACAAGGGCTTTTTGGGCTTCAGCAGGGGACATCTGAGTGGGGTGATGGGGCAGTCTAGCACAGCCTGGAGCCCTCTGGGAGTGATTGGGGATGGTGAGTTTCTGTTCCTTTCTGTTCAGGAGCGAGGATGTGGTCCATAGGATTGTCAGAGTTAAAACAAACAAGAGGAAATGCTTTTTCACACAACTTGGAATTCGTCGTGAAACTCATTTCCATGGGACCGTGTAAGGCCAGAACTGTACCAGTCTCAAAAAGCAATTACATTCAGGAAGAAAAACATGAATTATATTGATTTAATCATTCAGACTATTAAACACAAGGGTGATAGGCCTGGTGATAGCCTCTTGCTCCTCAGATCCAGGAGCTGGGAATTGCATAGCCAAGCATCAGAGCAGAGACCCAGCATCCATAACTGACCAGCAACAGAGAGGACACCCTGACACAGGGGGTTTAGGGCTGACACAGCATAGGTGTTGTATGCTCTCATTCTGAGCTGTCCTTTCCTGCCTAACTCTCAGCCTGAGGAGAATTAATTTCCATCTTCTCCTTCAGTTTTGGTCGTTAAACATCTCAAAGACAGCCATGCCCATCAGAGAGAAACGAGCCTCTCCAGTGCAAGATTCCTTTGGCTGGGTGTGCACATGCCCATGCTCCAGACCTCTGCGGAGGAGCTGGAAAACCTCATCTTGCCAAGGTTTTGCCTGACCTTTTGTTCTGCACAAACAGGATGTCCTCGGGCCCTGAATGTCCATTAGGTGTACAGGAGCCATCCTCTCTCCTTAGCAACACATCTGTGAGGCCAAAACACAGATCCAGGCACGTGCTGGGAGCTTAGAAGCAGACATTAGGAGCTTGTCTTAGGATCTTCCCTCTGAGGCTGATGTAGGAAGAGGAATTAATCCCTAGGAGGATCTATTTTACCTGCCATGGCCTTCAGGTGAGATGAGTCTCTGTGCAGGAGCACACCTAGCACCTCCCTGCCATGGCATTGATCATGATGCCAGCTCAGAGCCCAGACTGCAGAGAGCCCAGAATTCAGGCTGGAAAAGACCTTGGAGATCATCAAGTCCAACCATAAACCTACCACCCAAGAGGGCACCTGGTGCCCTTCCACTGGGGCAAATGCCATTTCCTGACACAGGGCCCTGGTGCTGGAATCACTTGGCACATGGAAATGTGTGTGTTGGGCACATGGGGACTGTGCTGCTGAGGTCACACCTCAAGTCTTGTGTCCAGTTCTGGGCCTCTCATGACAAGAAAGATGTTGAGGATCTGGAATGCATCCAGAGAAGGGTCTGGAGCACCAGGAGGGGCTGAGGGAGCTGGGAAGGGGGCTGAGCCTGGAGTAAAGGAGGCTGAGGGGGAAATTCTGGCTCTGCACAACTCCCTGAACAGGAGGGGACAGCTGGGGGGGGT
>VWYO01019351.1:50887-106408 GCA_013400275.1 Rhadina sibilatrix
GGGTTTGGAGTGCCCATCCCTGGAGGTGCCCAAGGAATTTCTAGAGGTGGCACTCAGTGCTCTGTGCTGGGGACAAGGTGGGGCTCGGGCACAGGTTGGATGTGACAGCCTTGGAGCTCTTTTCCAACCTCTGTGATTCTGGGATTCTGTGACTCTGTTATTGTGTACGTGTGTGTGTTGGTGACTACAAGACACCGGGGGAGCCACGGCAAGCCCTACACACCCAGGAACACACAGGAACACCCTCACCTGCTCCAGGCCTTCTGAACAAGCAGCAAGTCCCGTGGGGTGGCAGGTGACAGGGCAGCACTGGCCCCGGGGCTGTCACCAGTGCTGTAACCACACGTGACCAGTGCAAACAGAGACAGGGCCAGGCA
The DNA here is from genome assembly GCA_013400275.1 of Rhadina sibilatrix. Lineage (NCBI taxonomy): Eukaryota > Metazoa > Chordata > Aves > Passeriformes > Phylloscopidae > Rhadina > Rhadina sibilatrix. The sequence goes on from VWYO01019351.1 coordinate 51,265, forward strand.
CCCAGCTCCATGGAAACCAACACACACATCTTCCAAGGACATTCAGTTCACTGCCCTGTTTCCCATCCGCCCCCACATGGGTGAATATGTAAATAGAGGATATTCTTAGCAGAGAGGATTCCCAAGAAAATGCCATGTCTCCTTGATGCAAGCAAGGATTTAGTGCAGTGGCATGGGGAAGCACTGAGGTCTTCCTAGGCACAGGAGAGCCGGAGCCTCTGACAGTTCCCAGCCTGCTCAGGGATGGGGCGAGGGTTTGGGAATGTTTGCTCTGCTCTCCTCTTCCTCACACTGGTGAAATTAAAAGGGGTGCAGATGGTGGTGACTTCTCTGAGCTAGCCAGTGCACAACTTTAGATCTGCTGGAGCTGGAGGGAATCTGGGGATCTGGCCCCAGCAACTCTTGCTCCTACCTGGCATCAGTGTAGGCCTTGGGGACCTTGGGAACTTCCCCCATGGAGCAGCTGAGGGCTGCAGGCAGAGCCAAGACCCAGATTTAGCTGGGCAGCAGTCAGTGTCCTGTGGTGTGACAACACTGCCAGCCTGCAGCACATCCCTGAACGGCTGGGGGAGCTGGGGGTGTTCAGCCTGGAGAAAAGGAGGCTCAGGGGTGACCTGATCACTCCCTGCAGCTCCCTGAGAGGTGGCTGTGGGCAACTGGGGTTGGGCTCTGTCTCCAGCAGCACTGACAGAACCAGAGGACACAGCCTTAGCTGCACCAAGGGAAATACAGGTTGGATATCAGGGAAAAGTTTTTCACAGAAAGAATAATAAAGTACAGGAATGGTCTGCCTGGGGAGGTGGTGGAGTCACCATCCCTGGAGGTGTTTAAAACAAGGCTGGATGCGGCACTGGTGCCATGGATTAGCTGAGGTGTCAGGGCTGGGTTGGACTGGATGATCTTGGAGGTCACTTCCAACCTGGGGATTCTGTGATTCTGTGACTGCAGATCCCCCCAAGTGTGCTGGAGGACTGGGCAAGGAGAGGTGCAGGGCAGGGAAGGGCTGCAGAGGAGTGAGGTCAGTGCAGGTCAGGCTGGGACAGAGATGGCTGGATTTCAATCCCCCAAAATAGGGCCCTTTCTTTCCCTTGGGGCTGCCATGCAGGGAGCAGAGCAATAAATTCCCCAGGCGAAAGGCATAACATGGAAGCTGTGAAATCTGGGCACAGCTTCTCTCAGCATGCCTGACAAACACAGACACAGAACTCATACTTCTCTGATGTAACAGGGGCAGAGCTGAGCTGCACCAGCACAGCAGCCCCTGGGGCACGAGGCCTCCTGAGCTGCTTGGGGCTGTGTCCCCTTGTCCTGGCAGTGAGTGAGGCTGGTGGGGTGTGGGCTGGGCTCTGGGTGGGCAAGGATGGGTGTGGGATTGGGGTCAGAGAGGTACCACAGGATTTTGCAGCGCTATTCTTCAACCCCCAGCTCCCCCCACACCTGGGATTGCTGTGCTGAGCAGGTGTGTGCAGAGCCCACCCTGGGACTGAGCATGGTTTGGAAAAGCAGTCAGGACCTGAGCATCCTGAAGGCAGCACAAAGTTCAGCTGGGGTTTAGTGTAAAGTGCTTGACTGGCACGTGAGATCACAAGAAATAAACAATATTGTTTAAACAGCACCTTTGTAATAATTTCTGCCCTGGCAGAGCTGGGCACTGGGGTCATTTCCAGCTCTCCTGCCCGTCCCACTCTGCTGTGGCTGAGCTCTCTGCCACGTGCAGAGGTGGTCCTGGGGCAGGAGAGGCTGGGCCTGTCAGCTGTGAGCTGTCTGTCCTGCCCTCAGTGTGGCTGAGATGGCTCTGACACGCCACCCCTGTGTCCCACCTGAGCCCCTGAGCTGCACCAGCCATCCCCTCGTGCCTCAGCAGCTGTCCCACGCTGCAGGCTGTTTGCAATGCACGGGCCCATGCAGCCCTGTGAGTGCTGCTCTTCAACCTCCTACGTAATGTTTAGTCACATTTAACAACAATAAAATTCTCCTTCACAGCTGCATTCTGGAAAATGGGGCTGATTTTACTAAAAAACAATGAATGTGAATAGTTCATGGTCTTCTCGCATTACCCAGAGATTTATCACATCTCTTGCATAATTTAATCTCTACATCTGTGGGACACAAATGTTTCGCATTTCTTACATTTATGGGCAGACATCGAAAACATCTGTGCAGGCCCAACACACAAAAACATCTGGAAGACATCTCTGCCTTTTTATGACATACATCTCCTGATCTTTTGTCTGGAACAAGTGTGCAGCTATCAGTAGTAGCTTTATGTGTCGGTTACTGGGCTTCCCGTTTGGGCTCTGACAGGCACAGGGGAAAATGTGATCAGCTCTGAATTTCAGCCCATTTCAGCAAGTGGGGAAGCAATTCAGGGAGCTTCCCACCCACCCACGCTGTGAGAATTTGGACCAGGATGAGAACAAGGCAGCCAGGGTTTGCTGCTAAGCTTGTGGACAGGACTGTTTCCCGAGGGTTCAGGCTGGGAGCTGGGCTGAGCTGCTGCTTTCCTCTCTGGAGGATCCCAGGCTGGTGCAGCACTCACCCCTGGATCAGACACTCTGCTCCTGCTGTTTGTATCCCAGCCCCTCAGGAATAAGTGCTTTGTGCAGGTGGGATGGGAGGCAATGATCTCACCTGGAGATCTTCACTCCCCACTTTTTCTGTGGCCATAGCAGTGAGTCTGGGAGCTGCTGGCTGTGTCCAGGTGAGCAGAGAGATCATGCCATGGCCTTGGGCAGTGAGCACACCGGGGCAGAGTGAGCTGGGGTTCACCAGCCTGTGCCCAGCTGTGCTGCAGTGCCTGTCACAGCCCAGCCACGCTGCACAGTTGGAAGACAGGGAGTCTCTTCTGGCATGAATAAATGCAGTCATTATTCTAAAAGACTTTAAGTCCTTCCATTTGGCCACAGGGTTGGGGAATAGGCCCTGGCTGGTGTTACTTTAGGAGCAGAGCCATTGTGACCCCCAGGTGTGCTGGGGCTGGCCCTGTTTGTACTGGAGGTGTAGGTGGGAACCTGCTGTGGTGTGTTGGAACCCTGGGCACTGAGCATTTTCACAGACCCACGAAGAAGAAGGAAGAAAAAGAAGGACTGGCCTATGCCTGAAAACCTCCATCTTGCTTTATATAGATATTCCTATAGTCTAAACCCCTGCCCTCTAATGTTTCTATCATGTGATATTACACACTTCTGTTCAAACTACACACCCATAATCCCAGTGCTATCATTCAATTTTGGAAGCCTCTTCCAAGGCCTCAGGTTGAATGCAGCGTTCTCCTGGGGGTCAGTGCCTGTCAGCACAGAAAGTCTAAAATGCCCAGTGCCCAGGGTTCCAACAGTGGTGGATGTGGTGCTTGTTTTAAGCACATCCAGGGATGGTGACTCCACCACCTCCCCAGGCAGGCCATTCCAGTACTTTATCACCCTTTCTGTGAAAAACTTTTCCCTGATATCCAAGCTGTGTTTCCCTTGGTGCAGCTGAGGCTGTGTCCTCTGGTTCTGTCAGTGCTGCTGGAGACAGAGCCCAACCCCAGTTGCCCACAGCCACTCTCAGGGAGCTGCAGGNCCCAGCTGCCCACGGCCACCTCTCAGGGAGCTGCAGGGAGTGATCAGGTCACCCCTGAGCCTCCTTTTCTCCAGGCTGAACACCCCCAGCTCCCTCAGCTGTTCAGTGATGTGCTGAATTCCAGGATGGAAATAAGAAATCAGCACAGGAGCTTTTTTCTGTCTTCCTGCAGAGCAGGGGGAGACACGCAGAGCACATCATGACTTGTATTGACAATTGATGGAGAGACAGGAAGATTTATTTAGTGATCAGAATTTAATTTTACTCAGATTTTCCAAAAGCTTGTATACCATTTTAGGAAGGTTAATAATTTTCCATTACAATAATCTGGTTAAAGATCATACAGACAATTTATACATTTTACAACATCTTCTGCTTGCAGAGCTTGATTGAATCTCCTCTCTTCCCGTAAGCAGGTTTAATCCCATCTTCTGTAATCTTCAGAGTTCTGTTTGTTTTTGCCATGGCATCTTGGTTTTTAAACCAGCTATGCTAATTAAGCCTGCTTTACTCTCTGTCTTGTGTATTCCCACAGACTTGCACAGTTAGGAGCTACTGACAGGGAAGGGAGCAGTGCCCATTTCAAATCCTGCCTGATTTCAAGACCTTTGGCACGAGTCAAGGCCGGGTTGGGCATCTCCAGGACAGGGCACGTGGCTGGGAAGATCCAGGGCAGCACTCTGGGCCTCCTCCTGCTGCTGAGGGGCTGTTGCTGGTTGCCAAGGAATAATTCCCTCTTTGCAAACACCACGTTTGTGCAGCAGCAGGGTCAGAGCTTTGGTTGTACCAGGAGGGGCTGGCTGGTGTGTCCTGCCCAGCCTGGACCTGCACCCATGGCCTGGAGCAGGGCCTGTGGCTCCGGCAGCCCCCGGCGCTGAGCTGACTCCCGAATTGCCGCCGTTAAGATGACAAAAAATTTACAGCCAAAAACCCCAGCCAAAGCCTAAATAACGCCCTCCAAATGCCCGCAGTGGCAGGGTCAGGGTGACAGGGCCACTCCCTGTGCCCCTGCAGCGAGGTGGCATTTCCCCTGGGGACACGGAGGGTGGGGACATGCCCGCCTCAGCCTCCTGCAGAGATGGGGCCTCCAGGGCTTTGGGAGCTGGCAGGAGCAATAAAATCAGAGCTGAGACTTGGCAGGAAAGGTCTGCAGGAGGAGAGCTCCCCGGAGGCAGCCACTGCTCCCCCCAGACACAATACTCCACTGATTCCAAGCACATTTTTTCTCAGGCAGAGCTGGATAATCTACGGGAATGTTAAACACCAAAATGAGTAACAAGCTTGGCTGGAATTCCTCTGCAGGACAAGCAATGATCTTGTGTTCCCCTCCAGGGGTAAGCAAGGAAGAGGTCAGTGTTCCCAAGTCACCCAAACGGCCCAACCCACAGTGAAAGTGCCTTGGATGCTTTAGGGTTGGAACGGTCTGGGGGAGAGGGAACTGGCAGTGTCACATCTGTGTGTGTCACTACCTTGCTTTCCTGTCACGAGCAGCAGTTCTTCTGCAAGGCGTGAAGATTGCCGAGCTCACCTTGCTAAGCTCACAGCTCTGGAAAAGAGTTTTGTGTCCCCAGTAGCAGCAGTGTGTCCAGGGGACAGCCAGGCACTGTGCCAGGAGAGTGGGATCCTCAGCTGGAGGAGAGAAGGGTCACGGAATCACAGTCCCAGAATGGGTCAGGCTGGAAGGGACCTCAGTGAGTCCCATCTGGTGGGGGACTCCCTGCTCCAGCAGGGCCATCCCAGAGCTCAGGGCACAGGATTGTGGCCAGGCAGCTCTGGGATATTCCCAGGGAGGACACTCCACCCCTCTCTGGGCACTCCTCAGGGCAGAAGTTCTGACTCCTGTGCAGGGGAATTGCTGGGCTCAGGCCCTGCCCAGGGCTCTGGGGCCACTGCTGGGCCTGGAGCAGAGCCTGGGTCCTGCTCTGACCTTCCCTGCACACAGGGACAGACAGGGACACCCAGGGACAGACATGGACACACAGGGACACTCAGGGACAGACAGGGACAAACATGGACACATAGGGACAGACAGGGACACCCAGGGACAGACAGGGACACTCAAGCACAGACAGGGACAGACAGGGAGACACACAGGAACACCCAGAGACACACAGGGACACATGGGGACACTCAGGGACACCCAGGGACATCCAGGGACACCCAGGGGCACCCAGAGCTGAGGGTCCCTCTCAGCTGGGGCTCCTGTCCAGGCTGAGCAGCCCCAGCTCCCTCAGCCTTTCCCAGGCATGGAGATGCTTCCTCAGCTCCAGGAGCTCCTGTCCCTGCTGTGGTGAAGATCCAGAGCTGGACCCAGCACCCCAGATGTGCCCCCAGGACTGGGCAGAGGGGCAGGATCACCCCAGAGGTGCCTCCAGGGCTCAGTGGCAGGAATATCTAGTGGATGGAGGGTCTCCTCTCTGGGATGTGTCTTCTCAGAAAAAGAAACAGCCATCCTCTCCCATGGGAGCAGAGGTTAGGCCTCCCAGCAAGGTGGTTCCTATCTCCATCCCAACATCTGTGAGGCCCGACAGGGACATTTCACATTCTGGATCCCAAAAAGTTTGGGGCACAGAACAGCACCACAAGTGACTCAGAAATGACCAGTGTCTGCTGCCAAAGTCATGGCCACTGATTTTTCTCTTCCCACACTGGGGGACAAGCAGTGCCTGATCCAGAGTCATGTCCCATCTGATGTCTTTGGGGACGTGTCCCAGGAGGCCATTTCTCCTTCTTCAGCAAAGGCAGTGGGCAGCAGCGAGGGGTGCAGCTCACCACACACCCATGGCACACGAGGCAGGTGGAGCTGTGCTTGTGCACACACAGCCCCTGATTTCCACAAATCTCGTGCCCAGGGTGGTTCCTGGGGACCCCAGAGCCCCACGTGTCTCCACAGGACGTGGTGGCAATCCAGCTTCCAGCACTGGAGCAGGGGAGGCACATCCAGTCAAGCCCAAAAGCCTCTGGGGCTGTGGGGAAGTTGTGTGGAATTAATTTTCTCCTTCACAAAAACATAGTGTTTTCATCTTTATAATAAAGTGTTCCTGTTTGCATGGGAATGCAGCAAGGGCTGTTTATTTATTTGCTTTTAATAACTGAGAACTGTTTACTTCTAAAGCGTTCTCCCGGTTTTCTTCCCCTGAAAATCCTCCCAAGAGGTCAAGGGAAGAAAGACGAGGTGTTTGTTTTTTCATTAAAATTTCTATTTTGGCAAAAACCCCTCCCTCCAAGAAGGAACAAAATAAGTGCTCAGAGCTGGGGATCGGTGCTGCCTGACAGATCCCTCCAGTGCCCAGAGGAGCTGCAGGCATTTGCAAATGAGCAGCAATTCCCAGGTTGGGGCACTGGGACCAGCATGTCGAGGTTGTTCGTGTTCTGAGCCGCTCCAGGAAACCTCCCTCAGATTCTTGGCGCGGGCCTGGGCTCTGTGATCTGGCATTGACCCCCTGAAAGGCACATGGAGGCTCATTATCATTTGCTGACCCAACTCCTGTTTTCATTCCTCGTGACAGGAATCTGCACAGTGTTTAATGCAAACAAGAGGAAACACATTTATTGCCCTTTCTAAAAAATTCTGATGTTTCAAAGCCATGGTCAGAAAGCTGGAGTGACTAAATTCTTCTGTCTCTGCACACCCAGCTCTGAATACTTTGTGCTCTCTGCTTAGGAAAACATCTTACAAAATTCTGCCTAGGAGATATTTCTTTTACACGTACTGGACCTTCACTGAGGGGCTGCAGGGCTCAGTTTAAGGTCAGTTGTACTGTCTGCTTACAGGAACAGCCAGTTCTGTGCAGGAAACTCAATTTCTGCTGTAATTCTCCCCTACAGAAACCAAATCTGACAGTGTCTTGATTTTCTCATGGGCTTAGCCAGATGTGTGACTCTCAGCTAACCTGCACGGCCATGGGGCTGTGCTCAGCCACCCCACCAGCAAAAAGGAGGGGGATGCTATTACAGAGTGCAAAAATTCCCAAAATAAGAATTCTTTTGTTTTTAAACACTAAAAAAAAGTTGATTCAGCTCTAATCTTGTACCAGTTTTACTGCGATTTAATGGCACTCACTGCTGTGGAGTCAGACTTCATAGGCTCAGGTGAGATCAAGATGTGATCCAGCCAGCACAGACTGTGGGACATGCTCTGCCCAGGCAGGAGTTCAGCCAAAGGGGATCCTGGCCACGGTGTCATTTACCTGGTGCTGGCACAGAGCTTGGGACCTGCCCCACTGATTTGCAATCTGAGCAGATGTGAAAGGAAAAGACCATTATTTTAATCAAATTAGAGCTCTGTGCACTGCTGCTGAGAACAGCCTGAAGGATAACACATTGTTCTGAGGGCACTTCACTGCCATGAGTGCTGTGACCTGGTAAATCACGTCAGGAAACTCATTCTGAGCAGCTTCAAACACATCTGTCATCTTTAGGGGTTTGTAAATTCCAGCTGATCACAGCAGAGTGCTTTACACTTGCAGCCTTCCAAAAACTGAGAAACCGAAAGGGTGTTTACAAGAGCATGAAGTGACAGGACAAACTGACAGAAAGAAGGTGTAAATTAGATATTGGGAAGGAATTGTTCCCTGTGAGGGTGGGCAGGCCCTGGCACAGAGTGCCCAGAGCAGCTGTGGCTGTCCCTGGATCCCTGGCAGTGCCCAAGGCCAGGCTGGATGGGGCTGGGAGCAGCCTGGGGCAGTGGGAGGTGTCCCTTCCATGGCAGGGGGTGAAAGAGATGATCTCTAAGGTCTCTTCCAACCCAAACCATTCCATGATTCTGTTATTCTATAAATTACTATTTCAATATCCAGCATGTCAGTCCACCTCATGTTTTCTGGAGCTGTCAGGGACACTCAGCCACTTCCTTGAACGCTGCAGAACTGGGGCGGTGATTTTGGTGACCCTGATAAACCCAGACTGACGCAGCTCTGCTTTTTCTTGTACAAATGAAACTCTAGTCCAGGAGAAAACAAGTTATTAGGCAGGTGAACAACAGCTTTCTGTTGCTCCAAGATGTTTGCAGGGCAGGGTGGAAGCAAAAATTTCCTATCCATGGGATCCATGGGATGCTCAGAGCTCTGCCTTTTCACCAGACCACCCCAGCACGCCTGGAGGTCTGCAGGATCCCTGGATGTTTGTAGGAGCCTTGTAAAGACTCCTGTCTCACTAGCTCAGGGCTGTTTTCCCTCCCAGCTGACTCTCCAATGGGCAGTCAGTCTGACAGTGATGGGCAGCACATCTAGGCTGTGTTGCTTACAGAGCACACAGCTCAAAATCCCTGCTCTTCAGTTAAGTGAGTTGTGTATCTTACCAGGACTGCAGATGAAATAAAGTGCTGTCATGCTGAGAATGGCTTCACGGTCTTACCCTGTCCTCAACATAAAGATTAAGGGGAGAAGTTCTGGTTCAAGTGTTTGAGTGCCTGTATAATTGAATTTCATGCTCGCCCATTCCCTCTGAAGTGGTGTACACAGGCAGTCACTTGAAAGGGGGAAAATCTTGTTCAAACCCTCTGTGAACTTTCCTACATTCAGTGAGGTTTTTAGTAGTGGGTAAATCCTGTTTAGACCCCTTTGGGATGTTGATGAGAAAGAGCTTTGCTTCATAAATGCTTCTGGGGACATGTTAGAGCTGGGATTAATACATGGGAATCACAATTTCATATTTGGACTCAGAGTTTATTAATTCTTGTCTATGGTACAGCCTCATGAGTCGTGAGTTCTGACTAGCAAGGTAGAAAATGGAGCACCTCTAACTATTTCTAAGGTCTTTTAAGTGCTAATCACCCAATAACAAGATGATACCTGTATTATTTATCATTTTAACCCAGTAACTGACCACCCAGGTCCACAATGCAGATCTTTTTCACCCAATTAGAAAAAAACACCCAAAACCATGAAAAAGAAGGTGAAGAAGGACTTAGACAACGCTCTAAATCCTCAATATACATATTGTCCCATATATATTACTGTAGTAAATTATATGTTACTATAATACTGCTATATTACTCTCTACTAAAACCCCAAATTCTGAGTTTTTCACCCTCTGAGATCACACAATGCCATTCAAACTCCACACCCACAACCCCAGTGCTGTCACTCAAGCCTGTTCCACAGCCTCAGGTCAGATGCAGTGCTTGCTTGAGGGTCAGTGCCCGTCAGCACAGAAAGCCCAAGGTGCTCAGCTTCCAGAATTCCAACACAGCCCTGCATGCCCACCCCAAGAGCCCATTCCTGCCCCACCACCTGCACAGAGGGCACTCCTGGGCACCACCCCAGTGCTCCCCTGGAGAAAGGCAGAGCCTCTCTGCTCCGAGCGGGGCGCTGAGGCCAGATTTGGAGCTCCGCTGCTGCCAGCAGACGTTTGAGCAGCACCCCTGCACATGACATTTGTTTGCTCAAATGTAACACGATTCATGGGCTCTTGGGGAGCGTGCTGATGCTGTGACATTAAGCAGCCTGATCACTCCTGTGCTTGGCAGGAGCTCAGCCCTGCTGAGATATGGCTCGTGCCCAGCACCTTCCCCAGCAAAGTGTGTGCTGGCATAAATATGTGAGTAATGCAGGTGACAGAGCTCTGTGGCTCTGGCTGATTATCCCTCGGGCTTTTATGTAATTTATGCTCCGAAAGTAACTGTGCTCAGTCTTGTCCGTGGATTTGATTCCTTTCATGTGGTTTTCTGCGCTAACGAGATTAAATCGCTTCCAATAGGCACCGTTTTAATGGAGATGATAAACTTTTATTGAACTCAAGCACATTAAAATGAAATGTAAGCAATAGGTGACTTTAGCATGAGTCTAGAGTCCTTTCCAATCTGGATCAAGCCAGCATACCTTCCCTGTTAAGCAACAGCCAGCACCCCAGCACGTTTTATGAGCTTCTAAAAGAGCCGAAAAATCCTTCCCCCACGGCGCTTCCCAGTTTCAGTGCTGCTGGAGGCTGAGGTGGAGCATTCGTTGGAGCAGCTCCATGACCTGGTGGTGCAGCCACGGAACGAGGCATAAACACAGCTAAGTACAGGACTTCACATCTCCTGAAAACAGGAAAGCAGGGGATGGGTAATTTGGTGTTTTACAGCAGCTTTGTCTGCTAATCTGTGATCTGTTTGGTCTGCCAGTAGGATTATTATGGTGGGTTTACTGAAGAAGTGCCAAAAATGATGTTAAATAAACTGTTTACACAATGTAACTAGAGGCTGAAAAGCTAAACAGAGAGTCCCAAACTCGGCCCCATCGCAGGTTTGAAGAAAAATAAACTCCTCAACACTTTCAACTGGACGCTGCTGCTCTGCAGAGGCTGCTCTGTTTGTTGAATATTAAAACAGAAAATTAATGCATTTCCCCCTCTTTCTGGGGCTCCTTCCAAAGGTCTCATGGTTGGAAACATGATCGGATCATTTTGAGCTCCTTGGCCGTCCTTGGAATTTGCTGTGATCATTTCAGTCGTTATAAAATATTCAGGTTTCAGAACGACTGCGAGAAACCCCATCACTCTTTAGAAGTGGGTTGTGTAATATTATTCCTGAGAGGACAGGAAGAGCCAGTGCTGGTTCTGTGTTTTCCAAGGAATTATAAGGGACACCTGGGGGGCAGAAGTCAGTGGTGGTCTCCAGTGTAGAGGATGGGGGGGTCATAAAAAATGTCCTCTGCACCAGTGGGTGGGTGATATGGGAGAGCTCTCCACCAATTAAAAGGGAAATTTGGAGGCACACAAGAACTTTCTTGCCTTTCCTCCACGTTTGCCTGTCTTCTTCAAGGGTGTTTCGTTGCTGAGGAAGGAACTTGAGTGGAATTTGGAAGTATCAGTGGTGTCAGCTTTTTGGCTAGGGAATTGGATGGAAATCTCTCTTGAATTCGGAGTATTTCTGTTAGCCATAGCCTGCCCCCCCAGCAATCCAGACAGTTTCTGCAGCACATGGGATAAGCACGCAGTTTGTGCAGGGGCCCATCAGTTACAGCCAGTGTTTCAGTCCTTGCTTTAGGGCCTGAGGGTGTGAATTTGTTGGGTGCTTTTTTCGTTTCTTGGTTTTTGGGTTTGTTTTTTTTTTTAACTATGTTGAGATGAACAGGGCATAACTGGCATTGGCAACAACTTCAGGGCCCCATCCAGGATGGGCCTTTGGTGCTTGTGTGGGGTTTGTGAGTAACAAATTCCGTAGAGATCAAGGAACTCCACGTGTGGTGCCCATCGAGGACAGGGTGGTAGGACAGAGTGTGCCTGGCACTGCTCGCACAGATCTTGTGTTGATGTTCCCTGAGCATTTCAAAACAGTGGGCAGAGAGGCATCACTGACAGAGCTTGCATGGGCTTTCAGAATTCCCTCGTCAGAGGTGGCTGGAGTAGCTGGGTCATCCACGGCACGGCCAGGGTTCAAAGCCTAGAGGCAGGCTGGAAAATCAGCCCTCCTTGTCCTGGTGCAGACCTACAACAGGGCTGCCAGGTTTCCTGCTGGGTTTCGTGCTGTCAGCTCTCTTCACAGATTTTGTACAAAAATGAGGGAGATGCTGTTGAAGGTGCAGTGTAAAAATGCCACTTGAACATGCCTGTGTGGTTTGGCTCAGTCTGACGTGTATGCTCCGTGAGAGAGCTTTGGGCATATGGAGACACAATTTATTTATTTTTTCTATAGGAACCAGCTTTACTAATTGCACAATCTTGCTTTGTTCGCCGAGATCCTGTGCTTAGATAAGGCAAAGCTGTGGTGACACTGCACACACAATCACGTAGACGCTGCAACACATGTTCAATATGTTTAAAAGTGAGGGGGAGAAAATTCAGTAACCAAATGCCATTTTTTTTCCCCCCCCCCCAAAAAAAAAAAAAACCCTGTAAAACCAGCAGATCTGCCTTAGAGTGGTGCACAAAAGGTCACTACGGAGTCAGTGTCCCACACAGTGAGGGCAAGTGATCTCCTGCTGCCACCTCGGCCACTTGCTGGCAGCAGAGGAATGTGGAGAGCTGTGAGCCAGGCACAGCAGCATCCAGGAGAGACAGTGTCCCTGCTCTCCAGGGACAAAGTGACAACCTGGCACAGCGGCTCAGGGGCAGGGTGACATCTGCCGTGCAGGCAGTGGGGGAGTGTCAGCCCTGCGGCTGCAGGGTGGCCCCACTGGTGTGGGTCTGGGCTGAGGGAGAGGGGCAGTCCACTGGCTGCAGTCACAGGGGACAGCCCTGGCACAGCTCAGCGTCAGAAGGGGCTTGAGAAAATCTGCTTTTGAGACCCTTCTGTACCTGGGTGGATTTGCCACGAGACACGCAAGAGCAGAGACACAGACCCGACACCACAGACCCCTCCCCAAGCTGTGCTGCAAAGCTCTGAAGGAGAGGCTTCCCAGCAAAGAAATCAAGTGTTCCCCTCTTGTTTTTCTTTTCAAAAGGACTGGGCTTGCTGAAGATGTCCCGAGTTATTCAGCTCAAAGGGTTAAAGTTTGGCAGTGTTGCAAGCAACCGAACAATGGGTCATATCATGGAAACTGTCAGGCAACCTTAAATATAGCTGTTATGATCTGCATAGTCTGCAATGCTCTGGAAACCAGGATGAGCAGCAAGGGGAAAAAATTCATAAAGTCCATGGAGTTGTTTAGGTTAGTCAGGAACAGAGAGCACTGCAGGGAGTGCAGAAAGCCAAAGGGCGCCCAGGGAAAGGGGCAGGCAGTGGGAGGGCAGGGGCAGGGAAAGGAGCCCACCAGGAGGAAGACTCGGATGAGCCAGACTGGAATGATGTTGGGGAGGGGTGATGCTCAGTGTCTGGCTGGTTTTGGAAGTTTAACGGATTTATCTGACAGCAACTGGTGACCCCCTTTCCCCCAGACCTTCTCCTTTGGCCACTCACACATGCCCAGACACTGGAGAACGCGTTTGGTGTTCACACAAACCAATCTGACAAGGAGCCAGGAGTCAGGGGCAGGTTCAGCATTGATGTGGGGGTCCCACATCCTCACGGGGACCCTCACCACTCACCAGGAGGGGCCTCAGCATGAGGCTGTCAGCTCCTTCTCCTGCAGCATCCCAAGCATCCCTTCTGAGATAGCCAGCAAGCGTGGCCTGAACTTGGAGCCCGAGAGCTTCAAAGTGAGTTGGAAACTATTTTATCACGGCGAGATCAGTGCAGGCTGCGGTGCTGGAAGCCAGTGGGGCTGGGGAGCTCTGTTACGGGAAGCGACTCTTGCTGTGCTGTCTGGGCTCGAGCCTGGCACGGGGAGCGAGGCCTGAGGAGCTCTGAGCTATGCAGGAGGTCACACCCGCCATCCCCGCGGCCTCCAGCCCTCCAGGCAGATGCTCAGCTGGAACGGGGTTACAGCCAGGGAGCCTGAGTGATTTATACCACTGGAAGAGGTTTTTGTTTCCCTTCTTCCTCCCCGGTGCCTTCCTTAGCCAGCAGCACCGACAGGCAGCTGAAGGGCTGTGGGGGAGTCCAAGTGCCTCACCCACAGCCATGGCCCAGCTCAGACATGTCACAGGGAATGGCACCTCAAGGGACACCACGGCCCTGCTGCCTCCTTGCAAGGACAAACACAGCAGTTTCCCTGCTGGCCCATGACCTGCCATTTGCTGGCCACGTCTGCAGAGCCCCTTGGGGACAAAATGACCTGCCATTAGCTGACCATGTCTTCAGAGCCCCTTGGCCACTCTCTTGGGCATAGACTGATCTTGGGAGTGAGTTTTTGCTCCTGTCAGTGCCCTTCCTGTCCATCCTCCCAGAATTTCCATCTGTCTCCCCATGAGCTGTGCTCACTGCCCCACGGTCTCGTGTGACACCTCATGGCCCACACAGCCTCCCTTGTCCCCATCTGCTCCCCTCAGCTCCAGCTGCCATCATGGCTGAGATCAGCATCCTGAAGGCCAAGCAGGGACAGGAGCTGCTCTTGGACAGACCCTCAATCCTGAAATCATTGGAAAATTCGCAGGGACAGTTTGGGACAGGTCTGTGCCAGAGGAGGGCTCCAAGGCACGGAGGGACACCCCCTGTGCTACATGGCACAGCGCTGACCTGAGTATTTCCACTGGCCTTTTCTTGACCATTTTTGGTCCCTTTCATTTGTTTTTGAATCTGTTCCTCCTCTTTGCCCAAGTTCTTTTGCGCTAATTGGGAACTGGCTCCTCTCGGGGTGGGAGGTCTGTCAGGACCGCCTTATGACAGATTTACTTTGTCTCTCTGTCTCTGCATTTTGGCAGTTTGGTTCTTCTGCAATGTTCTGGATTTGGATTTTGCTTCTCAACGCTGATATCCTCACAATAGGCAGCCTATGGATTGAATAAATTAAAACATAACGAGCTGGAATGCAACTGGCAGCTCTGCAAGATCCCCATCAGCACAGCAGGGCTTGTTAATGCACAGCTGAGCTGTGTCTCTGGGCAGGCACGAGCCCATGGCCACAGCCTGGCTGGGTGGCTGAGCCCAGGTGGGATGTAGATGTGCTGGACAGTGTGCTGGACAGCGTCCTGAACCACAGCAAAGGGGCAGAGGGGTGGGAAGTGTCATCCAGTTATCAGATTCAGAAGGAGGACAAGTCTAGAAGACAGACTTCACTCACGTTGATCCTTGCGCCCCACATGCTCTGGGTTCATCAGTCTTTGCTCTGTGACTGGAGGCTCTCCTCCATCCCACCAAAACCTTGCAGCTGGGTCCCTCCTGCAGCACAGTGGCTCTGTGCTCATGCCAGCCTTGTCCCCTGCAGAGGGGTGTCTGTATCGTTTTTCCTGCTCATTTCTGCTGTGGAGGATCCATCCAGGGGCTGTGTCTCTCTTTCCTGCTTCTGCTTTCCCTGCAAAATTTCTCCTTTTGTCAGCCCGAGCTCACCCAGGCTCATTTTCAAGCCAAAGGGACTTTTGCTAACCCACTGCTAACTTGGCTGGCCTGTCAGCAAATGCAACAGCCTCAGAGAGCCCCAGTCCCTGTCCTGTGGTGGAGGTGACACACAGAACACCCGGCTGTGACAAGCAGCTGATGAACGAAGAAAAGGAAACCGTGGGTGGCACTGAGTGTGGGAGCCCATGGCCAGCGTGGGATTGCAGGAATGCTCATCCCAGCTTGCAAGGCATCAGGAGGAGATCCAAACCCAGGGAAGGCCCTTGAGAAATGCATAGCACGCAGGCTGAGGCCAGAGCTGTGATGGGAACTCAGGCAGGGAGCAAATGGGAAATAGGGAAGCAGGGTGGGAAAGCGGTTTTCTTTCCCTCCTGAGGATGCTGCCGCTCACTGCAAGCCAAGACCCGCGAGCTGTGGGCAGCCCTGGCACCTCCCCTGCTGCCCTGGCCAGCCCCTGGCAGCTGTGGAGTGCATGGCACAGGTACTGTTTGCTTTGGGTCACACGCGCCCCTCAGCAGCGCAACAGGAAAGCGAATGTGACACGCGCACGCGTCAGAGCTCGCTCACGTTTCCTGACACAGCTCTGCCCAACAGGGCTGGCCAGCACCTGCTTTTCATTAGGGCACATGCTCTCCCCAGTGCCTGTCTGCAGTCGACCACAGGAGCAGGAGAAAGGCCAGCACATTAGAAAAATCTGGGATGAACAGAGGGGTCTGGTTAGGGTCTGCCCAGGAAGGTGAGAGGAGCAGATCAGCACTTTTCTCCTGGAAGGAGAAGCAGGCTGAAGGTAAGGGGCATCTTGGACAAGCACTGACAGGGTGAAGGGCAGGAGGGTTTCAGAGGAGTGAAGAAACCACAGCAGAACAATTTCTCTGGGTACTCTGAGGTGTGTCAGGCCATTTTCCTTCTTGTTTCTCCTGAGTGTCTCACAATTAGTGAGATTCTGCTGTTGTTTGAAACCTGGGCAAAATCTGTGCCCTCTCTCCCCGAGGTCTGGATACTCACCTTGCTCTTGGGAAGAGAATTTCTGCACAGAATTCAGTTTACCTCCAAAACCAACCGTGCTCCCCTTCCCAAGGTAGGACAATGGTAGGACCACAGCCAAAGTTTCCAAGATTGGTTTCTCATTTATTACTGTGGGCTACATCTAAATCCTAACAGCAAGGCAGGGAAACCATCAAACCTCACCAGTGCCCATATAATGCAAATTAAGAACTGAAATAGGTGATGAAGTCAAGCCAGAGGGATGGCTGGGGAGGGGGCTCAGAGATTCACTGCTGGTTAGTCCAAGAAGGGATGTCATCTGGCTTGTCTTCCTGCACAAAGCAGGCCAGACTCTTTACCCCAGTGAGTACTTGAAGAGCACGTATCTTGGTGGTTGCTTTGTATTGATTTTTGAGTTGGCAATAGGAGGAGCTCCTCCCATGTTTGAGTTGTTCCAATGCATTGCATTCCACATCAGATCTTCAAATTAACCTAATGATCAGCTTGATTAAATTATGGTAAATCAAGTAACATACCCATGTCATCTTTCTGGAAAGACATCAGTCTTGTTCAGCTCTGAACCTCCCAAATCAGCTCACATTTGACTAGCTGTGTCTCTTCCAATCCAATGGGGATTTGGGACTAGACACCCTGCTGAAGTCCCTCCAACCAAAATTTCTTTTCTTCTATTTATAGCTTGTCTTAGGAGAGTCAACTCTTTGCATGGGCTTCAGCTTTTCTGGGGACCCCTCAGTTCAGCTCTGAGCACCCAGGGACACCTTCCACTGTCCTGGGTTGATCCAAGCCCCATCCAACCTGTCCTTGGACACTGCCAGGGATCCAGGGGCAGCCACAGCTCCTCTGGGCACCCTGTGCCAGGGCCTCACCAGCCTCACAGGGCACAATTCCTTCCCACTATTGAGACCTTTCAGGAAATGAGGCTCTCATCCAACTTTATGAGCCACCTTCAAAAAATGATTAAGACATGCAAATTTTGCATCATTTTCTGATTTCCTCTCGACTTTTCACAGCCACACCTGAGAAACCTTTTCAAAGCAGCACACCAGGTCCTGAGAGCTCCCCATTTGTTCTGTGCTTTGGTGGCTCAGCCCGTGCACAACCCACAGGTAGCACCCACTGAACCCTGATGGCTTGGATCTCCACCTCCAGCAGCTCTCATGGCAGCTTGTTCAGCTGGAGTCGCTGAAGGTTTGAGAGGTTTTTCTGCGCCTCAGCCTTCCCAAGCACTCTCACCTTCCCCCCACACAGGGATTGTGCTGGGTCCTCTTACTCCTCATCCCCGAGCCAGCTGACTTTAGCCAGAGAAGGACTGGAAATCCTGCTGCTCTGGCCGAGTGGGTAGAAAAGAGAAGGGGCACCCCACGCCTCACAGTGTGGAAAATCTCCAGGGTTTGAAGAGAAGGAATTCGCTCGGATTCACGTGGCAGTGTTTGCCTGACACCTCCTGCGCGTCCCCCGGCGGGCAGCAGGGCCGGGGAGATGCTCTGGCAGGCAGCGGGGCCGGGGAGGTGCTCTGGCAGGCAGCGCAGCTTTCAGGAGTTCCTCACACCAGCCTGATGAGCCCCCAGGGGGAACGGCAGCGTCCGGAGGGACGGAGGTGGGGCCGTGACCCGGTGCTTGTGGAGAAAGGCAGCAGGAATTAGATCTGTTCCATCAGATAAACAGCGCGAGTCTCTAATTTCCAAACAAGCCCCAATGGCCCCTTTCCCCGGGCTGTTCTGCTGTGACTAATCGTGCTGGTAGGTGTTGGGTCAAAATCAACAATGGTTCTCCACTAAGGTCACTCACTTTCTCTGTTTACACTGCTAATTTTATCGCTGCTCAGAGTGGCTAATGGTATTATTTATACTTTTAGCAGTGATAAATGCTGGTGCTATATAAAGGCTCCCTGGCACGGGCAGGTTAAGGGCTGATATGGCACACCCAGGACTTTATCATCAAAGGAATTAGCACTGTGCCTAAGAGCTTTCCTGGTTTTCTGCAAAGCTGAACATTTATGAATGGGGAATGGTGACAGCAATTAGCAATGGTGGTGGTAATAGCAATTATTAGCAATGGTGACCTTTAAGAGCCTGGATTTTACACATCTCCCCAGGAGGGTGAAGGGAAACCCCTCAGCCTGCTTCCCTAGTTGTGAGTGTGTAAAACAGGGGCTGTGGGAGAGCAGAGGCAGAGCTGCACCCCAGCAAACACCCAGCCCTCCATCTGAGAGCTGCTGGGAGCAGGGATGCACAGCCCAGGGTACCGGGGTCTCCCTCAGGGCTGGGCAGCCCCAGGAGCAGCCCTGGGGTTACTGCAGTGCTCAGAGAAGGCTTCTCATTCCTCTGGGAAGATGTTTACTTTGCAGTGAAAACCCACGGCCCACGTTATTCCAGGGAAAGCTGGCTAAAATCCAGGCAGTTTGACCCAGGGATGCCACTGAGGTGACTCACTGAACTTGCAGTTTTGGAAACTCCTGTCACTCATCCTGTCTGGAGGAGCCCTTGGACTACATCACCCAGGATGCTCCGTGAGGTCTTCCCTAGGAGCTGGGCTGATGCATGGTGAAAGCCCTTGGCTGCAGCCCAGCCTGTCCCAAACAACCATGAGGCCCTGATGTGTCTTTTCTAATTGGAAAACTCACCCTTTCCCAGTGAGAGATGGTATTTTAAGAAACTTTTTTTGTGATATTTGATTCCGTCTTGAGAGAAAACTCTTGGCCTTTTTTTCATCTTGGAAAAAGGACATGGGAGCATGAAAGGGGTCTCAGGGCCAGGGAATTGGGAAGATCTGTTCTGGAGACATCATGGCCATGGGCAGCAGAGGAGGGACAGCAGTTAATGTGAATTTTGGAAAGGGAAATCAAACAGAATTGCTGCATGTCAGGAAAACAAGCAGAGAAAAGCAGCATGCAAGGAAAATGGGCAGGACTTGGACATCACATCAAGACAGAGACTGTAGCTGTGCTGGGAAGGCTGCTGGATGTGCTCTCAGATCCTCATTCCTTGTGTGCTGTCCATATTTAACATGCTGCGATCCCCACAGCACCCCAAACCCAAAATTTAATCATTCTAAGAATTCCTGGATCCTGATCTTCATTCAAACTAAATCCACCTGATACAGACACTGCTCTCCCAGGATAAATAAGTGTGAGCCCAAGCCAATTTCAACCCCTGCTTGGAGCCCCTGTGCTCTCTGCACATCTGCTTTCCTTCCTGCCCTGCACATCCCACTCCCAGTGTCCCCTCTGTGGTGGGAGGGTGACAATGATTCTGCAGGACCACGGGCTGGAAAGGAGACAGGGAGCAGAGGCTCCATTTATTGAAGTGTCTTTTTCTCAGAACATCTGCTGGGCTCAGGGTGTGGCTCTGGGTGTGTTGAAGGCTCAGGAATGGGGTTGATTGCACAGACTGGGGGTGTCCCGTGGTGGATGCTGCCTCAGGGGAAGCTGGACCACGTGCAGTAACCACTGTGTGTGCAATAGGTACAGCTCACAGCTGCTTCCAAATTCCCTGCAGGGCAGGAGTGGGCCAGGGGAGCTGATGTGGGTCCCAGGTGAGGTGTGGCTCTCCTCTGTGCATGGAGTTACCAAACCCCAAACCCAGCACCATGGAAGGGTGGTGATCCTGCCCTGTAGCAGCAGTGTGGCCCCTCCATGGATCACTCTGGATGGATCCTCACCCCCAGAGATTTGTTCATGTCTTATGAGATCAGGATTAAACTGACAAAGGTCTGGATTTGGTTCCAGGGATCCCCTGGGCTCAGATTTCCTCTACACAGGTTGCCTGCTGCTCCCAGCAGGGTCTAGGGCCACAACCTGTTGTCACAGGCAGGGCGTGTGGGGAAATTTATCATCTATATCCACTGAGGCCTCCTGTTCCTGTCTGGCACGACAGATTTTGGATTAACTGAGAGCCAGCCAATACTTTTGGCACTGGGCAGCTGAGCACACCCACCTCCTATCAGCCTTTGGGGAGACAGGACTTACATATTTTCTGGAAGTTTCTCTCTCAGAGCATTCCAGAGCTCTCACAGATTTTTCCATCTATTGCCCTGCTGGTGTGAAAAGCCAAGAACAGGATCCCTCACTGTTTGCCACATGTGCTTAGGGGCCACTCTCAGCTTTGTATAATGCTACAGTTTCAGAATAATTGATTGCCAGTACTGAGAGGGGCACCAGGGTTGCATTTGTGTGTTTTGAGCAGGCAGCTGACATCACTTTCTGAGCAACTTCTCCTCTCTTCTCTCAATCAAGCCGCTAGAATCCTGCAGAGGGTCACTCTCTGTTTTCAAACCAGTGGATGCTTTGTGCCACTGAGCCTGGATAAGAGTTTTTGGAGTGAACAGGGGTGCTTGTGAGGAGGGAATTAGAGTTGCAAGCCCAGGTGAAGAGACACTTGTTTTGCTTGGTGCTCCTTCCCTGGTGTGATGAGCAGGGTGATGCTGGGCCAGGCAGTCCTGCCATGGGCTGATGGGCTGTGGGGCATTATTCCTTTTAGATTTTCTAAAAGGAAAGACTATATATTTTAATGTGGCAACAATCAACTTTTTTGCAATTCAGAATTCTTCAAGTGGGAGACAAAAACAATTTTTAGAAACTATACCTTTGAGGGCCTGTTTGCTGTAAAGCACCTTGGCACTATTCCTCTTAGATTTTCTAAAAGGAGAGACTATTTATTTTAATGTGGCAACAATCAACCTTTTTGCATTTCAGAATTCTTCAAGTGGGAGACAAAAACAATTTTTAGAAACTATACCTTTGAGGGCCTGTTTGCTGTAAATCAAACAAAAAAAAGGACCTGAGGGACCTGGTGGACAGCACATTGAACATTACAATGAAGGTTAAGGGTATTCTGAGCTGCATGAGGAGAAATGTTTCTAACAGGTAGAGCAGGCTTTGCCTTTCCTTCAGCACCACAGAGGCCACACCTGGAGTCCCGTGTCTAATTCTGCAGTCCCCAGTATGGGAGAGACATGGAGCTACTGGAAAGAGCCCAGTGGCTCGAGAGAGCCCAGCTAGGTTTGGCTGGGAGGTATTTTCTTGTGTTCATTCACAGGCTCTAATAACTGCTACCTGCTTTGGGTCCCGTGGAGATGATTGCACTGTGGTGATAACAGAGCCTTCAGAGAGGACTGCTTGGTGCTCTACATGGACCCCTCTCCCTTCAAGGGTGAGCACATCCTTGCCCTCCAGGCAGTGCTGGGGTGCACAGAGCTGGCTCAGCCCTTGCCTTGGGGCTTCATCCCAGTCAGGAGGTGGAGGTGAAGAGCTGGAGGGAGGTGAAGAGCTGGAGGGAGGTGAAGAGCTGGAGGAAGGTGAAGAGCTGGAGGGAGGTGAAGAGCTGCAGGGAGGTGAAGAGCTGGAGGGAGATGAAGAGCTGGAGGGAGGTGAAGAGCTGGAGGGAGATGAAGAGCTGGAAGAAGGTGAAGAGCTGGAAGAAGGTGAAGAGGTGGAGGGAGGTGAAGAGCTGGAGGAAGCTCAGTGCCCTGGAACAGGAGGTCCTGCTCTGTCCAGCCCCCTCAAACAGGGGCCAGTGTGGGCACATCCCCCCTGAGGAAGTGCTCTGCCAGGTGGAGCTGCAGCCACAGGGCAGCCCAAGCACCTTTTTTTGTTGAACTCTTCCCCGGGGTAAACACGGCACCTCAGCTGAGCTCAGGTCCTGTCCTCAGGGCTGGAGTCAGGAGCTATACATTGTGTTCTGTGAGCCAGCACATGAATGTAAACAGCAGGCTCCAAAACAGTGGCAGGAGAATTAACTGATGCTATATGCTGCTGCTTCATGTTTTCTTTGGAGTTGAGGAATAGGTTTTGGAGAGATTTTCCTCCCCATTTTCTCCTCGTGCCCTTGGACACAGCTCTGTTATCCCCAGCTGACTTGCCTAAGCCTATAATCCCTGGTGCTCAAGAGAGTGAGAAGAAAATAGGATTCAGAGTCCAAATGCCTCATGTGTCGGCCTCTAGAAGATTCCTACCATCTGCTCTGGCCACCAAGCAAAGGGACTGAGCTCATTTTGTATCCTGTCATGTAGTGCTGTTGTGCATAAGGGGCTGGAAGGGCCCTGGAGGGATCTGTCAGCCACAAGTTTGGCCCAAGGACCTGGGAGTGCTGCACACCCCCGGGGAGAGCTGCCCCCAGGCACTGCAGTGCCTGAAAAGCACCTGAGGCTGAAAAGCCTCACCCCAGAGAAACCTGAGAGGCAGATGCTGAGTTCCCACCTCAAGGAGAGGCCTTGCAGTTTGAGAGCATTTATCCTGCGTGCTGGGACTGAGAACGTGCCAGCAATCTTTCTGCTGTTCGAGGTCAAGATAACAAATCACCCAGCACATTTACTCAGAGCAGCCACTGACATGCAAAGGAAGGGCCTCCAAGATCATACCCAGCTCTCTGCTTCTGGCCAGCCAGAGCTCAGAAGCATCTTGATCTGCCAAGGGCACCGTGCTTGCTCCTCTGTGCAATGGCAGCTGCTGTCATTCCCTAGGAATGCCCAGCCAGGAAAATCCAGCTGCTTTCCTACCCTGTGTGTTTCCACATCACTCAAAAGCTGTCAAGCTGCAGCAGTAAGGGTGGATCCCTATTATTTTTGACAATCTGTGTTGGTTTCCATGCTTAGGTACAACCTGTAAGCAGCTGTTGGCACGGGAGAAACTCTTATTTATTGTTAGCTGAGGCAAAATCCTCTTGCCAGTGAAGTCGCTTGCTGCCTTATATTGCAGCAAAAGATGAGTTCACAGTCTTAATTTAAGCTGCTGTCACATACCTGGACTCAGAGCAGCCAATACTTCCCACAGCCTGCAAAACCCAGCCATCACTGCTGGGGTCTAATGCATCAGGGTTCTGACTGCTCCGGATGCTTTCCAGCATCACAGCACAGTTCCAGGGAACAGGCAGCGTGACAAGCCTTGGCTTTATTCAGCTTCACCAATCCCTGGCTGCAAGGCAGGGGCAGCCAGGGGCAGGGATCATGCCCAGGGATGTCCCTGTGCTGCTTTCTGGGTGGAAAATGGGGAAAAGGAGCAGCCAGCACATCCCTGGGCTGGGGTGCTGGTTCTGTGAGCTGGACACCTCTGTTACAGCTGGCATCATCTCCCTTCCACCAGCAGCCATAAGCCCCGCTCCTTCTTTTTCCCCTAAATCAAAGATTCTGTAGAAATGTGGCCTTATAAACACTGTTCAGTCACTTCATCATATTTTCTTGGATGAGTTAAATTAATTGAGCTACTTTAATCTCTCACTAAAACATGCCCTTTGGACGTGATGTTTTTTTCTCTGTAGCTTGCTTCGGAACCCTTTCATTTTTCCATTTTTCGGTATCTTAAAAGAAACTCATCAGGCTAAAAATGGGAAGGCTCTTCCAGCGTGGCCTTACCAATGTCATAAACAGATAACTTTGACACCATTCTCAGAGTCAGTGTCACCCAGGCTCTGCAGGCATTCCCACACGGGGACAGAGCGTCGCTGGGGCTGATGTTGTCAGCAGTGATCCCAAAGTCACTTTTAAGGCCGTGGCTTGCTGGGGTACAGTGCATTGTCTTGCCCACAACATCGTCATCTTCCTTCTTGAAAGTAAAAAATTTAGCTGGCTTCAGTCCAGGGAAGGGAATGGAGCTGGGAAGGGGCTGGAGAATCAATCACAGGAGGAGCAGTTGAGGGAGCTGGGAAGGGGCTCAGCCTGGAGAAAAGGAGGCTCAGGGGGAACCTTGTGGCTCTGCACAACTCCCTGAACAGGAGGGGACAGCCTGGTTGGGCTCTGCTCCCAGGGCACAGGGACAGGAGGAGAGGGAATGGCCCCAGGCTGGGCCAGGGCAGGCTCAGGGTGGGCAGCAGCAGGAATTTCCCCATGGGAAGGGAGCTCAGGCCTTGGAAGTTCCCAGGGAGGTTTGGAGTGCCCATTCCTGGAGGTGCCCAAGGAGGTTTGGAGGTGGCACCCAGTGCTCTGGGCTGGGGACAAGGTGGGGATTGGGCACAGGTTGCTCTCTGTGCTCTTGGAGGGCTTTTCCAACCTCAGTGATTCTGTGATTCTGTGTCCAAGACTGGACTCTGTAATGCCCAGCTAACCAAACCCTCCATTACCTCCACCTTTCAAAAGCTGCAAGCACTAAATACTGATGTTTTTCTACTACAACACATTTCTTCAGCTTTGAAAAGCACAGCA
Source organism: Rhadina sibilatrix (assembly GCA_013400275.1). Taxonomy (NCBI): domain Eukaryota; kingdom Metazoa; phylum Chordata; class Aves; order Passeriformes; family Phylloscopidae; genus Rhadina; species Rhadina sibilatrix. The sequence continues at coordinate 75,761 of VWYO01019351.1, forward strand.
GCAAATATATATATTTTTTTTTCCCCAACAAGAATAATTTTTCCCTGATCAGCATTAAAGAGCCCATGTTGTCTGGGGTTTAGAGCTGGACAGCAATGTTCATCTCCCCAGAAACTCCTGCAGCAGCATCCAAGGATTTCAGGGTCTGAGTGAGCAAATGTCATTTTTGGTCAGTGAGAATTTCAAGAACAAAATATCACCAAGTTACAGCCTTTAGGAAAGGCCAGGGTGTTTACAGACTGAACTCCATAAAATTATCCACTGAATTCATGCTTTTAAGAGCAGAAACAGCTTTTGATTGTCTCCGAGTATTCTTGTACCAGCTTGCCACAATTTCAGCTGGGACTGATGTCAAGTTAAGAGGCTGACAGTTTATTCTATGCTCTGTAAATATTTGTACACTGTTGGCCTCTCCCAGTCCTTTGGAACAATATCCCAACTTTTGTTAAAAATAAACATGGAGGGGGCGGAGCTGAAGGACCAATTCTTTATAAACTCTTGTGTGCTGCTTTACAGCTCCCAGCCATTCGTAAGGGAGGCTCTCCAGGTCTCAGCTTCCCAAGCTGTGACATGGGACACTAGCTGCATGAGTGGCTGCTGTTTCCAGCACGCAGATGCCAGGTGAAACCCCTGCTGCAGCTGAGAATCCTGACCCAAGAGACCTCTGCACACTCCCAAGTCTCAGCTTCCACGAAGAGACTGCCAGGAGATGAGAGCTGCAGCCTGGGGCAGCATCAAAAGAGGGAGAGGATAGGTGGGAACCCCCTGAGGGCTGGCCAGAGCATAGACAGGGTAGGAGAAAACATCACCAGGGATGGGATTGAGGATGTGAGAGCTCTGGGGTGTCAATTATGCAGGCAGGAGGAAAGCTTGGCCTCCAAAGCCGTCAGAATTCAGGGCAGAGCTTTTCCCAAATTTGTCATTACTGGTTAGGGTTTCATGCCAAAATTCAGAGCTGCAGCTCTGCACAAAGGCTGAGTGAGCCTGGCAAGCTAAGGCAGAGTTCCCTCTGCCTTCCTCAGGAGTAAGTGCTGAGTTTGCCAGCCTAACCAGGAGAATGTGGGAATTCCTATCCCCTTCTTCCCCACTTCTTGTTTAAGGACACTGCAATCTCCCCAAACAGTCAAGCTTGCCCCAATCTTGGACAAAACCACAAGGATGCAGAAGGGAAAGTGGAATGCTGTGCTCTGTAGGAGTCCTCCTCTGCCGTGGACACCAGGACAGCCCTGCCAGCTGAGGAGGGTGAGAGCTGCTCCAGGAGGTCAGTGCCTCCCTGCAGAGGGCCTGGGGCAGCTCTTGGTTTGTGGGGTCAAGGTGCTCACCCCTTGTAAGGCACAAAGCCTGGCCACAAGAGAACAGGGAGCCTGGGGGAGCAGGGACAGCTTGTAGAGACCCATGAGTCAGGGACCGTGAGAAGTGGGTTTGTAGAGGATTCTCAAAGCCTGACTGGAAGCTCACACAGTCTTGTACACCTGTGTGCAAATTCTGAGCTGAGCTGTGCTGGCTGAGAAAGGCCATGGGGTAGAGAAGACATTGCTGAGAGAGAAATGGAACTGGAAACAAGTTTCAAACCATGGCCTTGCAAACAGAGCAGATATTTTGGAGAATTAGAACTGTGAAAGATGCATTTTAGCAAGACCACGTGGGATGAAATAATCGGTGATTGAAGTATCAGCAGCATTGTGTGGCAAAAGCTGATGGGCTGAAAAGCATTAATAAGGTGTTGTAAGGAAGAAATAGTTTGGCTTCTGATAGAGAGTTTTGCATTTCTTGTGTCTCACCCTTCTCAGAGATTGATAATGGAATAAAATCTTTAAAAAACACCTCTTGGTTGCCCCATCTCTGTAGAGCTGGGTTTTTCCAGCAAGGGACTGGCTGGGATCTGGGAGACTCCTCTTGGTTCTTTCTTGGCTTTCACTGCAGAGCAAACCCGAGAGAGCCACCACTCTGTGTCTTCTGGCCTCATCTCTGTGTCTGGCACCTCTGGCCTTGCCAGGGCCAGGCAGGGTGAATGTGAGCACTGTGCTGCAGCTGGGGATGTCCTTCCTCCCCAGGCACAGAGCACTCCCAGCACAGGCACAGAGCACAGGCTCTGCCTGCCTGGAAAAGACTGACAGGGAATGAGGATAGGAAGGCAGGCATGCACTAAACCCCAGGGAAACACTGAGCAAATAGCTGAAGAGCCTGGCACTATTATTCATTATGTTTCTGGTATTATTGAGTGGCATGAGGTTAAAATAACACACTCAAGTCAAGAAAAAAAAAAAATGATGGGAGAGATACCAAAGCAAAACACATGGAGAGGACAAGCATCTTTGGCTCTAAATCATCCAAAAGAAGCTTGATGGGGGAACCCTCCTCAGCTGCCTCTCCCCAGGGGTTTCATGCAGTCCTGCTCTGGCTTTAACACGTGCAAAGCCAGATGCAGGCGTAAAACCAGGCAAGATTTCCAGGTGTGGGCAGGAATGCAGGCAGCAGCTGGGCTGGGAGGAGAGGAGGGGACCAAGCACTGCCCCAGACACCGAGGAAGAAGATGTTTCAGGGAGAGCTGATTTTTGGTGCCCTGCACAGTCAGTCCTCCCACCCGTTGGGTCTTGTCAGGGCTCTGAGACATCCCAAAACTCTTTGCCCTGAGAGTGCTCAGATGCTGTGAACCAGAGACCCACTGCCATGGGGGTGGTGCTGCTGGGAGAGTCAGCTCCTTCTGGGGAGGATTTATGAGATATCTGAGGCACCAACAGCCTCCCACCCTTGGCATGGGTGCAGGGCATGGGTGCAAGGCACGGGTGCAGGGCATGGGTGCAAGGCATGGGTGCAGGGCATGGGTGCAGGGCATGGGTGCAAGGCATGGATGCAGGGCATGGGTGCAGGGCATGGGTGCAGGGCATGGGTGCAAGGCATGGGTGCAAGGCACAGGTGCAAGGCACGGGTGCAAGGCATGGGTGCAGGGCACGGGTGCAGGGCATGGGTGCAGGGCACGGGTGCAGGGCATGGGTGCAGGGCATGGGTGCAAGGCATGGGTGCAGGGCATGGGTGCAGGGCACAGGTGCAGGGCATGGGTGCAGGGCACGGGTGCAAGGCATGGATGCAGGGCATGGGCCACGCAGCTCGTGCCATCAATCTGGTGCAGCTGGATCCAGTCCTTGTGTGATCCACATGCAGGGCCAGCACATTTCTCAGCGAGAGGCAGATGGCAGAGCAGGGGAGCACACGGGCTGGGCTGGGCAGCAGTGCAGCTGCTGTGGCCGGCCCGCGTGGCACTGCGGTCACGTTCCCTCCCGGGCAGGACACAGTGGCAGGTTCATCCCTCAGCAGGGATGTGCTCCGTGCCTGGCAGGGCCAGGGAGGCTTTCCCAGGGACACATTCCAGTCTCCTGGGTCATGGCAGCTCCCTTGGATGTTGTTTTGAAAAAGCTCCCAAGCGGATCTATGACAAAGTGCAACCCCAAAGTGCAAGTGAAGCCCTCACTCCCTTGAAGCCAAAGGGATTTTGGCAGCAGCTGACAGAACCAGAGGACACAGCCTCAAGCTGCACCAAGGGAAATACAGGTTGGATATTAGGAAAAGGTTTTTTCACAGAAAGAATAATAAAGCTCTGGAATGGTCTGCCTGGGGAGGTGGTGGAGTCACCATCCCTGGAGGTGTTTAAAACAAGGCTGGATGTGGCACTGGTGCCATGGATTAGCTGAGGTGTCAGGGCTGGGTTGGACTCGATGATTTTGAAGGTCTCTTCCAACCTAGAAATCCTGTGATTCTGTGATTTCTGCCTCCCAGAGTCATGGGGTGAAGATTTCTCCCAGCCTCCCCCACTCCCCCTTTGTCTGTCGCTGTGGTGTCAGTGGGCACAGAGTGGTGCCAACCCTTTGGGTACACAGTAATTTGGGGTGCCTGGAGACCCCACAGAGATGAGACTGGATGGCAGAACTGCCAGCAGCCCTTCTCCAAATGCTCCCTTCCAGAACCAAGAGGCACAAGCGGCAGAGCTGGGAAATGCCAGGGTGCATCTTCCAGGGCAGAAAGGCACCGATGGTGGGACAGTTCCCATGGCCACTGCAGAAACCAGTCCAGAAGGCCTGGGGGTGTGGGCAGGAAGGGAAATCACTGCTCCTCAGGCTGGCCAGCAGCTGCAATTCCCTGTGGTGCTCGCTCCTGCAGACACATCCTGTGCTCCTGGTGCCGGGGATGCTGTGGCCACAGCAGGGTGGGGTGGCTGTGCTGTGCCCTCCGTGGCTCCCTGCAGCAGCTGAGCCCAGCACAGCCCTGTCCCAGCACAGAGCTCAGCTCTCAGAAGGGGATGGGCAGTGGTGTCCCCTCACTGACCTCGTCTCACTACAGAAAAAAAAAATAACTCTGCCACAGGACCCTGCCAGCTCTGTCACGGGTCTGCTCCCCGTGTCACAGCTCTCTGTGTCACATGCATCACAGCGCTGTCTGCAGAGCTGAAATGCTCCCCCTATCCTTCTTATCCTTGTCCCCAAGGTAGGCAATAATTTCTTTGCCTCATTCCTGGATGGAAAGTCTTCTCCTGATGTATAAGATGAGGTGTAACTTCCACAGACCCTCCTTTCTTTAGCAGGAAATATCTCCCTGTCTCAAAAATCTCCTTTGCTGGATGATCATTTATCTTTGGGTTTCCACTGGGTTCATGTTTCCTGTTTTCTTCTTCCAGATTGTGATCCCTAACTGGAGATATTTTACAGCTCTGCTTTGCTTTCCACATATCACTGCAGAGATAATCTCTGAGCAGACAGTTTCTTTTTTCCTTGGAAGTTATTGGGGGGGGATAAAAAAAAAAAAAAAAGTAACTGAGCTATCAAAACACGAGTGTATCTTTGAAACCAAAAAAAATTCCTCTCTGACTGTGCATCCTCCCGGCCCCAGCACATCACCCAGCAATTGAGATTTCTGCCTTCCCAAGTATTTGCTTTCTGTCTGCTTCTCCTTTAAATTCCCAGGAGCCTTCTGGCAGCGCAGGCAGCGCTGATCCCATTTTACCAGCAGAGAATGCCTCGCACTTGGTTTTGTTGATTCCTTTAATCTAAACTAAAGTCATTCACCCAGAAAGTTCAAGGCTCTGCAAAGGTGACGCTTTGGGCCCCGTCCCAGGTGAATGTTCCCATTCCCTGCCAGCTCCCAGACGGGTAACGGCTTCCCAGCTCCACAGGCCCAGCACTGCTGGAGTCAACTGTTATAAACCTGCCACGGGGGATGAGAGCTCATGAAAGGAAAAGGAGCCTCTTTATTGTCTGTCTGCTTGCCTGCCTTTGGTGCTGCTTCCCATCAGCGCCCTTACCCCGGGACTCCCACACGAGATGTGTGGCAGCAGCACAGAAATGCTCCCTGGAGCAGCACAGAAATGCTCCTGGAGCAGCACAGAAATGCTCCTGGAGCAGCACAGAAATGCTTTTCCAAAAGCACAGAAATGCTCCTGGAGCAGCACAGAAATGCTCTTCTAGAAGCACAGAAATGCTCTTCCAGAAGCAGAGAAATGTTCCTACAGCAGCACAGAAATGCTCCTAAAGCAGCACAGAAATGCTCCTGGAGCAGCACAGAAATGCTCCTGGAGCAGCACAGAAATGCTCCTCAGCAGCACAGAAATGCTCCTCAGCAGCACAAAAATGTTCCTCAGCAGCACAGAAATGCTCCTCAGCAGCACAGAAATGCTCCTCAGCAGCACAGAAATGCTCTTCCAGCAGCTGGGCCCAGCTCATGACACTCAGCCCCGTCCCTGTCCCATTGCACCCAGTCCCAGGGACCTCCCTCCCCTCTCTTTTGCTTTCTCAGACATCAAGTGGTGACAAGTTTCCTGGTGACACCTCTGCAGAAGGCAAGTCATGAGACACAGAAAGCTGTGCTGAATGCACTGAGGAAAGCTGTACAGCTGGTGGTATTTTTCTGGAAGCTGAACTTAGCTGCTGTGCCCCTGAGGTCTTTTCACTCTTTTCCCATCTACTGCTACAGAGAACATATCCGAGTAGGAGGTTGCTTCAGATTTCCATATTTTCCCCCAGAAAGTACCAGGGTGGCTGGCAGGGCATGTAGAGGGGAAAGCAGTGGAGTGAGAAATTTGATGTCAGATTGTCTTCCCAAAACAAAAAATAATAAAGCAGTGGCTCTTTTCTTTAGATAGCTGTGCTCCAACCCCAGCTCCTGGTCACATTTACACCTCTGCTGTTGGAGATGGAGCACGAGGATCCTGGTGGTGAGAACCCATTCAGGGTACTTGGGATGCTGGATTCACATTTTCAAAGAACTACAGACCATATCCCCCATCCAGTTCCATCTCCCCCGTGGCCAGGACGTGCAATGAGCACATCAGTGCTCCACAACAGAGCCAGGAGCACCCCTGCCCCGTGGGCACCCTCAGGGTGCCCCCCTGAGCTGAGGGCAGGTCTGGCAGGGGGGCACAGCACGTGCAGGCAGCACCGTGGAGCAGAGCCCCAGATTCTTGGCAGGGCTGGCTTCCACCTCCTCCATGCTCACGGCCCTGCTGCAGAGCTGGAGCTGCAATTTCCACACATGGTGCTTGGTGGGCCTTGGGGGAGCGTCTCTGCCGCCCGTCACGTAACTGCCTGCCTGGAGGAGTGTGCTGGTGTTCCTTTCAGGGGATTACTGGGTCTTTTCCTGTCCTGCTCTTCCTTGGAAAAGCCCTTTCTGTCTGCAGGGCCCAGGCAGGATCTCTGGGCTGTGTAAAGCTCTGCACAGGCAGGGCCCTTCCCTGCTGCCTGGATGTCTGTGGTGGTGGCACCTTGGCCCTGCAGAGGAGCTCCAGTGGCTGCTGCTGCTGCTGCTGCTGGAGGAGCCACCTGCTCGTGGGTGTGTGACCTGTCCAGGAGGGTAGCTCGCCCAGACTGACCACAGAGCAGCACCTGGGATTCAGATGTGGGACAGGGAAGCTGTCAGCCACCCCCTGAGCTCCTCTCTGAGCCCAGAGCAGTGCAGGTGTGTGTCCACCACAGCTCCCCAGTGCCCAAAGCTGCTTGGCTTGGTGCTTGAGCTGGACACTGCTCGTCGTGGGGTGTCCCCACACCTCTTGTGTATTGAAATGTAGCTGGGAATGTTCTCCTGGCATGCTGCAGAGGGATGGCCTGGAAATTCAGAGTTTGGCCATCATACAGTGGCTTTAGGCCTAATGTTTAAGCTCATCTTCTGAAGATTTTTTTTTTTTCTAATGCAAACAGCAAAACATGATCCACCTTCTTATCTGGAAGTAAGAGATGTTTCCATGGTCCCCCTGTGCATCTGGAGCTCCACTGGCTCAGCTGTGTGACATTGCTGTGTCCACTGGGCTCAGCATCCATGGGGAGGAGCAGGAATTCAAATGTTGGAGCAAAATCAGAGCGTGCACAGGGAGCAGAGCCTGCCTGGGACCCTGCGAGTGCTGCTGCAGAGCAGAAGGTCTGAGAGACACAAACATTTTCTGAGACAGCATTTCCTCTTGTTGATGTCCTCCAGTCACCAGGCATGGCTCATCCCAGAGGCAAATCATTCATCTCAGCTATGGCTGCAGAAAATCCCCTGGAGGGTCAGCTGCTATCGCTGCAGCTCTCCAGGCTGCTCCCTGCCAGCCCCCTTGAGAGTGGATCTGCTTGCTGAGACCAGCACAGAGCTCCTGCCCCTGAAAATCCCCTGCAGGCAGCACAGCACAGCCCTGAAGCCTCTCACTGGAGAGGTTAAAGAGTTACCTTGAGCCGGGATCTGTATTTTGTTAAATTATTTGAAAGAACAGCATCTCTGCTGTTTCCTTCTCCAGCATGCAGAAGAAAAATGACTGTATTATGGTTGTGTCTAGCGTAGTGCTTGGCCCCAGGCCAGCAGGATTTACAATGGCTGGGTGAAAAGTCTGCAGGGAAGGCAGTTCTTTTTGCTGTGGACAGTGCTTACAGGGTCTGCAAGGACCAATCTCACAGCACAGCAGGGGCCAGGAGGAGACCTGCCAGCAGAGAGCTGCTGGAGAAGCCATTTGTTCTGCCCATGAAACATGAGGTCAGCAGGACCCACTGCCTCCTGCCAGGGGTGATAAGAGAGGGGGAAGGCAACAGAGTAAGACAGGCTTTGTCTATTCTGGATGAAAGATCAATTTTATTGCAGCTCCTTAGCATAAGATTTTTCATGCTGGAATTTTCTGGCTGGAAAAACACGTGTCTGATTCAGAACCATTTTCGGAAAGAAGCACCTGGCCTCGCTCCCTGGAGGGGAGGAAGCAGCTGAATATTAATTTCTAATACTCTGCATTAAACTCACGTGCATTCCTGAATGAGGTTTTACTCTAGAGGCAAGTACAGCTGCCAGGCTGGGGTTCCCATCACAGCAGGTTCTGAGTGCATCCCTGCTCTGCTGAAATGCTGTGTCCTGCCTTGTTGGCTGTCCTCTCCTCACCAGAGAGAGATGCCCAGGCAATGAAGGGTCTCAGTTTGGAGGGCACTGAAGCCCTCTCCATAGCAGCTCCTTTTGTGAACTGCAGCAGCACTGGGTGGGACAGGAGACACAGGCAGTTTGCAGAGGAAATGAGGCACAGTCTGGAGGTGGAAGAGGTGGTTGGTGTGGTTTATTGGTTTGCTCTGATCAGGCTGGACAGTGGCTGGGGCTGGAAGAGAGCTGCGTGCTCAGGTGGGTTTCAGACTGTAAGGGACAGGTGAATTGCTTCTCTAAGGAAGGGCCTGGTTTTTGATTCAGACTGGCTCTGGGTATTCATAACCTTAGCTGGTAACTGCAGGCAGAGACCTCAGGCGTGGACATCATGGGCATTCCCAAAGATTCATGGATATTCCTGTCCTTGCAGAGGAGGTCAGACCTCACACTCAGTGCACCGAGGTGCTCTGTGCCCTGAGCAGCACTGCTGGACCTCTGCACAAGGGCAGGGTCCCACCTCAAGCTGAGCACATCATCTCTTTAACCAGGGCCAGGTCTGGCTGCCTGCATCTCCATCTGAGCCCACCAAACCATCGCTAAGGTCCATTACAATCCCTGCCAAAGGCTTCCCCTCTGCTGGGGTAAGGCCCTCAGCTGGACCCCTGGGCGATGGGGACACACCTGCCCCACATCCAAGCCAGCAGGTGTCACATGCTGGAGGGTGATTACAGCTGAGTGGTGTCCCTTCAGGAGGCGGTGTGGGCTCGCTTTCCCAGCACGGGCTGTAGCAGATCCGTACCTGACAGTGGCAGCACATCCACAGGTTTCCTGTGACCAGAGGCTGAGCAGGCTGTGCTGACTGAGCAGGCACAGCCACATCCTCAGAAAGGTTTTGAGCAGTAGCCAGGTGTCTTACAAGCTGCTTTTCTGGTTAGCAAGGAGATAGATTTTAAAAAGCAAAAGTGAGAATTATTCTGGGAAACTGCTGTGGGAAATGTGGAGTAAAGATGAATCCCTACGGACTGAGTTACTCTGGGGATACAATGCTGCTGCTCCCCCTTGTAGGCCAATGTCAGAGGAGCTGTCCTACACCCACAGGCCAGACCCTTGCAGCCAGTTCTGTTGCCCCCACGCAAGCTGAACAACTCAGACTTTGCGTCAAGTCTTGGGAAATGAGCAAAAGTCACCTCATTTTTGTTGCATCATCTCGGATTCTGGTGACATCCTGCCTGGTGTGTGTGTGAACCCCACCCCGATGGCACCAGGACTCCTCTGACACCACAGTCAGGACAACCTGCCACTGACCTTGCTACTGAGAACCTGAAAGCCAAGCGAGCCTCCCCATGCCCCAGCCAGCTGCAGAGGACAGCTGTGCCCCCTGTGTCCCCAAGGGCTTTGGGGCCAGGCTGGTGAACTCTGCTGGTCCATGGGGTCAGGGGCACAGGCTGTGGCTCTGTCAGTGGAGGCAGCAGAACCATCCTGTGTGTGAACTGCTGTCCTGCCTGTCATGGCCAGTGACAGGAGCCAGGGAATGGCTGGAGCTGTGGCAGGGAAGGGTTGGGGTGGATTTCAGGGAAAGGTTCTTCCCCCAGAGGGTTCCCAGGGAATGGGCACAGCTTGGACAGCGCTGCCAGGAGTGCCCAGTGGGACCCTGGGCAGGGACAGAAGCTGCACTGTGTGATCCCAGCTCAGGAGACTGTGATTGTAGGCAGGCAAGGCAGGCTGGTGATCTCTCCCTGAACACAGGCTCTTACCTTCACTGGTGCTCCCCATCCCCGAGTGCAGGAAGAGGGAATGGTCCAAGTCAGCTCTGCTGGGGCTTAGCAGAGGGAGAAGGGAGCAGGCATCAGGGCTCAGCTCTGTTGGTGAGTGTCTGCCTGAGCATGCAGCTGCCTAAATCCCAGAGATTACTCACAGCAACCTCAGCACAAGAGTTAATGCTGAAGGAAAAACTTCAATGTCAAGAGCATGAGTAATAACCAAGCTGGCACTTAACGGTTCAAACAGAAGATAAGGGCTAAGGCTGGATTCTCAGAGGGCCCATTTTATCTCTTTTATATATGTCACAACTGAAGAAATGAAGAGTATAAAAGTTATTTATTAGCGTTTCGTTCCTGCAGTACTTTTATCATGTTGAGTGTGCGTTGACCCCACGGTACCACAGAACTGGAGAAGGGATTAACAGATTAAGGGAATCCTCTATCTCAGTAGGACCAGATTTGGGGGTGATCTTCACCCTCTGACCCCTTCACAGCTCTTCCCTGTTCGCTGGGGAAGCTGCTGTGCTACTCCTGCCCAGCTCCAAGCCTTCCCCTCAGGGTGAGGAACACATTTTGACCCTCTGGGCAGGAGGCTGGAGGTGATCTGCTGCAGGCACTTGCACTGGCCCAGGGGCCAGCTCTGCTTGTTGGGGGAGCCCATCACCAGGCTGATCTTTCCCCACTCCTGCAACGCCAGCCACGGAGCTCGGAGGTCCTGCTGGGTGGACATGGTGCAAGAAGCAGCTGGAGCAGCCTGGTGCTAACAGCAGAGGCACGGCAAGGTGAGAGGGCTGGAAGGGCTGGAGAAAAGAAATTTAGGCAGGAAGGTGTAAGATCTTACAGGAAAAGGTAAGATCTTACAGGAAAATGTAACATCTCTGTGAAAGCACCTAAAGGTAGGAAAGAAAAAAAAGAGGAGAAAGGAGGAGGGAAGCAACAAACTTCAGTAAGTACAAAACATATCTTAAGTTTCCTTGATTGTGTGATAGGGATCTTGGCAATGCTGTGCGTGCTGTCCTTGGCTGAAAATTTATCCTCCCGTCCTAGCTGTGAACGAGGTGGCTCAAAAAATGACAATTCCTGCTGCTGGGCATTCCTGAGCAGCAGAGCGGCCGGGCAGAGCTCAGCAGCGCCTGGGGCCGCGAGGCAGGCTGAGCGCAGCAGGGAAAAAAAAAGGCTGAGCAGCGCTCCCAACAAGTTTAGATTGGTGCAGGAAGGCAAAGCCTGGGGCGTTTTTGAAACATGGCATGTCGGGCTGAGCTAAACAGCGGTGAAAGGTGCGGCACTCCCAGTCTACACAGACCATCAGGGTGTTTACGTGCTGCAGGCAGAGGGATTGCTCCGGGGCTGCAGGCACGGGAAAGGTCAATCATTAATTATTGAACAGATGGGACACTTTTTGCCTGCATCTTCCCATCATTTGACGGTGGCCAGGTGGTGACTGTCATGAATCTGTCTGTGATCTGCAGTTAGTGTCTGTCACTGAGTAATTCTTGACCCTTGAAACGCTTGCATGCTGTTAAACGGATGAGAAATCCAAGCCTGTGCCCTTTGACAGAGCTCCAGGTAGGTCCTTGCACTCTGTCTGGTCTCACAGGCTGGGAGGGAAGTGGAGGATTTCAGGTCTCAGACAGGATGTGTGTGATATGCCCTCGCAGAGTGAATTTTAAATATTATAGTTCAGTCCACCAGCTGCAGCGTGGATGTTTAAGCTCACAGATCACCTTTCTTAATTATTCCTGTTAGTGGTGTCCCTGTTCTGGCTCGTTTAAGGAAACCAAGTGAGAAATGGGTAGAGGTAGGGTACTGGGGTAGGTGTGGATCAGCTTGAACATCTCAGTGGGCATCGGGGAGTGCTTAGAAGAACCTTCCTGTGCCAAGAACAATCCAAGTACTGTGGTGTTCCTGGTCAAAATCACATGTGTTTGTTATTCTGACTATCAGGACAAACTCCAGCTGGAAGATGGAAGAGCTTTCCAGGAAAGAAGGATCATCACAGGATGGGCAGAGGGTTGGCAAATGCAGTTCTGGGTGCAGGCCTCCCTGGGCTGATCTGGGCAGTCCAAGTGTGCTCTCAATGGCACTTTAGAGAGCTGTGTTTTGACAGCTTTAATTCCTCTGATCTCATCTTACATAAAATGTCCTGGGTTTTGGCATCAGCATCACCCTTTTTCAAAATGACTGGTACCTCTGAAGTAAACCAAATGTGAGTCTAGGGCAATTACAGCTTAAATGTAACATTCAGGATTGAAGTGTGGCTTGTTGTGAATGACAAGCAAGTGAGAAATAATCTTTGTGGTTCAGGTCACTCAACACTTCTCATCTCAAGAGCCTCTTTCCATTTGTCAATAACTTTGATGAACGCCCAGGACCAGGAGTCCTCATGCCATGCATCTGTCTTGTCCTGGATTTGTTTATAGCATCACGCTGAAGCCAGTGAAGTTGCATCAGAGAAGGAGATTAGAGAAAACCAGTTGGTTTTTCCCATTTTTTTTTTTTCCCCCAAAATTCTTACGACTTTCCCTTTGAGAAGCTCCAGCAGATGCAGGCTGTGGAGCAGCACATGACATTTGGCAGAGGTGGTGGTGTGCATGTCAAGATGTGCCTCCTGCTATCCTAGAGAAAAGATGCCCAAATTTGGGAACATTAAAAGTGTTTGAAAAGCCCTGGTTCACACAGACTCAATGGGAAGTGGCTGGAGTTTAGCACCTAAAACCTTGCAAGCAGCATTTGTCTGCACAGGCCGTGCTGCAGCTCTGCTCTCTGCGTGCCCTGCTGGGGACAGGCTTGGGGGAGGACCAGAACATGGATGTGGAAGTCCTGGAAAACAACCCAGATCCTGCAGGGCAGAGGAAGAACACACGAGAAGGATCCTGGGGTGGGAATGGACTCAGGAGCACAGCTGGGGACAAGAGGAAAATAATGTGAGGATCCAGGTGGGAGAACAGGACTGGTCTGAGAACAAGTGATGCTGGTGGAGAGGGAGAAAGGGAAAAAGGTGACACGAGGCCACTTGGGACCTCAGAGCTGGAGGAGCTGGAGGATGAGTGAAAAACTGCCCAGAAAAAAAGGGCAATAGGTAAAGAACTAACCTAATGCTGGGGGTCGGTGTGGAGGATGATGTCCAGGGTGTCTGGTCATGCCTGATGCTCTGGCTCTGTGCTGAAGGCACACAAGGCACCACTGCTTACTTCTCTGTCATGAAATAAATCTCCTGCTGAGCCCCTTGGATGCAGAGCAATGCTTTGGCTACTGCTTGGCTAACTGCAGACTTGTTCCTGAGATTACAGGACAGGAATTAGCAGGTTTAAGAGCAGCTGGCTCTCTCTATTGACTGGCGTGACCTTCTCTGTACCCCATGAGATGTAAGTGGCTTCAAAAGCTGAAAATTCACAATAAAACCGACAGCTTCACAGCAAAAATGACAGGGACCCTGGGATCTCGTGTTTTGCCAGCAGTGCAGAATATCAGAGGAGGAAAAAGGCCAAAAGGATAAGTACTGGAGCTAATTTTCTGTGTGCCATCACCCGCAGTGAATGAATGCCCAGGACCAGGAGTCCTCATGCCATGCATCTGTCTTGTCCTGGATTTGTTTATAGCATCACGCTGAAACCAGTCAAGTTGTATCAGAGAAGGAGATTAGAGAAAACCAGTTGGTTTTTCCCATTTTTTTTTTTTCCCCCAAAATTCTTACGACTTTCCCTTTGAGAAGCTCCAGCAGATGCAGGCTGTGGAGCACACAAAAGGAGGTTGCACTTGAAATTTGCAGCCTCCTGCCCTCCCTGCCCACTGAGATCCCCACCATCCCCAGAACAGCCCAGGCAGCAGCCAAAGAGGCCCCCAAGTTGGTTCTGCCCCCCTGCCATGGCAGCTTCACTGTGTCAAGCCTGAGGGGACAGTTTTGTGTCCTGGAGTGCTGTGGAGGAAGGGCTGCCATCCGTGGCAGCATGGAGAGGGGGAAGCACTCCTGTCTGTGCAGCTTTCCACCACAGAGGCTGTACCTCACTGGCTTTTTCTATCCTTGAGAAACAAAACCCCCACTTGTCCACATTTCCCTTCCTCAAAAGCCAGCAGTGTTTTAGCAGCTGCATAACCAGTCTCCCTGGCACCACAGGAATCAGGAGGAAGGCTCTGTGCAGTGGCTCCATGAGGTCACAGGGCTGTTGCTGCCTCCCCTGTGAACCAGCCAGGAGCCCTGCCAGCATGATGCTCCTCAAACACAAGCAGGCAGCAACTGCTCCATGCCTGCAGCTCTGGAACACCTCCCTGCACAGGCACAGAGGGAGTGAAAAAACCCAGCAGGCTCCTGACTATAGCTTGGTGTTGTCATTTCTGGGAAAGCCAGCTCCAGCCCTGTGCTGAGCAGCAGATTGCATTGGGAGCATCCCTGGCCACGCTGTGCTGCAGCCCTGCACAGGCTCTGCAAGAGCTCAGCCCAGGGACAGCTCCTGCCACAGCTGCTGGGACTCAGAAGAATCACAGAATTTCTAGGTTGGAAGAGACTTCCAAGATCATCCAATCCAGCCCAGCCCTGACACCTCAGCTAATCCATGGCAGCAGTGCCACATCCAGCCTTGTTTTAAACACCTCCAGGGATGGTGACTCCACCACCTCCCCAGCAGACCATTCCTGTACTTTATTATTCTTTCTGTGAAAAACTTTTCCCTGATATCCAACCTGTATTTCCCTTGGTGCAGCTGAGGCTGTGTCCTCTGCTTCTGTCAGTGTTGCTGGAGACAGAGACCAACCCCAGCTGCCTACAGCCACCTCTCAGGGAGCTGCAGGGAGTGATCAGGTCACCCCTGAGCCTCCTTTTCTCCAGGCTGAACACCCCCAGCTCCCTCAGCCGTTCCTCACAGGGTTTGTGTTCCAAGAAACTCTGTGTGATGCAGAGGGACCTGCTGCAGGCACAGGGATGGGGCAGGGGTGTGGGACACTCACCCCACTCAGCACAGGGCAGAGGGAGAAGGGAAGCATTGGGTCTGGAACACACTGAATGCACTGGGGGCTGGAGGAATCTGTTCCAGCTGGTCTCACCCACACAGAGTGGGACTCACAGCCTCCTGTGAATGGGTGGGACAAGGGAAGGGACAGGAGAGTGTGTGCCTTCCCTTCCGTGGGGATCTCTGCAGAGATCTGTCATCTGAGGCTGGCAGCCTGTCTGCCCACACTGCAGGGAAGGGGCTGAGCAGCTGTGCAATCCTTAGGGCCTCCCCTGGATCTGTCAGGGCTCTTTACCTCTCCACATCACTGACAGGGGAGGTGGGAGAGGCAGGAGCCCCCCCCGAATTGCAGTCAGGTCACACAGACACAGCAGAGGGACATGAAGGGCTGGGCTGTGGCTGCAGGAGGGTGCCTGTCCCCTCAGGTAAGGATGGGAAAGAGCAAGAAATCTTGCTGGGAAGAGAAGTTGCTGCCCATTGGTGTCTCTGGAGCTCCCTGGCACAGACAGGGCTCTCTTGTGCCATCAGCTGGCCACAAGGTCAGCTCTGAAGGCCGTGGCAGAGGGGAGAAGGACTGCCCTGTCCCCACAGCTCCCGTCTGGGACAGTCCCAGTGAGGCTGGCAGGAAAGGGCAGCACAGGTTGCACTTTGCTCAGAGCAGCAAACAGCAGCATTTCCCCAACTCCTGCCACAGCAGCTTCAGCACGAAGGTTTTGACATGCTTGGCAGCTTTCAGCTCGCAGGTCAGCCAGATGTGGGTGGCATTTTAGGTGACCTGCAAGAGGCCCTTTGTTCCCCAGGCTCACAGACAAATACCAATTTCCTCTTCCAGCTTCTAGAGGTGAGCAGGTGACAGGTGTCAGCTGTTCTCTTCTTCTGTTTAGAAGTAGCTGAGCTGATTTTGCTGAGATATTAGCATTTCTAGGAAAAACTTAACCCTGACATTTGATTCCTGGCTTAGCTGTTAGCTCGCTAAAAAGATCCAACAATAATAATAACAATAATAAATAAATAAATAAATAAAAAATCTTATTTGCTCCTAAACACCGAAAACCGCACTATTAGCAGATGTTTGCTTTCTGCTCCTGTTTTTTTATTTTCACAGAAATATTTGCAGAAAATCTTGTTAGGATATTTTCTTAGCATTTCAGCCAGTGCTCTCGTTGCTCCAGCGCTCCCTTCCCAGGGAGGGCTCTCACGGGAGGTGCAGGGCAGCACTAATGAGGGGCTCGCTGTGCTCCACTGCCCACAGCAGCCCTGCTGAATCTTCCCTTATATGTCAGTCTTCCCAGAGCCTCAACCTTTCCCACCACTTCCATGATCTTCAGTCTTCCCCTCAAGGCCAGCGAGGGCACCCGGCTTGGACAGTGGTGCCTGGGGTGATGGAAATGCTGGAGTTCTGCGCCCAAACCTTGCACAATGCCTTTGTTTCCCACCCTCCTGACACTCATCTGATCTGTGTGCTGGGTGTATTCCATCTCCATCTCTAGTGGCTGCTGTTAGGTCCAAGCAGGGAGCAGATGTTGGTGATTCCTGGTGTCCCCAAGGCGTGGGAGAGCCTCCTGCACACCAGGAGCCTTCCTGGCTGTACCAGCCCACGCAGCCACGGAGTGGGAGAGCCTGAGAACACCCTGCCCACACAGCCACGGAGTGGGAGACCCTGAGAACACCCTGCCTTCCTAAATCCTCACCAGCTGCAGCACCCAAGAGCAAATTTCACTGAGGAGGCAGCAGGGAACACTCCCACCCCAAGGCTTTGGACAGCGGGTGGTCCTGGGAGAAGGCAGGAGGGTCAGAAGTTGTTGAGGAGCCTCCTGAGGAGCAGTTTCACACTTGCCTTGTGGAGATGGAGAGCAGCTCCTGGGAAAAGGGAGCCCCATCTCCCCCAGTCCTGCTGGCCACGTTTGGGTGGTGCTATTGAACAGAAAGGGCTCAAGACTGAGCTGCTCCTGATAAATAGAGTGCAGGTCCCAGTGTGTGTGTGTGTGTGTGTGTGTGTGTGCAGCTGCCCCACGGGCAGGCTGGCTCTGCACAGCCTCTGCACAGGATGCCAGGCTGGGGCTGTGCCCACACTGCCCAGGTTGTTACCAGGTTACAGGTGGGAGTCAGGGAACAGAGGCAGTGATGTGGAAACGGAGGGGGAAAAACGAACCTGGCAATGCTGCAGGCTCAGATTCTGGGAACCTCCTGGCAACTTCCAGCCCTCTGCAATCCAGGGAGGGTGAGCAGAGCGCCCAGACCTTGGGGTAGTGTTGGAACCACCATGGGGAGAGGTGGATGAGGTGAACCTGCCCATCACCAGGGTCCCTCCCTCGCCTCAGGCACCCACTGCACTTGCCCAGGGCTTTTCCTGCTTTCCTCAGGTGCGGTGCAAGGTTGCCCAGCTGCAGTTTCCTCCTGGTTAAAAAAAAGGTGCTGGGCAGGCCAACAAAAGCAAGTGCTGCTCAGTAGAGAAGGAAAAACAACAACAGAGGGAATGGTGGGGCTGAAGAATTCAGTGCTTTCTCTGCTTCAACTGCTCCTAGAGTGATTAACGTTAATGAAGTGATTAATGCAATTAACTGACTACAAAGGGGGAGAGATGCGGATTGAATAAGAGAAGAATCGGTTTGAGAGTGCTTACATAAATGAAATCCACTTATTTTCCCCTCAGCTGGGTCTGCTGAAATTCTGCTGAATTTGCCTAGATCGTTTAAGGAACTGATGCCACCTCACAGCTCCTGGCAGCTCTCCTGAGAGCAAGGGCAGGGACAAGACTTTGTCTGTCCTCAGGCAGGGAGATGAAAAGATCCAGACGTGAGGGATGATCCACATCAAGGCAATAACACTGTGAGATACTGGAACAGGTAACCAAATGTGCTATTTGCAGGCACCTAGAGTAGGCCACGATGAGGTGGAGCAGCCAGCTGACGTGGATTTGTCAGGAGAAATGCCACGTTGAAGTGTCTCCTTCGTGCCAACGTGGGCATTAGAGGCAAGGAAAGCCAACAGCTCACAGATAACTGCATGTGCAGCAATGCTGATGTCCCTGTGGGTGTGCTGACAGAAGAAGGTCTGGGTGGGATTGCTGAAGACAAAGGGAGGGAGCAGGGATGTGGAGTGGTCATTCCCACTCAGTGAGGTGGGGAAGGAGGAGACAGCCAAGCTCTGTCTGGGTACCCCAGAGGCTTCCATGAACTCGCAGGGGGTGTCCACTGCTGCAGGGGCTGACCACAGGCTGGGAAAGGAGGGCATTCCCATTCCCAGCAGGACAGGATTAGTGTCCAGCCTGGCTCAGAGCAGCTGGATCCAGCCCTGTGCTGGTGCTGGCTCCCCCTGGCACAGGTGGGACACACCTGTCCCTGCCTCAGGGAACCACAGGATGGGTGTTCCTGCAGTGTGCCAAGCCCTGCAGGGAGGGAGTTGCTTTCTCCAGCCAGCTGCTGCCTCCTGCAGGGGAGGAGAGCCCCAGGGACTGTCCCTGCACAGCTCCCAGGTCGCTGCCCAGGGCCAGCCAAGCCTCCAGGGCACACACAGCTCTGTTAATTTTCCTCCAGAATCATTTTCCAGTGGAAAAGTACCCTTGTTTTACCAGCTGGGTAGATTTTGGGAAGCCAATGTAATTCATGTCATTCACTGCAATAAAAGCTGAACTCAGGAGGAATTGGTTGTAGCAACTGGCACATGGGATGAGCAGCTTTGGCTATGCCTGTGTGCCTGTGTAGTGAAGTGTGGAAGGAACAGCAGCTTTTCCTTGGTGGAGAGCAAGGGGTTGGTTCAGGGCCTCGTGTGGAGAAAGAAGCTGGGAGAGACAGGAGCTGGGAGCAGGCACCTCTTCATCCCATCCTGTGAGAGGATTCCCATGTCTCTGTGCCTCTGTTCCTGCAGCCCTGAGTGCCCTGCCAGGCCGGCACTGAATCCTCTGAGGGGAAACTGAGACCAGGACAAAGACAAAAGACAAAAGGAGCTCTCTGGCTCAGGAACAGCCCCACAGTTCAATGCAGAACCTGCACCTTGGGGCCCTGAGCAGAGTGAGAGCCCAAGCAGGTGGCTGGGAGTGGTTTTGTGCAATTTGGGAAGGGCAGGGGGAGGTGAGGAGCCAATGAGGGCTGACCCAGGGAGAGGTGAGGCACAGGTGGTGTCAGGTGAGGGGTGTGCAGGGATTCCTGGGAAAGGTAATGCTGCACAGCATTTTGTGTGGATTTATATATATATATAACCCAAAACACCCGCTGCAAATATAACAAAACTACTCAATGCAACACAACATCTCTTTACTCCTTGCCTGCCAGCAAGGACCTAACAAAACTCCTGGCAGAGTCCCAGGCTCTGCAGTGCCAGCTGAGGAGGTGGCACCACGTTATGGACACACGGCTGCTCCAGCCTGGGCTTCGGGGCACCAAACTCAGCTGGAGACACACAACCAGGGGGACACCACAGCTGGGCAGGAGCTGATTCACATGTCAGGGCAGCCAGCTGGACAGAGCAGAGGCCGTGACCCTTTGTCAGCTCACAGAGCGGCGCAGCCCCACCTCCGTGTTTCAGCAGGGATTTGGGGGCTGCCTGAGCCTTTTTGTGCATTCTGATTGTCCCTCCCCTGCCTGCCGAGGGCTGTGAGCAGAGCCTTTTGCTGCTGGCCCACAGGATGCTGTAAATCTTGGGGAGCTGCTGCCGTGAAGGCCTCCACAGCGCCCAGCCTGCTGTCTATTGAGAAAAGCCAATACCCTTCTGTCTGTCAGATGGCACTTAACCACCGCTGTGATTCTAGATGAGTGAACACTTGTGTTATATTTTCCAATAGCAAAAACTGGGGTCAGCAGGGTGTCTGCTGTTTTAGCCAAATCCAGATGGGGTTTTCCTATAAACAAGTGCACACAGAATATTTATACAGGCGATGGCACCTGACGCCTTAACACTTAGGCCATCCTATTGAGTAGCCACTCATACTATAAGTCACTTCAGTGCATTAAGTAAATATTTTAATATAGCCATGTCACTGTTTATTATATGATGGCGGGGGCCCAAATCTTGCCTAATGCTTGGTTAAAAAGTCAGTTTACACCATCCTTTACAGTGAATCAAAGAATGCATAAACGGGGCTCTTTTGTTACTCAGAGCTCTGTTTACTTTACTTTTCTGTAAACCTTTCGAAACACTTGCTTATAAGAGCTGATAGAACCCAGATTTTCCCCCAGGGGCTGAGGTGTTCATGATGTCGGGAAGGTACTGCACAGAGTAATCAATGGAGTTTCCACTGGGCAGCCCCGAGCTCATCCCTCAATATCTGTGCCTGGTTCTGGCTGAGAACCAGCTTGGGGTGGCACAGAGGCTGCTCAGCAGCTCCTGCTCCAGCACGGGGAGCTCTGACACACCTGGGGCCAGGTGCAGCCACACAGAGCAGCATCTCTGGAGGCAAAGGTTCCAGCCTGCATCAGGGAAGGGTGTCTGGCTTCTTCTCCAGCTCAGGGACTGTGTGAGGTGGTGACCAGAGGGATGAATTCATCTCTTTTCTTTATTGCCTTCTTCCTACACTTGCCTTTTCAGTCTCCCTCTGCCTCTGCCAGTGCACACCATTCTCTGCTTCACTCTGCAGCACGTTGCTGAGTTCCTTGGGGGTCAGGAGCCACGTGTGGGTCTCACCTACGATCAGGGATCACAGAAACCCGTGACAACATGAACTGGAGGCCAGGGACTTCAAAGGCCCATCACAGGTTCTGGCTCAGCAGGATTTGGGATGTTGCAGGGGATGATGTGCTCCTCTCAGCCCTGCTCACACCTCAGTTCTCTGCATCCAACCCTAGCTCCACTTCTGGCAGGGGAGAAACCTGCCCTGAGCAGGACATGCATGACTCTTGAGAGGCACTAAATAATGCAAGAGAGTCCCCCAGAACAGTGCCCACCCATCCCAGCTTGCCCTCTTGTGCCTCTCCCAGGACCCTGGACTCAGAACTGCAGCCAAAACCTCTGCAGACAGAAGCTGAGGTGAGGTTAGGACACGGGAAAAGCCCATCTGTACCAGCCTGGCTTTGCCCTGCAGCGACGTGCAGGTTGTCCCAGAGAAAGAAAGGCTGTACAGGAAGATGACAGGGATATTTGGGAAGGTCGTGCCTCCCTGTCCCTAACTGAGCAGCTGTCCATGTGCTTGGAAGAGGCCCTGGGTGCTCTGAGGTGGTGCAGAACTGGCACAGAGGGGTTTGGGATGGGAGGTTTTCCTGTCGAGTTTTTCAGCAGGCTGAGGGGGTTCAGCTGCACAGGGAGTGGGATCAGCCATGTGCACACCCCTGGAGCTGATGGCAGCAAGGGAGGGGATGGAGCTGCTTTCCAGGGCTTCCCCTTGCACACAGACTGTGGGGTTTGCAAAAATGATGGTGGGACAGCGCTGGGCTCAGCTCACCTGTGAGAGGCAGGTAACTGCTGCCAGGGAGGAGATAGGGGCCTGGGGGAGAAAATGGGTGGTTTGGCAGCAAATAACAACTGAGTCCCCCTCTGAGCTTGTCTCTGGGAGCCCCTGGCCGTGGAGCACCACTGTTCCCCTCAAAGCTCCATCTGCACCGAGCTCACCACAGCCAGGGGAGGGAAGGCCTGCAGAGCATCAGGGAGGATGCAGGATGTGCTGTCACCGGGTCAGAACAAAGGGGTGAGGAACCCTGAAAGAGGAGACAGGAGAGGGCCAGGCTGCAGGGTGCTCTAGGTAGGAAGGAAATCCCTCCTCAGACCAGTTGTTTGTGTGGCTGGGCTGTGAGCACCCACAAGGACTCCTGAAGCTTCTCGCTGGCTGCTCCCTCCAGCATCTGCTTTTGGTTACTCTGCCAAAACAACAAGCCCGTGTGTAATCCTAAAGCACTGGTTCTGGGTCTGATGTGAATCAGAAAATCACCCCTCTGTGAGTTTCTGAGGTAACCAGTGTCCACATCCTCCCCTCTGCCATACTGCCAATGGTTACAGCACTTGGCACCTCAGCTCCCTGGAAGGTGAGATGGGAGGTTTGGGGGTAGACAAACCTGGAGTTTGAGGCTGCAGGCAGGTCCTGGAGCCCTTTTGGATGGGCAGAGGGATGGCAGGGAGGGGAAGGGACTCAGCACCCCTGGAGCAGCACAGGGCAGTGAGCTGCCCTCTCAGCTCAGTGTGGGCTTTGCTCCACTGCCCACGGCAGGGACACAACTTCCTGGGAAACAGCTGAGCTTTGTGCTCCCCTGCACACACATGCATGTGCATCCTGGCTCTGCAGAGCACAGAAACCCACAGTTCCCTCACAGACCAGCTCAGATTTTGTAGTTCAGCTAGCCTGGGGCACTGAAGAACTGAGCTACAGCCTTTGAAGACAAAATGCTGCACTAGTGAGGGCCAAAGTAGAGCAAAGCACACCTTGCTGAGAGCCACCCAAGGATGCTGCTCAACGCAGAGCAGCCTGGGCACAAACAGCACCTGTGTCCCCTCCTGCTGTGGGTTCCCCACCCTGATCCAGAACAGTGCTTTCACCTTGCTGTGGACAGCAAGGTGAACTTCACACCTGGAGCAGCAGCAGCAGCACCTGCCGTGGCCCCAGGCAGCTTGCTGAGGTCTGTGTGCACTGGGACAGAGATCACCCAGTCCCTGCAGCTGTGCTGGGCAGGACAGCAGTGCCAGTCTTGATACCCTGCAGCCAGCCCCTGGCCCTGAGCCCACCCTCAGCTTCCTTGTCAGCAGAAGCTTCAACACCCTCACTGACCCTCTTGTCCCGCTGCCAGAAAGCCAGACCCACCAGCAGCACGTGGGGATGGGTGAGGATGGGCTCACCTCCCTCCCCTGCCATGTGTGGACTGCAGCAGGAGTGGAGGAGTGTGAATCCTGAATCCCTGGCCCCTGTAATATATTGTTCTCCATTTCCCCCAGGGCAGCCTTGTTCCATTGGATAATTGGAAAGTATTTATCTGTGTCATATTAAGGCCCATTTGGGATAATTGTGAAATTGGCAGCCCTGGCCCTCCTTTGTTTAGACCAGGGTATAATTTGGTTAATGTTATTGTTTTTTTTAACTTTGCCACAAGAAGGCGGAAATTTAGATTCCATTATTTAGCAAGTAGCTCTGAGGAATGTCCCTTGGCAGCAGGGACCTGCAGTGGGGCCTGCAGAGCTCCTGGCAGCCTTGGAGCATTTGGTGGGCACGTTGAGTCTCAGCTGGGCCTCAAGAGAGCCCCTTTGCCACAAATCTCCATCCTTCCCTGATGTGTGTTCCTGCTCCCTGCCTGCTCTGCTCTGTGCCACACGCCGGGCTGGAGAGGCACCTGGGTTTGTGTGAGACAGGGACCATGGCAGTGCCTTCTCTGGGGGCAAAAGGCAGCTCAGCCTGGTTGAGCAGCTGGTCCCAACCACAGGGACACGACTGGAGGGGAGCACAGAGTCTCCCTTCTCACCATAAGTCTGATCCTAATCCTCTGTGCCTCAGGGCTTCCTTGAACCAGGCTGAGCACCTCTGTGTTTAACACCTTGCAGTTCTTCCCTAAATGTGTTCTTCTGGAACCACCCAAGCTTTTGGCCTGTGCAGCATCCTGCAGCAGAGAGCTGCACGGTGTAACCAGGGAGGGGGGAGTGTGGAAGACCAGGCAGCTACAGAAGCTGGACTGGGAGGCACTGCAGACCTTTTGGGCCCTGGTGCAGTGGAAACCATGGGAGAGAGAAACTCAAAGCAAGAAGAGAAAAAAAATCTGCTTTTGTTGTCTTTTTAAATCTCATTATTAAGCATTTCCTTGGTTCTCCCTAGTTCCTGTAGTGTGCAATCATTTCTCACCGATGCTGTCTGGCCCGTTCCTGACCAGGCAGTCCCTCAGACTGAGGTTTCCTGCCCCAGCCTTCTCCTTCCAAACTTCCTCCCCACCATTTCACCTCTCTTTTGGTCATCTTTGTTGATCTTTGTGGACTGTTTTTCCCCACAGACATTACTTTTCATTTGCATTTTTATCACTCGGCCACTCAGTATCAGAATATCCTCCTGCAGCTTCCCATGGGAGGCGTTTTTGCCATGGAATCATGGAATCAGAGTGCTTTGGGTTGGTAGGAAGTTAATCTCATTCCACCTCACTTCCACTACACCAAATTGCTCCAAGCCCTGTCCAACCTGGCACTACTTGGACATGAGCAGAAAAATCTCTCTCTCTCTCTATCTCAGTTTTCATGGCCAGCACAAGCCCTAGCACATTTTCCTGCCTTTTGCATTCAGGAAAGCAAACCTAAATTATACTCCCTATTTCTAAATACTCCTATTCAATAGCAGCCTTATAGCAGCTTTTGGTGAGGGAAGTTCCTAGAAATGTTCTGAAAATCCAAGACCTCTCACATCACCTCTATCCAGGTGCCTTTAAATGGCTCTGAGGCACCATGGAAGCCATTTGGACCCCACACACCTTTAACTCTTCATTCCTGTCCCCTCAGCACCTCCAGAGCTCTGAGCCACTTGCTCTGGCATTCCTTTCCCTTGCTGAACCTGGCTGCCCCACTGATGTCCCTGGTGCTGAGATCCCACTCGGTCGTGGTTAGGGAAGGTGAAATTTGTGGAGGTGAGATAAGTTGATGTGAGTTGTAGCTCGAGGATGGGGATCCACTGGTGTAGTGCTGCTGCCTCAGAGAAAGCCACAGCTGGTGAACTTCTGAGGAGTTTGAGGAGACTGGGGAGATTTCCACTCTCACCCCTAAACACTGCATCATTCTTGCCAAGATACAGGCAAAACCAGCAGTGGAGACCCTTCAGCACATCCTGTCCTGTGTGTCCTTCCCAAGCCAGGCTCAGCTCCTCCAGAGAGGATATTCCACCAGGAATCTGGACACTGGGTATCTGTCCTTGCACAGCTGTGTGACAATGATTGTTTTCCCTTTCTGACATCAGTGTTGCTCAGGAAGAAAGAGATCTGTAACTCCTGTGCAGCTTTGCTCTGTCCCCTGGTCGTTGCCCGCACAGCCAGGGAAACATTTTCTTGGGTGTTTCAGAAAGTTGTAGCTCATGGTCAGTGAGATAAGAGGGACCAACTCATGAGATTTGCAACTGAGCCTGGAGTCCCAGTTAATGCCAAGCCTTGCCTTCTACAACAACCCCACCTGTACTTACCTAAACATGGCCCTTTTTGCTCGCAGGGCCTGGTGCTTTGAGTCTGGGTGATTTTGCAGATAAATTTAGACTGCAGGATTTATTAAAATTTCCAGCCAGTAGGAGAGTGACGTTCTTGAACAGCCTTCCAAACCAGAGAGTAGGGGCAAGGAGCCTAGGCTGTTTGTAGATGGAACTTGATAAGTTAATGGAAGGGATTTCATGACATGACAGAAACGATCCTAGAGTGAAAAATTAAGTCATGGGATAATGGGCCTTGAATGTTCCATTTGTTTGTATCTCTGGAAGCATGCTTTAAAAAAGTGGTTCTCTAGTTCTTGATATTCTTTGTTGCACTATGCTTGATCATCCCCAGGTCTGAGTTGCCTAAAGGAATCCACACGTTTTCTTTCCTCCTGGTGCAGCCTTGGCTTTTGGGATGGAGAGAGGAGCTTGCTTTCTCCCATAGCATTTTGGCTGGAGGTGGGCTCTGGATCTGCTGCACTGCTGCTGCCATGTCAGAGCACTGCTGTGTGCCCCTGTGAGGCACCTTGCCCACTCTAAGGTGTTTCTTGGGCTTGGAGCATTTTGCTCTTGGCTGGACTGTCAGAACCAGGTGCCTTTTTTTCCTTCTTGTATGGGATGAAGTGGGTGCTCACCTGGGTTTGCCCAGGAGTTTCACTTGTCACAGTCCTGTGGGTGCAGGGAGAACAGGTGGATGTTTACCTGCTTTGGTCTCTGAGAGAAAAGGCTGAGGCATTTGGGGTTGTTCAGCCTGGAGAAGAGAAGCCTTCTGGTGATCTCATTTCAGTGCCTGAAAGGAGCTGCAAGGGAGATGGAGAAACACTGTTTACAAAGGCCTGGAGTGACAGGATAAGGAGAAATGACCTAAAACTGGCAGAGAGCAGGTTTAGATTGGCCATTAGGAAGAAATTCTGCCCTGTGAGGATGGGGAGGGCAGTTGAAACAATGCATTTTTCAGAAGATGGACTGCTTTGCAGAACTGTGTAGGGCTCAGTGCTGATCCATGCTAGCACAGACACTGGAGAGGGAAGCTCCTCACAGCACAGGTCCAGCCCAGATGTGCCCTGCAGTCAAAGTCAGCACTGCTGACCTCTGTGGGCTTAGTGGAGAATGAATGGCCCTGGAGCAAAGTGCTGTGGAGCAGATCTAAACTGCACATTCTCATTTTCTCACTCCCTTTGGACCTGCCAGGCAGCTGTGGGCACTTTCTCTTAAGCCTTCTCCATGTCCAAGTGTATTTTAGCATCATCAGTGGACACAAGCAGACAGGCTGTGCACTGGTTTCTCTCAGGGGGCTCCCTATTAGAAGTTCTTACCTGGCAGCTCTGTTAATGTGGCAGTGGGTGGCACAGGATGCACACCAAACCTCTGCCTTGGTCTCTCCCACCTACCACTTGGCCTTTTTGTCCATCTGCTGCCCGTGTCAACAGTCGAGGGTGAGAGACAGAAGTGTGGCCAAGAAGAGTTTCACTGGACTCAGAGCAAGGAGGTGACAGGCTCTACAAGAGCAGCTGCTCTTCCTTTCCTGGCCACTTGCTTTCTGCTGCAGTCACAGCAGGAGAAGCTCCAGGCCTGAAATGCAGCGTTGGATGTGACCCCTGTCACCAGACACGTTTTTATTCAGGGTTCAGAGCCAGAGGCTGGAGAGGTGTCACAGCTCAGGACTGCTCCATAGCCTGGCTGGGGTTAGTCCCTGCGGCAGCAGGAGCACACCCTGTGGGCACGAGTCCCCTGCCAGCAGTCTGGGACCTTTCCCAAAGCCCTGCTGGGTCAGTCTGTGGCCTTTCCCACCCACTGGAGGCTTCCTCTGCCAACTCAAGCTGGCGAGGCCCCGCGCTGGGCAGCGGGACCGTCCCAGGCCCCAGAGCTGCTCCTGCCTCCAGCTCCTCTCCCGTCTGAGACCCACCCTCATCACTTTATTAATAGTGTTTGTCCCTGTGCCCTTCTCTCCTTCTCCTCCTCTGGCATCTGAGGAGGAGGCATGGCTCCAGTTTGTGCTCGTTTTCCATTTCAAATCTCTGCCACGCTTTCTCTCTTTCGGGGAGATTTTTGTTTATGGCGTTTCTAAAATGTAACAAAATAAGGGAGACAAAGATCAGACATAACCAAAAATGCTGCAGAATTAGGGCAGAGTTTAATGCTGCAGCCATAGCTGAGGACATCAGCATGACCTGCAAGAGAAGCCCATGTTTTGCTGCAGAAATGTGGGGTGGCAGCTGCTGGTAGGGGTGTAAGAGTAAGCAGAAGAGCCTTTGGGGTGACCAGCAACAGCTCAACCTGTCTGGTGACCACAGAGCCATAATCCACATGCAGAAAGGACCTGAACTCAGAGTTCCTGCAGTCTCTCTGCCCAGTCAGGCTCTGCTCCTTGTCTCAAAGCTTTCATTTCACCCTCTGTGGACGAGCCTGTTTCCCCCCTTTCCCTCTGGAGCCTTTGCAGTGTGTCTGGAGCTCGGGGCAGTGTCCCAGGGCTGTGGTGGCCATCCATCCCTTACACCCCCACCCATCACTCACACATGGGCCCTGCCACCCCTGATGGTGCCAGGGGCTGGGGCTGCCTCTGTGCCAGGGCAGAGCCCGTGCTGAGCAGCAGGGAAGGCAGCAGAGTTCGAGGGCAATGGCTGTGGAAGGGAGGTGTCCCCTCCACTCTGTGTCTTCACAGAGCCTGGTGAGACCTCTGAGCATGGTGCTGATCAGTCGTTTGCAGGGATAGTTTCCAAAATTCCTGGCTCTCTTGGACAACAGGATGTTCCAGAGCTCGGATTTTTGCTCCCAGTGACACTGACGCTCCCCTCCTGTTGCAGTGTGTGATGTGGGGAGGGCCTTGCTGTCACTGAGGTGGTCAGGGCTGTGTTAAATACCCTTTGGAGCCAAGAAATACTTTTTTTTTCCAAGTTTGTGAAGTGAATTTCCAAGTGAATGAAGAGAAACAAAGCTGAGGCTGAACAAAGTTGAACGTCATGAGCAGGGACACCTCCCACTGCCCCAGGTGCTCCCAGCCCCAATGTCCAGCCTGGCCTTGGGCACTGCCAGGGATCCAGGGGCAGCCACAGCTGCTCTGGGCACCCTGTGCCAGGGCCTGCCCACCCTCGCACCACCTCACATATTTATCCCTGTATCCAATCTATATTTACTCTCCTTCAGCTTAAAGCCATTTCCCCTTATCCTGTCACTCCAGGCCTTTGTCCCAAATCCCTCTCTGGCTCTCCTGGATCCCCTTTAGGCACTGGAAGGGGCTCTAAGGTGGCCTCAGAGCTCTCTCTTCTCCAAAATTTTTCTCTTTTCTCTCTCTATCACACGCACCACACCTGCAGTGCTGTACGTGGCAGGAATTCCCTACATTATCTTCTGGGTGCCACCAGAATATAAAAAAAAATCATCTTGCAGAGCTCCCACCAGCCTGCCCACGCTCACGGTGCAGCATGAGGGAGTCCTTGTGCTGGGAAGGGCCTTTGGGTACCAGCAGATGTGCCCTGGGCATGGATGCACAAGCAGGGAATCACTTCTTGAGGAGTTTTCCTGGAGATCAACCAATTTAGAACTGCACAGTTTGTCAGCCTGATTTTATCCTAGATGTTCTCAGCCCATTTAGGTACTGACAGAGAGGCAGGCCTTGGGAGGACCTGGGGTAATAACCAAGTTCCTGATCACTATTCCTCTACTGTTTTCCACCACTCAAAACTTCTTTCTATGAAAATAAAAACGAAGGAAAATTCACTCTTTTTTTTTTCCAAAACAACTCAATGGGAGGGGGCTGAGCTTTTCCCCAGAGAACAGCCCCTGCCCCTCATCACCCAGCCCAGGCTGGAGGCCAGCAGCTGTTCTGGATGAAGACAGCTGCCACTTCCCACCACTGGGCTCCTCACTGCTGTCCAAGGCCCGTGGGCAGCTCGGAGCAGGTCCCAAGGCTGAGAGTTTGGAGGCTGGGAAGGAGATTCTATCCTAGAAGGCCTGGGGGGGCTGCAAACAGCTGGCAAATCTCCCTGAGAGGGCGTGGGGGTCACACTGTGACCAAAGGCTTGGGCTGGTTTGCCCCAAGTGAAGATTTTATGGCTCACACAGCTCTGCTGGCTGGGCCTTGGCGCTGCCCCCACGGAGGGGTTGCACAAGAAGCTGCAGAGGATAAGAGGTGAAGGGAGGGGGTGGATCCAGGCTTGCAGAAGGTTTCTCTTTGGTTCGTTTGCTGTCTGCTGGGAAAGCCCAGCGGCTCCAGGCTCTGCCCCTGCCCTGCAGCTCCTCTGGTGGAGCTGAAGTGGTGAGCAGGTCACTTCTCCAGGGCATGGGAGGAACTGTGCGGATCTGTGGGAAACGGCTCCATCGCCCTCAGGGATGGGGATTTCTGCACTTTCTGCATCCCTGAGGGGGCAGGAGGGAGTTCAGTCAGGGGAATCATCCAACAGGGACGTGGTCTGCGAGGAAAAACCATGAGACAATAGCAGTGGGGCCTGCCCTGGCAGCCCAGGGAGGTCTCAGAGGAGAAAAAACCCCTCTCGTTCTGGGCATAGGGGAAATGGTCACTGCTGCCTTGTGCCTTGCCAAACCTGACATGGAGAGCCAGACAGGATTCCTGCAGAGCTTGTGCACAGCAGGACTTGGTCAGCATTTGAACAAGGCAGTGCAAATGTTCTCCCCCAGGAATCCAGAACTGCTCCTACTGCCCTGAGCACTGTAAACAGCAGCCTAAAACACACCGAGTCCACGTTTAGTGAGATGGTTTTATCAGCAGCATTCCTGCAAGCAGGAATACAAACACACCACAACAAACACGTGAAGAATTTGATAAGGCTGAGCTGCATCTCTGAACATCTCTCTCCTGGCTTTTCTCTTTGTGCATTTCAAGTTTTATGGTGGCTCACGATTGCTCAAGAGGCGCCGCACGTGCGCTGAAGCCAAACGTATTTATTTCCACTTCAGCCTCCAGCAGAGCAAAGAGCAAAAAAAAAAACAAAAAACCAAAGAGCAAAAAAGCAAAGAGCAAAAAAAAACAAACAGCAAAACAGGGGCAGATCTGGTGGATCAGATATGAGGAAGTGCAAGCTGTGCTCATCATTCCCCCCTCAGGGGCACGCAGGAGTGGCACAGGGGAAAGGTGAGAAAGTGGAAGGTGAGGGTGAGATGGATGGCTGGGCAGGGAAAAGCATTGCAGACCATCAAAGCTGCACCCACCTTAACCTAAGCAGGGCCCAGCCTCAGGAAAGTATCATTCCTGAAGACATTTCTACTCTTTAGAAGCCAAGTGCACCTCAGGGTGTTGTGTCCAGTCCTGCACAGGCTGCAGGCAGGGCTCTCGATCCTGCAGAGATGCCTCAGATCCAGCTGCTGCAGATGCTGCATCTCCTGTTTTCCTTTCCTTTTGGGGTTGCTGAGGGGCATTTGTGGGACAGCAGTGGCACTGAGCATTCCTGTCCCTGTGCTAGATCCCAGAGGAGGGCTCAGGAGATGCTGGTGTAGCTCCAGGGAGTGGCAGATCCCACCTCTGGTATTTCTGGTACACACCTCGGCAGGAAGCTCACTCCTGGAAACTGAGAAAAAA
>VWYO01019353.1:0-75277 GCA_013400275.1 Rhadina sibilatrix
TAAAAGTCTTGTTGATGCTCCTCATAACTTCACCAAATATTGAGAACCCTACAATTTCATTATCACTATGCCCCAAGTGGCCTCAAACTACCAGATCTCCTACCAGCCCATCTCTATTTGTAAACAACAGGTCTAACATAGTCCTACCTCTGGTGGGTTCACTCCCCAGCTGCAACAAGAAGTTGTCCTCAATACATATTAAGAATTTCCTGGACTGCCTCCTTTCTGCTATATTAAGTTCCCAGCAGATATCTGGTAGGTTAAATTCACCTACACGAACAAGAGCTGGTGCTCCTGAAACATTTTCCAGCTGCTTATAGAATAAATTGTCCACCTCTTCTTCCTGGTTGGATGGATGATAACAGACTCCCAACAGGATTTCAGCCTTATTGGCCTTCCCCGTAATTCTTACTCATAAGCATTCAACTTGATCATCACTAGTTATAGTATATATGGCATCACAAGCCTTCCTAATATAACGGGCTTCCCCTCCTCCCCTTCTCCCTTTCCTGTCTCTTTTGAAGAGCTTGTAGCCATCCAGTGCGGTGCTCCAGGTATGTGAGTCGTCCCACCACGTTTCTGTGATAGTGACTACATCATAGTTCTGCTGTTGCTCTATGGCTTCAAGCTCTTCCTGCTTATTACCCATGCTACATGCATTGATATACATGGACCTCAGTTGGGTTAGTGATTTCACCCCTAACTTAGGTTAACCACCCTTGGGCCTGCCCCCAGATAGTCCAGCTGCATCCCCTTCCCCCTTCAAACCTAGTTTAAAGCTCTCTCAATGAGTTCTGCCAGTTCATAAGCTAAAAACCTACCACCCTTTTCAGAGAAATGAAGCTCACCCAGTTCCAACAGGCCAGGCACTGAAAAAGTTGCCCTATAATCAAAAAACCCAAAATCATGCTGATGACACCAACCCCTAAGCCACTTGTTGATAGTGTGAGTTCTCCAATTCCTTTCATCATACTTCTTTGCCACTAAAGGGATTGAACAGAACACTACCTGTACTCCTCCCCTGTCAACCACTCGACCCAATGCCCTAAAGTCCCTTTTTATTGCCCTCGTACTTCTCTTTTCAGTCTCATCACTGCCAGCCTGGAGTATCAGCAGTGGGTAGTAATCAGAGGGCTGAATCAGCCCAGGAAGTATCTCAGTGATATCCCGTATCTGAGCCCCAGGGAGGCAGCAGACCTCCCTGTGAGTTGGGTCTGCTCTGTTCCCCTCAAAAGAGAGTCACCCATGATGACTATTCTTCTTTTTAGTGTTAGAAGTAGTAATCTGTCTGGCTGATGAGGCATAACTGGGAGGCTCACTGGGCAGATCAATTTCTTCTACATCATCTAACTGACCCTCTAGATCCAGAGCCTCATATCTATTCTGAAGCTGCAGTGATGGCTTCTTTTGCAGGCAATATGCCATATTTGGGAACCTTTAAATAAGGAGGAGGATGCTGTTCCCTCAGAAGCATTTCTCCCAGGCAACATCCAGGAAGGCTGCTCTCATGGCAGTAAGAGCCAGCCTCAGCATAATATGATTTGAGCCAGTGTCTCACTGTGTTGTCCCCACTGCAGGCATCAGGAGGGCTCAGCAGTCACCCTGCTCAGCAGCGTCTGACCTGGCCAAGACTTGGGAGACTGCATTAGCCTCACCAGCACTTTGCAAACTGCATCCGCTTTATTTAATCCAGCCAAGCCACGCAGCCTCACTAGAGCACAGTCTCTCCCACATCTCTCACAGATGGTGGGAATGGTTTTCCCCTTAGATGCTCTCCCTTTTGTGTCATGGGTACAACGTAATTTCTGATGGAGAAACACAACTACCGTCTCTATGGAACACAGGTGCTCCACAGCTACCTGTGTTCCATAGTCGGGGTTTTTGCCTTACTATATTTTTATGTCAATAAAGAAGAGTTTTTAGGGGGTTTCTTGGGAAGTTTCTCCATTAGCCCAGTGGGAAACTCCATGTTGCTTGGAGAACGTGAAAGAAATTAAGACCTACACATGTGTTTAGGTACCAACATCCTACTGAAATTGGAGGATTTGGGTGCCCAAATGTCTTTGTGAGTTGGTTCCTTCTTGGAGAGAGGAAGATTTGGTGGTCAGAGGTCAAGCCGGGGAAGCGAGGGTTGTCCTTAAAGCCGACAGTAATTGCTGTGACAGGAGCCCCCACAAACCCTGGGGACGACCTCAGGCGTGCGGACACCTGGGGTCTGGCCCGGCGGGTGACAGGGCGAAGGCCCAGCAACACCCACTGTTAGCTGAGGCTTGAGCCCCGCGGAGCAGCCGCCGTTCCCGGGGGCTGGGCAAGGGCTGGAGGCGCCTCCCGCCGATCCCGCCCCGGGAAGGGAACGGGAGCGCTATCGCGGAAGGCGGCGGCAGCGCCCCCGCCGCCCGCACGGGGGCGCCGCAGGACGGCGCCAGGGCCCGGGGTGGGCTCGGGGGGGGCCCGGGCGGGAGGCTGCTCCTCTCTCAGCGCTTCCTGGGCATTCAAGGTGTGAACACGCCCTTGGATCCCAGCATGGTTCAGTGTAATCACTCACACTGTGCTTAGCGTTGGTGATCACAGCAACAGCGTGCTGGCTTGTGGTGTGGCATACCTGTTTGTTTTCCCGCCCTCCCGCCTCCCCCGACCTTGCTCATTGCCCAGAAGCCATCACCTAGACCAGGGGCAGAGCGGGAGTTAAGAATGTGGCTATCACGGGTTGCCTGGGTTATCAAGAGAGACTGGAAATGATGCAAGGCCACTAGCTCCTGCCGTACAGAGGATGCACATGGAGCCCTACCATCACAGTTTGGTGCTGCTAAAGAAGACACTATCTCTAACTCAGGTAGGAAAGCAGAAATAACAAAACCTCTCTGTTACTATAAGGACTAAGCTGGGGGAAAAAAAAAAAGAAAAAAAAAAAAAAGAGAAGCAACAGGAAAAAAAATTCTCACTAGAGAATATGTCATCACTATTTGGTTGTCATCACTAATCCTGTGGTCTCTTCCAATCTGATCCATTGTTAACTGTCTAAATAGAAACAGAATTTAAAAAGGAGGAAGTGGTCTGTGTACAGAGTTGAGATCAAACACAGTATTTGGATCAAACTTCGGATCATCAAGGGCGCCAGACCTAGGGGGTACATAGGCTTGTAATGCCAGGAAGTTAATTTAGCTCTGGGAACAAAGTGTACAATGCTGAGGAAGATGTCTTATTCTTCTGGCTAGTAAATGAGAGAAAACCACGTTCTGAGGGCTAAAATCTACAACTGGTGTGGTGTCTGAACTGCTCATGAGGAAATGCCAAAGCCACCTATCCAAAACGGTCTCGTCTGGTTCTAGGTTTACAGCAAAGCTCCAGCCTCCCTGGCTACACCTGTATCCAGAGATAAAGAATGGTGAGGGCTCAGGATGGTGTACCAGTCCTCAGCTGCCCATGGTGTTAAACAGTTCCTGTTACAGGTAAGGTCTAAGCAAAACAGCCCTCTCCCAGGAAATACCTGTGCACAGTTCATGGGATAGAGTCAGATTGTTCTTCCCATGAGCAGCTGGGAGGTGGTCACCCTGCTATGGAGTTGTTTTGGAGAAGAAGAGTTTTTCTGTATGGATGTAAGCTGAGCTGTGCTCAAAGACAGGGAACCAGCCCACCTTTAGAAACACAAGTCTAGCTTCTGAAACTGGGATGATACAAATTACTCAGATGTTGTTGGGATATCTTGGATGACCTCAGTCATGTACTGTTAGACATCATTAACCACTGGATAACTGTTTCTTTGTTAAACTGATAGACAATTGCTGCATTTTTCCACTTACACATTTTGTTACATCTTCCCATTTGGCTTGATAAATTGTGCAGGAAACACTGAACTGCTTAGTCAGAAGCAGCTCTGCCCTCCTCACTGCCTTATCTATCATGGTCTTGTTGTAGACAAGGCTCACAATTTCACACATCCAGCCCACATCTGTGCTTGGTAGTTAAACATAGGGCATGTCCCTAAGCACTGTTCTACCAACAGCTGTATTGACTGCTTTTTTATTAGTCTGCTAGGCTTGCTGAAGACAGAAAATGGGTTAATGCCCACACTATTACATCCTTTTACCCTCCAAAATAGGGTGCTTGTATGTAAACAGGGAATGGCCACAGGCTTGTGCTGACACCTCTTGTGTCTAAGGATTATTTCAGATACTGGTAGTTGGCATGGATGGGTTCCACAGATTAAAATGAACTAGGACAGGCTGACGAGCTGCTGAATTAAAGAGCACAGAGAGTTTAATTCTAGCAAAAAGAAGAGAAAATTCAGAATAATTGTTTGCTTGGGTTGGTTTTTTTTTTTCCTTCTTAATTGATTCTTGGGTACTTCAGCTTGGCATAAAAGAGGTTTTTTTTTTTTTTTTTTTTTTTTTTTTTTTTTTTTTTTTTTTTTTTTTTTTTTTTTTTTTTTTTTTTTTTTTTTTTTTTTTTTTTTTTCCCACAACTGTTTCAGGAATCATTATCTCAGACCATCACTCTCCTTATTTATGCAACCACATCTATTAATGGAGGACACAGGAGATGAACCAGGGCTCTGGTTCATGGCAGTGATAGGCAGAAGCAGATGGCAACATGACAAGTATTGTTGTTGATCTCACATGGAGCAGATGATGAAGAAACACAGCAGTGAAACACTGTTTTAGGGGTTTTTGTGACTGCTTACTCCCAAAATGTCCTCCAGCCTCTCCAGTGGGTAATTGTTAATGAGCATGGTCCAGTTGTAATTGACATTAAACAATTTCTTTCTTCCTTTAGTGTTTATGCCTTTGCTTCTATTAAGAAGCTGAAGGATTGTTCTACTGCTCTACCTTTATCCTGGAAAAGAACAATTCCTTACACTTTAATAAATGTGGTTCCTAGCAGCATTTGTTTTCATGATTCCACCAAGTAGATGGAATCCAAGTAGATGGATTTCTTTGTGGTTAAATGTCAAAATAAGCACTGTGCTAAAGTTTCAGCACTACTGATTACAGCTCCATAATTACTTTCTATGTACTACGTATGTTTCAATTAAGGTGCTCTACTGGAAAGATACAGTTCTTTTGGGTAGTATTATTTCATTAGTACCATTAGTCCCATGCAGCGCTCTCACATGGCTTTTTCCACCACCTGTAAATCTCCTGACCTCTTTCTAAACAGAGTAGCTTAGGTTGCAAAAGACCTCTAACCAAGAGGTTGGATCATGAAGTCCAACCGTTAACCCAGCCCTGCCAAGTCCACCACTAAGCCCTCAGTGGCCCTAAACATCTTTTACATACCTTCAGGAATGGTGACTCCACCACTTCCCTGAGCTGCCTGTTCCGATGCTTGACGACCCTTTTGGTGAAGAAGTTTTTCTTAATATCCAATCTAAGCCTCTTCTGATGCAATTTGAATTGGCTGCTCAGCCAGATGTTCTTCACTGCTTATTTTGTCTTCTTTCCTTAACATCACTCTTCTTCTTTCTAGAATTCCACTTTATTTTGGACAGTTTGAATCTTGACATTTCTTCAAGATTCGTGTTGAGATGCTGTCTCATCCTGCAGCACACCGGACAGTTTTCCCATAGTGGGCTCTTACAAATGGTAATGGAAATGGGATCTTGTCAATCGTGGCACAGACATCATGCAGTTCTTTCAACATCCACAGCTCTTTTGGGCTGTTTGCCATAGTTTTGGGGTCAGCCATAGAAGGCTGATCAACAGTGTATTTTCCAGATTGGGAGCATTGTGCTTCATGGGAGGTAATGTCAAAAGCCAAATCCAAGTCCACCAGTGTCTACCATTTTTGAATCTTGGGCTGCACCAAAAGCAGCATGGCCAGCAGGCTGAGGGTGATTCTCCCCCTCTGCTCTGCTCTTGTCAGACACCACCTGGAGTGCTGTGTACAGTTCTGGTGTCTCCCAACATAAAAAGGACATGGAACTGTTGGAGCAAGTCCAAAGGGTGGTCACAAAGTTGGTAAGAGGACTGGGACACCTCTCCTGTGAAGACAGATGGACAGAGCTGGGATGATACATGTTGGAACTTTGGAGGTTGAAAATAACACAGAATAGGCTTTCTGTGTTAAAAGGTGCTGACCCTCAAGCAAGCACCACAT
Organism: Rhadina sibilatrix; assembly: GCA_013400275.1. NCBI lineage: Eukaryota > Metazoa > Chordata > Aves > Passeriformes > Phylloscopidae > Rhadina > Rhadina sibilatrix. Next base: position 6,097 of record VWYO01019353.1, read on the forward strand.
TTGACTTGAGACCTTAGGACAGGCTCCTGAGATCGAGTAATAGCACGAGGGTTGTAAGTGTGTAGTTTAAGTAGTATTGTGTGATCTCACAGAGTGATTTTTCTGTAATTGGGTGAAAAAGGTTCACATTGCAGGCCTTGGGTGGCCGTTATTGGGTCGAAAACATAAATAATATAGGCGTCACTTTAGTATTGGGTAATTATCGCTTAAAAGACCTTAGAAAGAGTTAGAAGTGCTCCATTCTACCTTGTTTCCCTAACTTGCTAGTTAAGCTCATGGCTTGTGAGCCTGTAAATACTGTAAATAGATAAGATATAATAAATATTCCAAGTCCAAACTTGACATATTTGTTTCCCATGTTATTCCTGACCCTAACAACAAAAAAAAGGCAAACCAAAACAAAAACAAACAAAACACACACACACACAAAAACAACAACAAAAAACAACCAAACAAAAAAAACCCCTAAACTATCACAGATACCAAAATTAGCTGGATAGAAACTTTCTAGCACAGTTCTGATAGATAGCAGGTATTCTCTATTAGAGCATGCTGGGCATTTGGAGGATATTTCCTCTAACTGACGCCCCGAGTGTCAGGTGTACAGTTTTTATCATAAATGCTGATTACATATTAATTAGCTATCCCCACTCCACTATTTTACACAGTTGTAACACTTATCAAAGTCCTTCTATAGTTCTTTGGGGACCATCTTCAAAGTCCAGTGTCCTTTTTAGGGGGCTTTTTTTTGACCCTTGCTTGTGACTAAGTACAGTATCATTTTCAGCCTTGCAGAGCTGAGCCAGCATCCTGCTTGCATTTTGCACGACTTCTGTTTGCATTAGTTACATCCTTTATTTATTTCTCCAAGGCTGTGCTGTTCTGTTCTACTGTCCTTGGTAAGAAGTAAAATGTTTTTCCTTATCAAATGGGTAAAATGCGGTTCTACTGTCCTTATCAGGGGCTGTTCAGCCCAGAGAAAAGATTGTGTGGAAACTTCTCAGCAGCCTTCCAGTATCTTAGGGATGCCTACAGGGAAGCTGGAAACGGACTCTTTGTCAGGAACTGTAGTGATAGGACAAGAAGTAATGCAAAAAAATTGAAAAGAGGGGTATTTAGGTTAGATATTAGGAAAAAAAAAAATTACTGTGAGAGTGGTGAAACACTGGAAGAGGTTGCCCAGGGAGGCTATGGATGCCGCAACCCGGGCAGTGTTTGAGACATTGGATAATGCGCTGAGCAACCTGGTCGAGTGGGAGGTGTCCCTGCCCCCAGCAGAAGTGTTTAGAACTGGATGATCTTTAAGGTCCATTCCCAGTCCTTAACATTCTATGATTATCCACTGCATCCATTTCACGCTGGCATCTCTTGCTCAACCATGTTCCGCAGAATCCAGCAGCTCTAAGCGCAAGACCATTAAGTTGTGCGTTAACCCCTGAGCTGTGCGTTACAGCTGAATGGATGATTCAGTCCAACCCAGACCCTCAGTTCTCACTGCTAGGGAGCATGAGGAGAAACAGAAAAACCTTGTAGATTTTGAGAGCACGCCAGACGAGCGCCACGAGCCTTTTGCAGGTAGGCGTTCTCCTACCCCGTGGAGGTGACCAAGCCCAGCTGCGCGCTCCCACCTCTCCTACGCCCGCAGATGCGCGGTGCTCCGGTGTGTAACTCTAGCCCCCGGCCCACCCCTGAACCACGTGGGGCTCTTCCCACGTCAAACAGCGCCTCCCATTCATTGGGAGGTAGGGCCTGGCGCGCAGGAGGTCTAAAGCGGCAGCGGGGAGCTGGGGGGTCAGCGCTGCGCTGCCTCGCCGCTTGCCCGAGCCCCCGGCTGGGTGAGTCTGGGACGGAGCGGGCGCGGTCCCCACGCGGTGCGTCCATTTTGCGCGGTGCAGCAGGCGCGGCGCGGCGCGGCGCTGCGCGCTCCCGGCCCGCTGCCGCCCCTGCGGGCCCCCGCGGCGCGTCCCTCGCCTCCCCTCCCCGCGCCTGACCCCCACCCCGGGCTGCGGGGCTGTGTCGCGGCCCTTCTGCCGCCCCCAGGATGCCGGCGGGGAGGGCCTTGGCGCTGCCGGAGCATGCCTACCCTGTGCCAGGCATGGAGAAGGCCAGGGCAGGTAGCCCCTGTGTGTTCCCGGGTTAATCCCAGTTTTTGCTTATCTTCTCTGCGGTGCGAGAAGCGCCGCAGGGAACGTGCTGTACTGGAGGTGCCCAGGTGCCGAGGAGAGTCGGCATTTCCATGGCCAGGGTGGCTCCCGAAGGACGAGGGAGGATGCCAGTGTCGCCCATAGGGCTCATTGCTTGAGCCAGCCCCGCACCCCAGGAATTCTTGCAGTTTGCTGCTACCGAACCTGCTCCTGTGACTAGGACAGGGAATTATGTCCATTTGGTCTGTCGGCGTTTTGCAGGCAGCTGGCCTGGTTAACAGATAGGTCTCGGCTGAATTAAGGGGAACCCACTAAAAATCCTTAAGAGGAAATCTATGCGTAACTAAGGCTGTGGAGAAGGATTGAGACTACATAGGGAATTGCTAGTTAGTTCTATTGTCAGCTGCTAGAAACCTTAGTTTTGGAGCAAGGTGATGTTTTTGGAGGTGCTGTATAGACACGTGACAGAAAGGCAGTTGCAGCTCTACAGAGGCTGCAGATCTGGGCAGAACAGCTGAGATAATAGTGGTGCTGAAGGTTCATGCGTTGGCTTGCTCTTAGCCCAGTGGTTTTGCCACTTGCCTGTGGTCATTTGCAAATGTTACTTTCTGCTTGAGCAAGAACTGCATTCAGTGCAACATCAGCTTGAACTAGCGGATACCCTACCCCGCCTACCTTTGCCCACCTCTGTGGACTCTGCTAAGCCATGGGGATAAGGGGTGAAGATGTGGTCACACATAGCAATGCAGGTGTCATGTGGGACCCTCTGCAGTGGCACAGCAATGCCTCTTGAAGCCATTCGTTTACTCGCTGGTGCTTGACTGTGTGCTGCCTCCAAGTTAGAGGCAAATATAATGAAAACTTGGAAAGAACAGGCAGAAATTTATCTTTCTGGTCAAGCACTCTATGGATTTCTGTTGCCTTTACTGGCTGTCTGACGTTTTTTGGACAAGCTTTCCATATAGTACAAAAGACTGTGTAACGGCACAGGCTCCATAGTGGCAAGTGCTGACCCTGGCACAAAGCAGGAGCAAGCTTGTGCATTGCCACAATCTTTGAAAGTTACTTTGCATTCAGATATTTCAATATCTTGCATTTTGAGTGATCTGATAGGGTCAGACCTTGACTGTGCTCCATCACATGCATGCTTTAGATGGTCACAGTGGCTTTGAAATAAAGCCTTTTCTTGGGCAGGGAAACTAATGTCAGTCCCCAACTTATGCCACTTCGGTGGTATTTGTAAAATTTTGAGCTTTGCTGCTTGTAAGGCTATGCTTAACAGCAAGGAGGTGTGTTCAGAAGGCACTTCTTGTTTTGAGTGGGCTGTAACAGAAACTTGGGGCTTCCTAGGTTTCTAATTCAAGCAGTTCAGTTTTGAGTGTGGGTGAGGTGCAATATGCTCTTGCCTCCTTGTGGAGTATATTCTTGCAATATTATTTCTAAACGGAAGGAATTAGCTCAGAGAAGAGGAAGCTAGTAACTCTTTAACCAGTTACTGGAGAAACCAGTTCCAAGGTGTATTGTTGAAAGATTTGTCACTCCCTCTTTTTTTTATTCCTTCTTCCTTTTTCTTGCGTAATATGTTGCCAGATGGCAACAGGTAGTGGTCATTCTCATGGTGGTGTGCCTGAGCTCTGTGTTTCTGCTTTAAGCTGTGTGACACAGTAGATTGTTGGTTTTGGTCATCTTGGAGTCCTTTTCCAACCTTACCAATAGCATGATTCTGAGATGATAGGAGTCTAGCTAGTGTTGAGCGCAGTTGCTGGCCTGGTGTGTGCAAGAGGTCTTACTGCAATTACTGCCTCCACTACCTTTAGCTCACTCTTGAGTTCCTTAGCCCTGAGGACAGGTAATCAAGACTTCAGTAGCCTTTCAGAAATGTCACTTCGAATTGTATCCCGGCTTTAAGTAAGTAGAAAATGTCTCCACTGAATGGTGTTGAAGGTGGCATTCATCTGGCCATATATACTCATCCATGTCCAAGATGGTCAGCCAGGAGAGGGATGGATATTCCTGGGGTGTGATTCATCTCAGCCCAGTACACTTAAGCGAATGACTTGCGACCTGATATGCTCATATACTCATCTGCTTTCCGATGAGTATAAAAGAAGGCATGAATGGTTCAAGTGTTTATCTCAAGAAACTTGTGAGATTCTTATAAACCTCAAAGATTTTGGGAAGAATTAAGACAATTTTGCTCTAGGGATAGGTTTGTTTTGGTACTTGGGCACTCCCTTCTTAGTGCAGTTCCTGAAATGTTAACTGGCTACTAAAACCTACTTAAGAAAGGAAAAAGGCTTAACTGAGTCTGATGCTCAAACAAAACAAGGGAACTATCACTTGACATAGTGTCACAGTGGTCGGCCCACTAGTTCCACAATTCTTGACTATTACCTGTGATTCCTGGGTAGTTTAGGGGTGTCAGGGATCAGGAGCTGGGGCTCCCACCTTCCTGTTGTGGTTTGTAGAAATGTAATGCCTCTTGCCCTGGCAGCGCTGGCTGTCTTCCCTTGATGGTGAGTCAGCAGCTGCTGCCCTTGCCAGGGTCCCTGATGCTGCAGGAGATCACCAAGGTGGTGGATCATAAATCTTGTGAGTGGTATCAGAAGTGCCTGTGAGTGGTTTCAGAGTTTTCAAAAGAGAATACTGTGAGATGTTTGGTTCTAGGTACTTTTTTTTTTCAGTTTCTGTTTGGTTTTGGTTCTGTTGTTTCTGTTTTTTCTTACTCAAGTGAAAAACAATTCAGAAAACTTTATTCACAGTAACACGGGATCCCTCATTCAATTTTCCTGTAAATCTTACCTGTATGTCAGTGCCTTCTCTTTTCTCTTCACAGTCAAGACAGTGCTGTGTCTTGACCCCTTTTCAGAGAAATCCATGTGATTGCTGTATTGACTGAAACACTAAATTTATTAGTCTACTTAGTAGTAGTATTTAGCATCATATTTTCTTACTCCTCTTTCTGCTGCCTCTTTCTGAGATGAGGAGTAACTCTTGGGCTCCTTTTCACAAGGTTAGCAGTGAAATATCTCAGCAGGCTTTCCTTAGCTGTACATATTTCACCATTCACTTTTTCCTTATTTTTTGGGTCCTTGTAATTCATTTGTATCTTTCCTTGTAGATCTTAGTGCCCCATTTAATTTTTGAATTGTAAGGATGAGAATTTCACTTAGTATCTTGCTTTTGAGGATTTGCTTTTAATTACTACCTTTATTTACTGAGCAAGATATACTTTTATTGAAATTTAGTGCCTATTTGAGTCACCCACTCCAGAAAGTTTATTACAAACCAATCTGGAGTTTAAAAAAGTATAATTATCAATGAGCTTTTTGTTTACCTAGGGCTTATCCCCAGTTCTGATTTAGGTAGATGGTTTAAAATGCCCTATACTGGATAATTTAGTTATTCCTGGAACTCATTCTGTCAAAAAAGAAAGTGTTTTCCGTGATTCACATGGATGTGTGTAGATGTGACTGTTAAGACATTACCAGCTATTTTAATATGAGTGAGAAGAACTGTGGCTGTAGTTGTGCCTGCTGAAAAGTTTGCTACTGGCATTCCAGCTGCAGAGGTAGTTGCTGCTTCAGTTTTCCACCTGATACTTTTAAGAGAGCTCTCCTCAGATTTGTGTCACTTCAAGTGAGGCTGGGAAGGACAGGCTGCTTCACTGGTAGGTCTTTGCTGACACGAGTTAGCAGATAGGTTATATCATTGAAGTTTCAGTTAGCAAAGCAAATAGTGTGGTGTTTCTCTAGAAAATATTTTGGAGCAGGCTGGAGCTGGTCAAGAGGAATCCTACCCCTCATAACCTGGTTGGCATATAAAGAAACACAAGGATGATCCCCAAAAAAATCTTATACAAGTGATGAAGCCTCACTGTTGTGTGGGAACTGAAAGAGCGGAGGACTTTCGTGGTGTTGCAATAGGCTTACATAGATAGAGGTTTGAAACAGAGTTGGATTTTAAGCTTTGAATTATTTGGAGCATACAAAGTTTCTGAGCTGCAAAAAATATAAAACAAGCAACTATTGTGTGCTATAAGGTGTACGTGTAGTGTTTATTGACTGGCTTAAGTAGACGCTTGTAAGCTTTTAGCATTAGCCTATTGGCTAAAAAACTTTTAAAAGGCCTTGTAACGAAGAGAACTTTGGCTTCTGTTGTTATAGCACGAGTTTTACCTTTTATGTCTCTGCCTTCACTAAGATGATAATGGAATAAAAAACTCGTGGAACGCCTCTTGGTCGCCCCATCCCGTTATTAGCGATTAGATCCAACACTGTTGTGCTTTGACTGCTCCAGACAAAATTGTCACAGATGTTAGAGCACTTTTGAACCTGTTTTTTCCTTTGAAGGAAATACCTGGAGAGCAGAACAGCATGGTGTAGGGCATCATCAAAAACACAACAGCAGTGCTTTGCTTTTCATGCTCCTGTTCAGACCCTTGGGGGAAAAATGGTAATTATCATTTGTTTTGCTTACTTTCTCTAAAACCACCTATTTTCTTTTGCAAGTCCTAGCACAGGAGAGCTAAAGCAGAATATTTACAGCCAGTTGTTTGTTTCCTTCTTGCTGTCACTTAAAGCACCTTGCAGCAGCAGAACTTATTATACTTCAGAGTTTCTTTTTCTAGGTAAGTGACATGGGGAGAGATGGCACTATACATGTTCTGAGAGATGTTGCATTATGCATTTCACCATACTTCTTCAAGACTGTTGTATCTAGGTCTCTCTGTGTATTCCTGCGGTCCCATAATTAGGAATGATTTCCTTTGATGCCAGAATGATGATGTGGAAAAATATGATAATATTTTTAAAAGTTGAGCAGACTGGATGATATTAGTCATTTTTCTCCTAATAAAAAGTGTATACTTACTCCAAACATTGTATTTTGCTGATAGGGACACAATTATTTTTAAGGATAGCAGTGTAACTTTCCTGGACAGGACTGTGTGCTGAGTGGCTTCACTTACCTCTGTCACTGGGTTGCAGGAGCATTTTTTGGGGCAGACCAGGCTTCTGCATGAAGGGTAGGGAGATGCAAGTGGCAAATCCAATACATTCAAAAACTGAGTAAGATTTTAGCCTACAGATTGCATAACTACTGCACTGATGGGGTTGAATGAAAAGGAAACAACAAATCTGGGTTTTTGCTCATGGGAGTTAATTACTTCTCTAAGTTGTCTTGTGCTTCCAAGGGATCCTGAACAAGCTTTCTTCATGGAGAGATGTGGGTTGCAAGACCTGGTCTTCAGCCACACAGATGGCAAAATAAACTGTAAGGGTGTCTACAAGGTAATGCTTGCTTCTCCTCGTGCAAACCAGGGAGCTGAGTCTGCATGGTGTTTTGCAGTGGCCTCATGAATAGGTTCAGGCCAGTCTGCTAACTTTTTGCATTTCTTACCTCCTGGTATCACTGGATTGTCTCTGCTGTCACAGCTCCTTCAATGAGCACATCCAGCAGCTTTCTGCCCAAACCCCTCTTGGCGCTGGCCAGTGGAGCCCTGTGTGGAGGTTGAGCAGGATCCTTCTACGTGACATTGGCAGCAGTGAGACCTGAAATATATGCCTTGTGGTCTGGCTCACAGTTTAGCTGGTCAGTGTCATCTTTGCTTTTTGAGGGGAAAAAACCTCTTAAAATCCCACAAACTCTTCAGCAAGTCTTGCTTCGATCCAAAAAAGGAGCAGGAAGTCTTTTGTCATGCTTCTGATAGAAGTTCTGAGATAAATATGAAATGGCATGTGTTTGGATGCCTCTTTTCCCCAGTCCTTCCCTATCAGCAGCCTTGCAGCCATGAATGTTTGGGTTAGGTGGAGGCAAAATTCTGCTTAAACAACAGCTTTCCTGTCCTGGAGAACTGGATGGTGAATGTGTGCCTAAGAAAAGAGTATTTACCCAAAGCAAAAAATTCTCCACACCTACCTCACAGTGAAATTTAATTCCACATCAGTGTTCTAATTTTTTTCTGATGAGATTGTTTTAATTAGAGTATATCAAAACTGGGCTGTGATACCTGTGTGTGAAAACAGGAATGGTTGATTACCCCACTGACATGCTAATCAAACATCATGCTTGTTTGATTTGCCATGCTCTCTACTTACTTTAGACTTAAGTGCCTAAAACAGATGCAGTTTTCAGAGGCATTTTGTTGTAAATCCATCAGGAGCTGTGAAGTCTTTGCAGTGATGGCTTGTGGGATAATTTGCAAAATACTTATGAGATTGAATTTTTTTCCACATAGCTCCGTGCTTTATCTCCTCTGCTCTTCCTCCTTGCACCATCCTCAGCTCCCATTTTTCTGTGCATTTTTTAATTGGGACATGTTTTTAATTGATGCAGCAGTGCTGGGAGCATGCCTGTTTGAGAAGCATCTGATCTGCAGACATACTGATCCACAGGGGTGACCACAGGTCCATGGTCCAGCCCATCAGTCACAGGATGCTCATGGGTAGCTTAGCAAGGGTGTCCAGGGTCTGCAGCTGCCTCATGGTCCTGCCTCCAGCTGGAGCTGCCACTGCTCTCCATGACCTACCTGTAGGCCTCTACCTGCTCCCTGCTGCTTGGAGACATAGCAAAATCCAGTTATTCATACCTGCTTTCAGGTGCAGACAAGGGGCAGATCAAAGTCCCAACTTGGCTGTGCCCTTCGTTCTGGTGAAATAATGGTGTTTGGGGAAGTCTTCTTCCTTTCTTCTGTAGGTCTGATTGGATGTGTCCCATGTCTGTGCAGGATACTTTTTGTTCTACATGAAGGTTGGGGCTCTTAATGTTTTGTTTGTTTCCCCACTATTGTTTTAATAACAAACCAACTTCTGTTGCTGTCTGACTTACTTCCTTATCCCCCAAGGGACATTTCCCACCTTCTTGCAAGCACTGTTGTCCAAGGACCGCAACAGTGGTTTATGCTGAATGGCATGGCCAGGGCTTTTGGCTAAGCAAAGATCTGTCTTCATTTTATCTGGGTTTAAGGAGACAGAAGCTCACTTATTTAATATTTTTTCCCAGAGCATTAATTTTTTTTTCTGCTCAATACCAAGGCTGAGTCCCTGGCAGATTATGAACAATGGGTTGTTTCAAGTGAATCCCTGCCACTCTGTCTCAGGCTTTCCTTTGGGAAGTTTAATTATCAGTGAGATCCCCTTTGGTGTTATGACAAATTGAGGGAGTTAAATCAAGCGATTTTCTTGCAAGGTGTAATTTGAAGTCATGCTGAGGAACTATTTGAGGAGACTGTACTAGTACTAGAGCTGGTGGGAGACTCTTCAGTTAGGCGCTTTTCCATCAGAAAATAGGGATTCATGTAATTAGAGAGGTGTGATGCCCTTTAATGGCTAGGCAGGAAGACATTTCCTTAACTTTTTTTATTTCTGAGGAGCTGTGGATGGCAGATGCGCTGCTGTCCTCCTCAAAACATCTGGATGCTGTTTTGAGCAGACAGGATCCTCACCAGCTGAAATTTGAGGTGTGGGCTAAAAGGGCTGGGGGAACTGCAGGCACCTTTCACTGGATGGTGCTTCTCAGATGGGAGTGTATCCTGGAAAGTGTCACATCCCTCTCCTGTACCTTGGCTGCTGTTTGTGGTGGCCTGCCATTCAGTCATCTGTACTCACAGTGTTGAGTTTCTTTCACTGGTGATGGTTTTCAGCATGATTCCCCAGGTGGTTATTCCCGTACAGCTGTGGGATGATAGGCAGTAGGCTAGGGAGAGGAAGATCTGGTTTAACCCTGCCAAACCAAACGTGTTGTCTGGCTGCACCTGTTTTCCCTGTTTTGAAGCAGGGTGCACTATATCCAGTTGGATATAGTCTAAAAGATGTGTCTCTAACCTGTTTTTGCAACACTTGGGTGGTGGAGATCTGATATTTTACCCTGTCCCAACCTTTCATGCAGTTGGAAAGTGATTGTAACATCAAATTCCCCATTGCAAATTAAGCATGATCTAGTGTGTGTTTCTGCACTAGGGGAATTGGTGTCTATCCAGCCTTTTCCCTATTGAATGGCTTACTGTGTGCCATGTTTGATGATAATCATAGCTGGAGCTTTGTGCAGAAGAAAGGGCAACACAGCTTCCATTTTGGAGGTTTTGAAGCTTGAATTCTGAGTGTTTGAAGCTTCTCATGACTTTCACAGCAGGAACCTCCCTCCTTTACTTTGGTCAAAAATGACTGCTCATTTCAAAATGGATTTTGTGTATCATCACAAATAACCCAGACTGACTTTTCTGCAGGCGTTGAGACAAAGTGCTGAAGTTTGCCTGCTTTGAAATTTTGGGGAAGTTGAAAATTCCTATCTGAATTTGTGGAAAAGGATGGTCTTTGCCATCTTGAAAGTTGTCCCGGGATGAGAGGTTTTTCTGACCTTGGTACAGCCAGTAGCCAGGACAGTGTGGAAAGAATTGGGTGAGCTGCAGCACTCTGGTGTTCTCCCAGCAGAACACCTTCTTCATGTCCAGTGGGACTTGGTAGTCACCTTTCAGTAACTGAGTGCTGGTCAGTGGGTGGTATAGGGATTATAAAGAGCACCTCACTGCACGTTTTTCAATGGAATAAAATCCTCCAGGTCTATGAGACACCTGGAGAGGAGTAGGCAATGCTGCTTTGAAAGTGTTCCTAATACTCGGGAGATTGAGGCATAGAAACCTGCAGCATGCCCAGCTCTTGGTGACAGCGGGCTGGTCCCCCAGCACCACCTCCCTCGTAGTGTTAATGGATCTGCTCAACAAAGGAAAGTAATATGATCCCCTTCAGACAGGCAGTATGCCTTTAAACAGGTGAATAAGATTGGGTTTTGTGTACACTGCACACCCACACCTGTGTGTGCCTGTATCTTTGTTTAATGTGTTGTTTGTATTTAACTGTCTGGCTCCCTTCCTTTGAGTAGCAAATGCCTTGCTAGTGGTTGATCTTTATTTTTAATGACAAAATGGGGAAAGAATTTAACATTAATGTCCATATATATATATATATTTATAAAAAAGTATATGCACTCAAATTTACATTTGTAAATTGTAATTGTTAATCTAGATTAACAGACACTGAGGTATATGCATACATTTGCACGCATATTAAAAAAAGATAATAAAGAAGGGAACAATTTAACAGCACATAGATAATACCTTCCTTTTCTGGTTAAAATACTTAAGCAGGACAACATCTCTTCACACACAATAAAACAAATGCAAAGGATTGTAGCTACCTTGGTGGCTTTTGGCTTGGACTCCTTGCCATTGCTGCTGCTATAGTAAGATAACTTCCAGCTTTGCATAATGTTTGGTCATGCCTTTGCTTTCACTGGCATCTTTGCTGGTGGCTGCATCTGCAAATGGCTACAATCAAACTCCCTGAGTCGGTCCTCAGCATTTGCCCTAAGAGTGTCTTCTCTAAACTGCCTGCCTTCTCCAGCACAGCTGATGGGGACACTTGCAGCTGCTTAGGGACACAGCCAGATGCAACTTAGGGTCTGATGCCACAGCCTTTGCTTCTGTTTCTAAAAGTCTAGAGATAGGTGCTCAAATATATGTTGGAAAAGCTCAGCATCTTCTGTAGCTAGCTTGACTCTGCTCTTTGCTTGTTGCAGAGTAACATAAAACATTACAGTTTTTCAAAGCAGGACATTTTGGAAGGACATATCTGACACAATTCTTGCTTTTTGTTGGAATGGATCACATCCAGGGTGGATGTGCCTTGGTGACTTAGTTTTCTGAATGATGCTTCAGAAAACATTCAGGACATCTAGTTTGGTCCCTTACTTTATAACCTTTTGCGTTTAGGAGTCTGCAGTCAAATCTGACACCCCCAAAATACCTGTAATGCTAACAGCAGTAGTAGGAATTGAGGTTTTCCACCTCTTTTCCTCTGTAGGGCTTCCGTGTGAATGATGCTGCCTTGGGGATGGAAGCAGCAAAATCAGCCTCTTGAAAAGGCCTCTCAAAGGGGTCTGTGACCTGTGTTGATCAACTGGCTGGCATCATCACTACGTGTTTGTTCGGGGACTGTGTTTGAACTAAAAATACGGGGTGAAAACCATTCCACATTGTCACATATACCAGCATGCTGCAAGCACAAGCTCTTTGTTCCACAAGCTCTTTGTTTTGCAGACTTGTAGCAGTGATTATATAGCTGTATGGGGGATATTTTTCTCAGCATCCTTTTGGTCTTCAACAAATGTCAGATTGTCCACAGGACATGACTTTGCTGTGAGAGAAGGTAATAGACATTTCCATATGTTTCAAAATGGATATAAGCATATGTGGGACAATGTTGAATGAGGATTTCAGCTCACTCACCCTCCAAGGAGATATCTGGGGACTTTGCTGGACATGCAGCAAGGTTAGGCTTAGATTTTCTTCTATCCTTAGTAGAAAACTCCTTGTTCTGTTTGATTAGCTTTAGTTTTATGCTCTTCTGCAAATTGTAGAAGAAAATTCTCAGGGACAGCAATGCCTTGAAGTAGGTAAGGAGTGGCATTTCAGAAGTTGTAATTTTTGAGGAAGCGATAGTATTGCTTATGTAAAATGGTGCCCTATCAGCTTATTTTTACACATGGTGTTTTATGTTTAGCTGGACAGATGTTTATTATGGTTTACTTTTTGTGGTCAACCACATGGCAGATTGCTTATTTTCTTATGCGTTTGTTTTGAGGAATGGGGAAGGAAATCTATCAACCTGATATAATAGGTATGTTAACCATTAGATAAAAGGAGGAAGAATATATTATTTTATTTGAAAATACAATAGAGTCAAGACACAAAAAGTTGGACAGGGAACAAAAGTAATAAACATAAAATGCACTGTAAATAAAACACCAGTAGCAGTTGGACTATTGAAGTTGGTGGGAGCTTTGCCACTGACTTTATTGGGACAGGATTCACCCAAGGATGTGGCCCCTGGCTCAGGATCCCCCCTGCTAGGCTACCTGGGTGTGTCCTTGCTTCCCACCACTCCCAAAGACCTCTGCTCTAGCCAAAACATGGAGATACCCAAAGCCTTGGGGTGAAGCCATTTCCTAACAAGGGTCTGGGAATTGCAGCTCAGTGTTTCTAATTGGAGAAACCAGAGCTAAGACAGGGGTGAGAGCTAGGTGTGTGCAGAACAAAACTAATCTATATTCATTCAGACTCAAGTTTCCTCAGCTTGAAGGTGGTTAGGTACCATCTGGTAACATTTCTGGAATAATATGTATTTTTTATGTTATTAGGACTGCACTGTGCCACAGGAATACTGACTGTGCATTGAAAAAAAAAAAAAAAGCTCATCTTTTTAAGTGAGGTTGGGAGTAGAACCAGCCCAGAACAAAGGGTCACTTCAAAGTCAAGGATGACTGTTTCAGAAGGTGAATTCACAGCTGGATCCAACTTCTAAGGAGGGGAAAAATCATAATCTTTGCCAAAATCACCCTTTGATATGCTTGTAAAGATAACAAATGATACACAGAAGGTTTTGGGCAGAGGTGTAATGACTCTGTACTGCATCCTGCTAAACCAAAAGATCATTCTACTGAAAAAAATCCCACTTTTCTTCATTGAAGGTCTCTGTCAAGCTACAGTGAATATAATTGAAAGGTTGATTTGGTACCTGCTGTTTCAAAAGCAAAGAAAACATGTAAGAGATACTTAGGATGGTGATCAGTGGCCTGTGAGATGAATGACAGTGCTGTGCGTGAGGGGCACAGAACACAGTTGCATTGCAGGCTCCCTGTTTGTTACCTGCAGGCTATAAGAAGTATTCTATTCACAGCAGAGATGCTTAGACTTCGAGATGCTTTTTGGGAAAGAGGGATTTGATATCTTAATCTGGAGTTCAGCTAGAAGAGCACTGTCTACTGGCATTAAGCCAATTGCAGGATGTTGGTCTTAATTTCCAGGTCTGTCATAATTAAATAGCCCCTCTTGTAAGCAAATTATCTGTAAAAAGCAGTTCTGCTTTATTCTTGATGGCCGTAGTACAGCTTTGAACACCTGTAGATAGGCCCAAGAGACCTTCCAAATGAAATTGCTTTGAAATATGTTTCTTCTGTGATACTTTTGAGTAATATATAAACTTGAAATAATTCACTAGGTTATTTTTTTTAGTGAATAAATTTTATGTCGCCCTGCCTCCTAGGACCTTTCCAAGTTGTCACTCTGATCCTCCATCTCTGCACCAAGGGTCTGTTCCTCTCCTGGGGACGTAGCCCCTCGCCAACCCTGTTTTTGCCAAGAAAGTGATTCCTCATGATATGTGTGTTTGTGGCAAGGCAGGGAATTGGGGACCAGTCACCCTTTCATTTTCAGTGCAGAATTAAAACCACAAAGTCGTGTTTGTTTTGCAGGATACAGATTTTGTTAAGGTAGATGGCTGCGTAAGAAGTGAAAGGTCTACCATTGTTGTTAGGTAGCATCCCAGAAAGCAGCAGAATTCATAGGAGATAGTCCAGTGCCACAATCATCTTGTCCATTTAACCCAGTTCAAAGTTTGTGACTGCCCTGTCCCACCTTTAGGGAAGTGGGCACTTGTCCAGCCAAAAGCAGTCCTGGCTGACATGGATTTGGGTTCAGTTCAGGTGGAAAGGAGATTGAGTGAACAGTCTGTCATACGAATGCATTTAGGTAAAGACTTAGGTCTGTCTTCCTGCTGAAGGGAGAGGATAGTTTTCCCTCTCTGTATGTGTTGGGAACTCCCATGGTTAATGAAACAAGATTTTTGTAAGATTGGCCTAAAACCTGCCTTTCTTTATTTGTCTAAATCCGTGTCTGTTTGGGAGCATGTTTGAGAGCTGTTGGTGGGATACAGTTCCTGACACCGTGGGCTTTGTAAATCCTTAGCCCTGTTCCTTCAGTTGTAATTACTTTCTCATAGTAGGGAGTTAGTGTAAAGCCAAGAGAAAAGGATTTAAGTCAGGACTTATGACTGGTGTCTTGGAAAAGCGAAGAGGATTTTTGGTTTTGTAGTTGATGCTGTGGTGACAAAATTGAAGCATGGATTTAACCGTTGCCTCAGTTAATTAAGTTTCTTAGCATGTGTTTTCCCACCTTTTACACTAGGTTTTAGCTGGAGCTGATGAAGTACCAATCTCACTGAACTGTACTGTAAATTGCATTTAGGAGTATTTTTGCCTGCTCATTATTCTAAGCACAGTATTGATGTCCGTCTGCAATGTGTACTGTTGGAAAGTGTATGCCTCAATCCAGCATTGCATCTAAATAAAATAACCTTTTTCCTTTTCCATAATTAATGGAGAAATATTTTTAAAGCCCTGTTGCTTAAGCAGGCTTAATGGTGCAATGTGGATATCAGGGTGGGGCTGCTGGAGTTGGAGGTTGCAGTCTGAGATGGAAGAGGAGGTTCATCCTTGTGAGCTGTGGCCGCACAGCCTGTAGATTTGTAGAGCAAAGCAGAGAAAACGTGATGTCTGCACAACACATCTTATAGATGAGGTTGTCCTGGAGTAGCTGTTCCCTCAGGCTGAGAATTCATCAGGTTGGGATGTGTTACGTACACCCCTCCAGAGTCCTCAGGTTTAAATTCGTCGAAGTAGTACAGGGTTTGTGCATTTCACAAGCTCTCTGCAGTGTGAACCAGTGTGGTAGATGGGGCAACTGGGACATTCACTTTTAAAGTACTCTCCTGTCCTGGAAAATCCCTCTGAAATCTGAAGGACAAAATTTGCATTTTCAGATTGCTCACTTGTGTGTGAACTGAGTGTGGAGCCAGGTGGGAGCTGGACTGGAGTAGGGTCTCTCCTGGGATTGCACAAGGTTTGCAGCATGACTGAGAGTTGGAAGCAGAAAATGCTTTGGTGTTGTTTAATTCCCTGTGGTAGGATAGATAAAATGCTAAAGGAGACATTTCACCCTGTAAAAAGGTGGAAAATGGGAAGTTTCATTTTCTGAAATGTAACAGCACTGTACCTGTGCAGTGATGCTGATGTAGGAGAGTATTCTGGTCTGGAAAATGATGGCAGCATCTTTCTTGCAGGCCCAAACAGGAAGATGGAGTGTCAAAAAATTACCAATTTTGGAAACCAGCTTCTTCGTCGGAAAAATGTGGACTGCGCTCGAGAAGACAGTCGCCTCTCGCGATGCCTTAACACGTTTGACTTGGTGGCTCTGGGTGTGGGCAGCACTTTGGGCGCAGGTGTCTATGTACTGGCTGGAGCTGTGGCACGGGAGAACGCAGGACCTGCCATCGTTATCTCCTTCTTGATTGCTGCCTTGGCTTCAGTGCTGGCCGGACTCTGCTACGGAGAATTCGGTGCGCGCGTTCCTAAGACAGGATCAGCTTATCTCTACAGCTACGTGACTGTGGGTGAGCTGTGGGCCTTCATCACAGGGTGGAATCTAATCCTCTCCTATGTTATTGGTAAGTATGGTGGGTGTGCTGCCAGGCCTTAGCTGAAGTTCAGGGTGGCAGCCTGGTCCGTAAGGTCACCCTTGTTTGGGTGCTTATGTTACTGTTACAAAATAGATGCTTCACTCTTGCACTCACCGAGGATTTCAGGACTCATCAGTGGGGGATGCATTGTTGATGGCTCCTGCCAGTTGTGAGGTGAGTGTGCTGCTGGCTGAGGGTTTATTGCTGCTGGGAATTCCTCTGAATCTCCACGTCATCCCTCTGGCATCCCTTGGCTGCTGCACGCTTGCTGGGGGCAAAACAGTGTCCTCTCTGCTGAGGAAGGAGCTGCTCACAGAAAGGTGCTTTTATATAGAGCATCTGTACTCACAGCTGATCAAGGATTAATTCTCCTCCCTTTGGGATCTATTTAAAGTATCCTGAGATAAGAGTTTTGTCTTGTGAATTGCTGCAGAATTAATCTTGAGATGATCTGCAGGTTCACAGTCTCTGGAAAATACAAACCAAATCCCTTCTAAGCCCTTGATTCCCACTAGGAGAGGCCCTGGTTCAAGCAAAGAGCATGTGCTCTGCAATTCAGCTGATGCATTAAAACTAAGCCACACTTTGCTAATTAAGGATTCATGTCTTTTCAAGTACATTCTGGGCAGGCTGCTTGTTATCACGCATCTAAGGCTTCAACAGACTCACCAGTTGAGGCTGCAAGCTTGCTAGTTAAACTGAAAACCAACTGTATGCTAAATTACTAAGGGAGTTGGGTTTTTTTAAAATGCGTTTTATGGGATTTGTAAGCATTACCTTGGAATTTAGTTTCCGTGGTGCTTGGAGGGTAAGATCATATCAAGAACAACATAGTGGCATAGCAGCTGCCTGTCTGAGATCATGCTGGCTTTCCTCTGTGTGTTACCTAAAATATTTTTCTCCTCTTCTCCTCCTTCTAAAAAAAAAAAAAAAAAGAGAGAAGATGAAAAACCAGAGTCAATTAAACTCCTCTCCTTAAGAAATCAGAGTCCTGTAGCTATTCTGTGAATTTCATTCACTGCAAGGGGTACATAAAAGTAATTTAAAAATAAGTAAGCATATAATTTCCTCCAGACTTCAGATGGACTCTGCTTAGGCTACACGTAGAACAATTGAACAGACTTCTTGGTAATTTTTCTTCTGTTCCAGAAAGGTAATGATAAACTGTCTCCTTCATCCCCTTCATCTAGTTGGTTTTGGGGCCCTTCCTACCATGATACTGGATGATCAAAATGAGTGACATAGCCGTGGTTGCTGTCCTAAAACCTGATTCTGCAAATGCACAATGAAAAGTTTTGCCTACTGAGTGTTCTGCTCCGAGGATCTGGGCTCAGAGTGGTATTTCTGAGATTTTTTTTTTTTTTTCCCCTCTTATAATGGATTTTGGAAAACCGCCTCAGTTCTTATTTCAGAGTTGACTGCTCACTGTATTGTCACAAGGCAGAGAATTCAGTAAAAAATAAGTAGATACTATTCATGGATCTGTTCAAATACAACTTCCTTGTTTTTATTTCAGTCCTGTGTCAAGAATGTGTATTTGCAAACTGTCTTTCTCATCATTTGTGAGAAAGGATGGCTAAGGTGGAAGAACACTGGGGGAGGATACAAGATATAGGAGGTCTCTTTATCTTGCCCAGCTTTTCTCTCAGAGCTAATTGCCCCTCTTGTGAGTGAGGACAACTCCCAACTTCTGAGATGTGGAGGAGAAAGATATGTTGGCTGCCACTGTAAGGCCCCAATCCAGTTGCTTGATGAGACTTTTGAAAGTGTTTATAATGATTCCTGTACTCTGGGTTAGACACGTGGGAGAAATACTGACCAGATGTTCTCAAGAGGTCAGAACAACACAAGTTTACTGGCAAACTTGAAAAATCAGGAAACTTTAGCTAAAGACTTAGTACAGCATTTCATCAACATAAAACACTTCTCACAGCATTAATTTAGCCCATCCAACTTAGCACACTTTAAACCCGTTCCATGTTGGGTTACTCAAAATGTTCCAAGAAGAAGGAATTAGAAGGAGCAAAAGACAGAAGATATAGAAAAGCACAGTTAGCTACCAGCACCTGGGTTCCAGCAGTGTTCAGATACAAACTCCAAGAGGAAGGTAGGGTCAAGACGTGCTGCATTCACGCTCAGCCTTAAAAACCCCTGGGCCTTTGTGGGCCTTTCCCCCAGGTGGGACTTCTTCTGGTCATTTGGTCACTCAGGAGCTGGGTTAGGCAGAGTGGAGCCCTGCCCCTGGTATGCCAGTGCAGGGCTGTAATAGAGGCTGGGGGGTGTGGGGGCAGGGCAGAGCTTGACCTGCTCACTTCTCACACACTCAGGCATCCCTAAATGTCTCGAGGCATCAGTCCTTCCAGTCTCTGACGGGGTACACTACACTTCAGAGCCAGGGATTGAGAGGGGCAGAAAACCAGTTTTTTTCTTAATCTTGCCAATTAGAAATGAAAAAATGAGAAAATTGAGAATGTTGAGAAAATGAGAAATTGAAAATGAGAAAATGCCAAGCAGTGCATTGAAAATGTGTGTCTCTAAGGGGCTCGGCCAGCTTGGTGTTTTCATGCTGAGGTTCTCAGGCAGTGGCTCAGGAAGCATTATGAGGGTGGAAGAAGAAATCCTGGGGTCCCAAGGATGGGTGGCCAGCAGCTTTTAATTAATTGAAGTGACTTGACTTGGGGGAAGGTTTGTATGGAGTCTTGGAGGTGGGTGATGAGAAAAAAAATGGACATGCAACTGATCAGTTACGGTCTAGAGAGAAGGAGAAAGGAGTCCAGGACCAGGATCTGATGTGATATTTCTTTTGGGATAGTGTGGGTTTGAGGAACTGTGCCAGACTGTGGGATGTTTTTCAGGAACAAGAAACTGGTGGGAGCTGGTATGATGAGTAACAGCATCTCTGGTAAGTAGATGCTGCTGGGTTTTCCTGGCACTTGGTAACCTCCTTGCCTGTGCCTGTTCTGCAGCAAGCCCAGCACCTGAGCTCTGCAGTTCTCCTGGGAGCTGTGTGCTGTAGGCAGGAGCCAAATCTGCTCTGGTGAGGCTATGCTGACCCAGAACTAGTAGATCTTCCTGGGTACAAGCTGGATATCTTTGCACTGTGCTTTCTAATAACAGCAAGATGTTATCCAGGTGTCTGCGCTGTTGAAAGAATGTCAGATTTGCCCTGCTCCCTCAAGCCTGTTGGTTACAGAGAGTTCTGGATAAATGGCTGATAGTTATGTGAAACTGACATCCAAGCAGCTGGCATCTAATATACACATGTAGGAGCTGGGTGTTCCTCTCCTAGAACATGAAATATTGGAACTAGGACAAAAAAATAGCACTAAAATAGTCTTTTTCCTCAGATCGTGCCGAAGCTAACCCGAAAAATTGTAATGTGGTGTATGATAACTTTCACAATTTCTCAAGATTGAATTGATGGCAGTGATGTCCAAACTCTTTAAAGGTGTTCACACTGTGCACTTTTCTGTCTTGATGAACAGAAGAGTCTCCCAACAGGTCTGTTCTGCAGCTTAATTTTTATGCTGTTGCAAAGCTGGATTGGGCAGGTGAGTGTTCCCAGCTGTGCTGCAGGTGCTGCCCACCACTGCTGCAGAGGATTTGGCTGTAGGTGAGCACAGACATTGTTTGACAGGATTGCAGGTGCCGGAGTTGGGACCTGAACACCCACTCACAGGTGAGTGTGGCAGGACAGACTGTTCTGGGTGGAAAGGGGCCCCTGATGGCTTCCTCTGAGGAACTGCTCTGCAAGCCAAAACCAAGCCAAGCTCTTTTTTTTTTAACTAGGTAATTATGGACAGTAATAATTATGATATGCAATTAGGTGCTGTTATATATAGTGCATGTACTCTGTAAGACATTGGGAGTGTAGCAGTAGCCATGTTAACACAGGAGAGGGAGAAGTTGGCTTTTACCCAAGCCTACTTACTTTACAATATGCTATCACTATCTGGTGGTAGCTCTTTGTTGTTACTATTTCAGTTCTCTAAAATGACTTTTATGGCCCAGACACTGTCCCCAAGTTGCTTGTCCTGAGACCCCAGGTTTAGTCATTACCCCAGCATGCTGCACGTGGTTGGATGCACTCAAATGGAATTGTCCTTTCTATCCTCTGGCAGGAACCTCAAGCGTGGCCAGAGCGTGGAGCGCAACGTTTGATGAAATCATAGGGCAGCACATTGAAAAATTTTGTAAAAAATACATGACGATGGATGCTCCTGGAGTGCTAGCAAAATACCCAGATATCTTTGCCGTGGTGATAATCATCATCCTGACAGGTGAGGCACTGGGGGGATTTGTGGGTCTTGCACCTCCTTCTTCTGTAACCTCATAGTTTGCTTTTGGAATGAGCGTGAAGTCCTGATTTATTTTGAACAACATATTAAAGACTCTTTCTTTGCTACAAGTGTTGGATTGGCCTATATAGCTGCTGTGGAGTTAGCACAGAGCATAGCTTGTTTACAAGGTTTTTAATTAGAGGGGAGCATTCTCTATATTTTTGAGCCACTTTTAAAACCTTCAATCAAATTTTATATAAGGAGGAAAAGAAAAGATGACTTGTTATCCTCTATCAGGTATAGGAGTTTAATCCTTCTCTCCACAAATCCTATTACACAAAAATTTCATGCAGTTGGTCTATCAAACTTATTCCCCCTTTGATAGTCTGCCAATTTTTGATGCCTTGAGCCAGGAAAGTGAAGGAAGAAAAAAAAAGAGGACTTGGTTACAGTCTCATGTATTACTGTTTTGTTGTTTGTTTTTTTTTAACATATATGGGCTTCAATTTGAAGAAGTGAATACAAGACTCCAGAGAAATAAATGTCATAGACAGTCAGTGCCTTTTTTTTTTTTTTTTTTTTTAAACGTGCCAAGCCTTTGATCATAAATTGGAAAAGTTTTGACAACTTGCAAGATCAAAATTCTTCTGAATGTTTATCTCTACTCCAACTGGATCTTGCAAAGTGTTACTAAGTTTAGGCAAATTAAAAAAATTACACTTCTGTACTCCTGTTTCCAGCAGGCAGAAGCTGGAGTGTCACACTAGCAAGGCCATTCTGACATTTGCCATTCTTGTCAGAATGGCTTTCTCACAGTGCGAGCTGTGCTCATGGGGACAAGCCTCATAAGCAAGGGATGCTTTGGCATTTGGGTTTGCATTTGGATCTAGGACTGCATTGAGGGGTTCTGAAGCCAATAGCAGCCCTCTGTTTTCAGGATTACATCAAAATGAGAGAGATTTTTCTCTTTTTCATTTGTATGTAATAGGAATTGTGCTCATTTCAAATCAGCATCTGGTCTTTCACCGCAGATACAATTTACAAAATGTAGAACTCCTTACTTTAGCACTGCTGAGGTGTAAAATTATAAAGGTTACTTTATAATAAAGAGATTTTATCCTCCTGCATGAAGCAAATTCCATGGATTTTAATAAAAAAGGCAAACCATTGTTTTATTTAATAAAGCTGCTGAAAGATCAGCTTTAGTCCCAAATATCATCACCACAAGTTTATTTCTGCTTGCACTGTCTTGAGCTTCAGATTTCTAAAAAGTCCCTTACAAGTTTTTGCGGGCTGGTATGCTGTCTTATCAAACACTCCTCTGATATGGCTGTCTCGGCTTATTTCCTATTTTAAAAAAAGAAGAGGTGAGTACACAGGATGTTTCTCTGTCATTGAAGTCCCTCGGGGTAGCAGTAAAAGAACCTTGTGTTGTGCTTCTCTTCTTCCTCAAGTCTGTGTGAAGTGTTTCTACTTCTCCTTCAGCCTTAGATTTGAGTTATAAGTTTCAGTTCTTAAAAATCAGACACCTGAAGAGGAAGTTGAGAGAGCTTGTAGACCTGAGAACACAAGCTATGCCTCAGTGAGATTCTGTTTGCCAAGGCCTGTAGCCATGCTCTTCTTCAGACAGATGATCTTAAGACCAAGCTGAATTCCTGCTCTCACTGAACTCACTGGCAAAGCTCTTGCTGATTTAAGTGGGAGCAGGATTCCCAAGAATACCACCTTCTTCTTTGCCTTCAGCTCTAGAAGTAGCTATTAGAAGTAGAATCCTCCTGGTCCCTGCTCATGTTTGCCCGTTTCTAAGGGAAGTTGAGTGTTGTTCATAACTTCTGCATTCTCAAGACCTCTAAGACAATGTTCCTTCATTGAAAACCACCTGTTGTGCTTTCTCCGGGTCTCTGTATGGAGTTTGAGACTGTGGGAGCAGTTTAAGTGTATTAGCAAAGCATTTTACCAGGGACACAGTCCACATGAGCATGCTGGGTTGGAAGGTGTGTCACATTCTGCAGCAATAATGTCTGAGTTGGAGTCCTCATCCTATTTCTGGGTGAGTTAATCCTGAGGTACTTGGCTTTGTGAAGAAACAAGGTGTAATAATTTGGGCAGAGCACAGCATGAATACAGTTGAGCTTTGTCTGTGAGTCCCCGGCACCTGCTGCTGGTGGTGAAATGTCTGACCTATGCCATTTCTTCCCCAGGGCTTTTAGCTTTTGGTGTGAAAGAATCTGCCCTGGTGAACAAAGTGTTCACCTGCATCAACGTCCTTGTCCTTGGATTTGTCGTGATCTCCGGCTTTGTGAAAGGGTCTGTTAAAAACTGGAACCTGACTGAACAGGACATTTACAACACCAGCCATAGCATTTTCAAAGACAAGTAGGTTGGATTTCTTTTCATCTCAGAAGCTGGTGCATTTTCAAACACAAGTTTAAATGGAGGGTTGTGGACTGAGTTAGAAAACCAATGAATATGATGGCTGCCTCCTTTGCTGGATACCTTGGAGGCAAAGCTGTCTTGAGTGTGTGTTTGCTGAAAGCAGGCTGTACTGATGGGCTGAAAGTGCTATGAGTAGCTGTGTCTCTTCGTGGGCCTTGCTGCAGGATGGACCATTTCTAGCCTTACAGCCAATATAGTATCCAAAGTTGAGAGAAAAGAGCTCCTTGGACAGTATCCTACTCAATCCTACACCAGGCTGGCTCTGTTGCCTGTATGAAGCTGTGTCCAAATTTAGCTGTGGACTTTCTTTGTATACTTGGGCAATATCCTTGGGGCATTGTTACACCTTATAGAGACCTTGTCCTAAATGCCTCAATAAAATGAAGGCAAGTTGCAGATTACTTTAATGCATGGCTGCAAGCTTATAATAAATCTGTTTTTAATGACATTTTGCTACTGGCCAAAATTCTGTCATCCTACACAAGATCAAAATTAAGGAGCTTACAAGGCTGACCAGTAAGACAAAGCTATTAATTTTTGCTTGAGACTGTAGACCACAGAATAAGGGCCATTAAGTATGTCCATATATATCAGCTCTGTCCTGGCTTGCTACCTAAATGCTTTATGATGGCCTGCAAGGAAGCACAGTTGGGCAAAATCTGGTGAGATTCATAAATGTTGTGGGCATCAAATTTATCTCATGTAAAAGCTGCTTCTTGAGCCTATTTTCAAAATTCAACCTGCTGCAAACAAATTGCTTCTATAGGCCAGGTCCCCTCTCCTTCCCTCCTGCTATTCCCATTCAAGAACCAACTACTGCAAGAGTTTCAAAGTATGAGTGCAGCTCTTTGACCTGTAGGACTTACTATTTTTGTAAAACCTCTCTGGGGTTTATTTTATCATTGTTTCCAGAGTAATCTACATTTGGGTTGTGCTATTTCTGTAGGCCAGTTTTCATCTAAGTCTCAGCAGATCTTCCGTGAGAAAGTTCAGATGCTTTTATGTGAGAAAACTTGCAGATCTGGGGTTTACTGTAGTTTAACTGCCCTCAATTCATCTCTACAAAGGTGTTTCACTGAAAAAGTGACCTAAGTTGCGGAACTGAAGGGTATGCTTGTTATATGTCACTCAACACAAGGCATATGGATCTGGGGTCACAATTCAGAGTGCAGTGGGATCAGCCTGTGTTTGTTTGTTGACTTAAATGAACTTTGGATAAGGCTCAGCAAAGCATTTGGTGTGTCAGGGATCCAGGCTGCACTTCTCTGTCACAGTTACAGGCATGGTTTGAGTATGAGCTTGGCACAAGGAATTTGGAAGTTGAGAATAGAAGATGGGGTGGATTTTAAACAATCATGGCACCTTGCATTCCACTCTTATGTCTACTCACCTACCCTTTATCAGAGTACATCTAAAGTAAAAAGTGGATGGTTCACATGTTTCTCAGTCTTCAGCTTTTCCAAAAGCTTCTATTTAAATGAATATATGTATCTACACACTTGCAATAATGTTAGGAGAGGATTTTTAATATTTGTGCTATTTTCTTCTTGTCTTTAGCTAAGAGATTTTTTTCCAGCCCACAAAACAGGAGCAAACCATGAACCATTTTTGCTCCATTCCCCAGGCTGTTGCAGGCCAGTCCAAAGCTCAGCAGTGGGTGGGGCTTAGCATTTTGCCTGGTGTTTGTATGAAAGGGAGAGCCTGCTTCTTCAGACTTTGGCTTTGGATTTTGTTATGAGCTATGCCAATAGCTTTGTGATTCCCAGCTAGGCAGGATCACTTCTAACCCAGTTCCATGCCTTTCAGTCAAACACAGGAAGAAAAGCTCTACGGTGTTGGAGGGTTTATGCCCTATGGATGGAAAGGAGTCCTCTCAGGGGCAGCCACGTGTTTTTATGCTTTTGTGGGATTTGACTGTATTGCTACTACAGGTAAGAGGGAAGATGTCTTCAGTCTGGTTATGAGCCTGGCTGCCGGTAGATTGACTTTCAGTGACGTTGCAGTGCACAGATAATAGGGAATTCAGGACACTGCATTTATTGTCCCTCTGAACCTCAGCTCAAAATAGGATTTTGGCTCAGCTGCTCCTAATAGTGAAAGTGCTGGATTTGTTCAAGTCCCAGAATGCCCGAGTGCTGACTTCTAGCTGCTGTGGCACGTGGATAAACTGTATAACCATGAGCTTCCTCCCTTCTTTGCCAGCAGGGCCCAAGCTTGTAGATGGTCAGTGGTGATGCTAACCAGGTCAAACTCTTGAGAAAACATGTCCATGTTTACCAGCTAGGCAAACAGGGAAGGCCCAGGTTCACATGCCTGGTATGAGTTTGAGCCTCTAACTCCAGGTGATAGTTTAATCATGAGGTTATTCTGGAACAGAGTATTTCAGTGCATTTAGCTGAAGAAGCTCTTATGGCTTGGAGTATTTTAAAGATCCAGAGAGAGAGGAGGCCTCTGTGGAGTAAACTGCACCCTAGAGCTGTGCCTAAGAATCAGAAGTTTCTACCTGTAAAGGTTAAGAGGTCTCATTTTGAGAAAGAAGCCATCAGCATAGTTGTATTTCTTGTGGCTATGATGAGTCTTAATTCCCTGAAGAAAGGATTGTCCTTAATTTCACATTTGGCAAGAACGGTTGGAACAGAGAGAGAAGGGAATCATCACAGGCAGATAAAGCATTACTGCATCTTGTTCCAAGCAAGGAGTTGGAGAAGTGTTGGCTCCATTACTCCAGCCAGCCCTGGAGCCTCTCCTTGTGGGAGAAACACTTACCTGCTTTTGACTTGCAGGTGTATGGATCTGTGTCTGTCAGTTCATCCTGCTGACATGTACCTCAGGAGCTCTTGCTTTCAAAACAATTTTATAGTACTAGGAAAGTGCAAATCTGTTCTGTAACTGATTGGTGCCTGAATTTTAAAGAATTTTGGTTTTTTACACACATTTTTTCCTACTTGGTTGTTGAAAATTTTCCATAAAAACTAGAGAGGGTCCTTTTGTTAAGAGGTGTTTTTGAAGATCCATATGACTTTCAGGCACTCCGCCTTTCTCTGGAAATGGACACCTATGGTGCCATGGTGTATTAGTTCTGGTGGAGATGTTACTAAAATGGACATGCACAGACTTTTCCTACAGCTACACAATAATTTCTTGTTCCATCATCTCTGATCATTGAACTCTTCTTGTGTCTGCACCATCAATAGGATAGAAGGAGTAGGATAGAAGGATGATCTATTTTGGGGAAAGGACTAATTTTTAATACAGATGGTTTCTGCGCCTGTATTTACAAGGCTTTCCATGAATGTGTGTCAGAAAAAGTGACACAAGCAGCAGAAATGGGAGCAAACAGGCTGTGGTATCCCAAGTGAATGGAGCAGGCCATCAGCAGCATTATGGTCAAAAGCACCTCTGTGCCCACAAAACCTTTGAAAGCCTCAGCCAGCACACCTAGCCAGCACAGCTCTAGCTTGGGATAAAGGTCTTGCTTGTCATTTAGCTGATATTTAAATTGCTTTCTTCTAGGTGAGGAGGTAAAAAACCCTCAGAAAGCCATTCCTATTGGCATTGTGGCATCTCTTCTGATCTGCTTTGTGGCTTATTTTGGCGTGTCGGCTGCCCTGACGCTCATGATGCCTTACTACCAGCTGGATACCAATAGCCCTTTACCCAATGCCTTTAAATATGTGGGTTGGGATGGAGCCAATTATGCAGTGGCTGTTGGTTCCTTGTGTGCACTTTCTACAAGGTAAGACACTGCTCTTGATTTTTGCATCTCTCAAGGCAAACATGTACCTCCACCTCCTTTAAGAAATGGAGCGGAGACGAGGGATGAAATTCAGAGCTACTGACCTGAAAAGGACCAGGATTTCACCCTGTGGTGGGTACCAGAGAACCAGGTGACTAGTATCACTTCAGAAACTCCCATCTTAGCAGAGGACCCAGCAGGTGCATCTCAAGAATATAAATCTGAATTGAGTGACTAAGTCATGAAGGCAACTATGCAATGCAAGCACGGTTTGAGTGCAAGACATCCTGGCCTGCAGGATGGGGAGAAGATTTGTATCAGGTAGTGCAGGGTGCATCTTCAGGAGCGCATGAGGCTTACCATATCCAGGGCCATCTGTCTGCACGTTACCTGCAGGACAGCCATCTGGATGGGAGACAGGGCAGGCTGGAGGCTCCTGAACTTGGAAGGCCTATTTCAGATCAACTTAGATGTACTCAATTAGGTGAGCAACTCACAGAGGCTCATAGAAGTTATAGCTCTTTTACTACCTGAAAAGTCAGGCTGGTTTTATGTCCCGTGGCTAAGTTTAGCTATCCAAAGTCATAGAGCTGCACCTCAGTTACCAGCTATTAGTAGCATGGGTGTTCAGAGGGAGCCCTTGAAGGAGAAGCTGAAGTGAACAAAAGCCACTTGTTCTGTAATTACACTGCCATAAACTTGTTTTTGCTTGTGTGCCTATGCTCAGCAGGAGGTGATATAAGTAGATTATTTCTCCTTCCTGTGTCCGTAGTCTCCTTGGCTCCATGTTTCCAATGCCTCGAATAATTTATGCTATGGCAGAAGATGGACTCCTCTTTAAATTTCTGGCTAAAGTCAATGAGAAGAGAAAAACTCCCTTAATTGCAACAGTGACATCAGGAGCTACTGCAGGTAGGATCCAAAGACTCACAAATCTGTGGAAAGGAGATACAAGCTCGTCTTCAGGGCAGATAAGTCTGCCTGACTCTAGCCCACTTACTAATTGGATACATTGCAGAATGCAACATCACAGAGGGAGTCCTGAATTTCCAGGGCATACCCTGGAGAGTCTGGGTGAGCATAAGTAGCTCACTGTGTGCTTGTTCCTCTTTCTCAGAGCTCATTGCTGCCATCCTGTCTCATGCCAGGAACTACCTTTATCTGCTCAGCCAGCCTTAAAAGTAATTAACGCCCTGCAAGGTAGCAGCCAGTGGTGCCCCAGCATCCTTGTGGCTGTTGGCCTGGCTTGGCTGAAGACACAGCACCGCCTGTAGGTAGCAGCTCTGCAGAAGATGCCAGAGCAGCCGGAGACAGGCAGATGGCCTGCATGGCACTGGCATTTGTTAATCAGTTAGTCACAGCTGGCAGCCATCCTGTTCTCCCCTTCCTTCTTCTGGCCCCCAGAAATACAGGAATTAAACCTCCTGGATGGCAAGGATGAGCAGCTTACCCTGTTCTTGCAGCTGCCCCCTTCCCTTCCTCACGATGCCTGGCAAAGAGGAGAGCCTTGCTGCTTCCTCTTTACCTTCTGCTGCAAATGCAGGATGAGCTGTGGGTACAAGAATGTGCCACTTTTGGTGAGGAGTTGCTGCCGGACTGCTGGCCTGGGCTCTGAGCACCTGTGAAAGGGCTCAACTCCTGCTGCTGAGTCTTGCAGAGCCTCCTCAGAGCTTTCTTCTCTTGCACCTTCCTCTTCAGATATTCTTGGGTCCAGACCATGGTGGGGCAGAAATAAGAGCAATATAAAGTTAAAAATAAAAAGCTTTGCAGTCTCATCCAAGTAATCTCTAGTGCCTGTGACCAAAACCCACACAAGGCTGCAGGGACAGTATTTACCAGCTGAGTTTGAAGGTTAGGCTGGCTTTTGAGCTGCAGGTTGTGGATTAAGGCTAGGTTGGGTCAGGCCAGCTCTGAGGTCCCTACACTCTCATGTGACTATTGGTGTCACCTGATGTCTGACTGTGTGTCTTTTATCCACTTATTTGCCTTTTGAAAGCCCTATACAAAGTCCTGTACAACCTGGGTTACCTGCTGAGGATGTGTAAGCAGGGTGATCCCTAAGGAATGGCAGCCTTTTTCTGGAAATCCCCATGATGACACCTCCTACTTCAAGATGCCTTCTTTGATTCTTGTACAAGCCTGATTTCACTCCAGCTGAGCTGAGACACCAGGGCAAGGTGCTGCCCATCCTCTGTTTCCTCTAGCTACTATTCCAGTAGATAATTGTGATACTTAGGGGTGCTGCAGCTCCACTGGGGGACTAACAGTGAGGTTGTGGCTTAAACCCCTGCTTTTTGTTGCTAGTTGGGTGAACACAGCTGTGTGAGACAAACAGGCTGGAATTGACTGTAGTAAGCATTTCCTATTGTTTCAGCTAGTAAGGCTGGGACAATCTGTGGAATCTTAGGGTATTCATGCACCAAGACCTGCCTCTTCTTGTCTTGGGACATCTTGAGCTCCCCTACCAAATCCGGAGCAAGAGTCACATGTGTGCTGCATCGTTATTAACGCTCCTGAGATGTGCATGTTCTGCCATGTTGCTGATTTTTCTTCTCTTACCTTCCTCTCCTCCTACAGCTGTTATGGCCTTTCTCTTTGACTTGAAAGATCTTGTGGACCTCATGTCCATCGGGACCCTCCTGGCTTACTCCTTGGTAGCAGCCTGTGTCTTGGTACTGAGGTAAGAATGTAGAAGCTTTGTCTCTTCTGGCATACAGAGAGAATTCCACACAGCAGGTAGATGCCCTCATAGTTTCTATGGGCACATCTCCAGCTACAGGCATGCAAAGAGCTTGTTTCTTTAGGTTCATAAGGGATTGTGTTTGTTGGATCTACAGGGAAGTCCTCCCAATTTGGCTAACCCTTGTTGTGTGCCAGTCCTGCTGTGGTCAACTAAATGCCCCAGGAGAACAAAAAAGGGGTAGGGAGGAAAGATGTGTGATCCTGGATGCCTGCCTTGTCACCACTCTTCTCCCTGCTCTTATCCCCAGTGGGGATACCATTTCAGGTTGTCCTCCTTTTGAAAGGGGATTTGAGATGAAGTCTAGCAGGAGGAAAAGAGCTGAGCATGTGTTTGCAGGATCAGTGTGTATCTTTAGAAGTGCCGAGCTGCCACAGCTTCCCAAACCTAAGCTAAAAATCTCAAGTGTTCACTGCTGGGCACCTTACAGACAACAGCACTCAATTAATGAAAAAAATGTCTGAAGATCATGTTACTGATACCTGATGCAAATACTTTTGTGTGTTGAATGACTTATTCAGAATCAGATGGAGGCTTTCACAGCAATTGCACTGAACTAAGAACAGTCTAGAAGCAGGTGAAGGGCCAGTGCTGTTCTGTAGTACCATTGCTTTGTGCTTGTGCTCTCCTACCTGCCCCTTGAAAATTCTTGCTGATTTACCTTGTCCATCTTAAGTTTCCTGATTTCCCAGCCTATTTCTTTCCTCAGAGCTAGAAATGGCTTTTTAATTTGTTTTTCCAAACTGCTGTACCTATTGCATGACATTTCCCCCATCATGGGTTGGCAGAGCCAACAGCCTATTTTGTAGTGGCCTGGGCAGCTGATTTGTCGGCCTTTTGACTGCTTCATGATGTAGCAGCTGAATTGTTTCCAAAGCCGTAAGATCCTACACTATTTTCTTGCTGTGGTTGGACCCGAGGATTTCAGTGCATTTCACAATTCTCAGTGTTTAATGAATGCGTCACTGTGAACACATTCCCACAGGAATAGTTTTAAGGTGACTTTCAAAGTGGCCCAGTCCTTTAGTCAGACCTGCAGTTGAATAAGTTGATAAAACCTTCTGTAACAGAGAGCTGAGGCTGGAAGAGTGTTTTTTATTTATGGATCCACGTGGCTGTGTGTCACAGCCCTGTTGAATGTGTTGTCCACACATGCAACAACCATTCTTGCTTCAGCTCTTCCTTCCCTGTGTGGCAGCAGAGAAGTTGGCCTGGGGTGGAAGAGTATGGGACACCAGGAATGTCACTGCAGGGCATGATAGGTGTTAGCTCAGCCACCTCTGTGCCAAAATTCAAAAGCTAAACTGCCACAGATGATACAATGGCCTGGTTATGACCATCAGTCTGTCCCTCTGCTGTTTTCTTCTCCAGTCACCCACTCATGTCTTGGTGACGTGGATGAGAGGGTTCATGAAAGGGAGCACTGTCCACTTTAAAACACTTACATTACAAGCA
The DNA here is from genome assembly GCA_013400275.1 of Rhadina sibilatrix. Lineage (NCBI taxonomy): Eukaryota > Metazoa > Chordata > Aves > Passeriformes > Phylloscopidae > Rhadina > Rhadina sibilatrix. The sequence continues at coordinate 37,236 of VWYO01019353.1, forward strand.
AGCTGTGGGTGATAAGAGCTGGTCATATTTGCTTACATCATGATGACATCATTCCTCCAATTTCCCCTTGTAACAGAAGGCTATAGACGTGACGTGGGGCTTATTCCGGTGCTGTAAAGGTCTGGTATGCAGCCATAACTATCTGCGTGGCTTTTAAATGAATGGTACCCTCATTTAAAATCCAAACTAACAGGCTCTTTGTGTCATTTCTTTTTCCTAGGTACCAGCCAGAGCAGCCTAATTTGGCATACCAGATGGCTAGGTCGACAGAGGAGACAGATAACAACGAGTCCGTGAGCACCAGTGAGTCACAGGCTGGGTTTCTGCCAGAGGAAGAGGAGAAGTTTTCCCTCAAAGCCATACTGTGTTCCACAGATTCAGATCCTTCCAAATTCTCTGGTTCAGTGGTGAACATCTCAACCTTTGTCGTTGGTAAGTGCTGGGCAGTGTGTCTCTGGGGCAATGAGCCATCTGGTAGGGCTTTGTACCCACCATGGTGGGAAAACTCACCTCCCTGATGTGATTTTGATCAGCTCTTGCGATGGCCAGAATAACTGAAGATTAAATTTCTGGCTTAAAAAGAAATCCACAGATGGAGTGTGTGGGGGTGTATCGTAGGAAAGGCGTATCTGCTATGGTTAGGGTTTTTGTGAGTCGCTGTTTTGTTTGTGAGCTTTCAGATTCTGCTTTGCCTGCTTATGATTTGTTCTTGCATTTTCCTTGTATCTAAAAAAAAAAACAAAACAGTAACTTTTGGTATGTGTTCACAGGTTTCCTTATTGTGGGTATCTGTATCCTGACTTCCTTTGAGCCAAACATTCTGATAAACACTGTACAGATTATTGCTGCCATCCTTGTTGTCGCTCTCATCTTCATTATACGGAAACAGCCTGAAAGCAAAACCAAACTCTCCTTTAAGGTGAATGTCCTGGGACATGTAGCTAGAAAAGAGGTGCCTGGGAGGTGGTTGGAGGAGGAAATGCATGTGTTGGCCTGTATCAGAAGGGGGTCACAGGCCAAATGGACATGCATAGAATACAGGCATGATGTGAACTTTTCTATCCAGGAGAAGCTGGAAAGGCAGAACCTGCTGCAGAGGTGTGGCTGGAAGGGAAGGGCAGGACCCTGCTTTTGAAAGCAGATGGTTATAGGGTAGGAAAGAGATGAGAGGCTGGAGGAAGGGGGATAGTTGTGAAGGGCCACATCAGCTCATGGATTCAAAAGGAGAAAGAAAACAAGAAGTAAACTTGTTTGCAAAGATCCTAAGGCTCTAAGAAAGTGATCTTTCATGTCCTCCTTAGTCCCCATGGAGGCTAAGGGATGACCATTCTCTCTTAAACAGCCTTAAGTATGAGGAACTCTGTTATTTTCCTGCCCTCTCCAAGCACACCATCCTTTCTATATTAAACGAACACTGGGATGGGTTTTTTCTCCCTGTGTCATCCTACAAGTCATGCTTTATCATATTGATTCCAGGTAGTTCCTCAATATATTAAATTAATTTTGGATTTTAATTGTATCCTCTAAACTGCTTTCATTTCAATTGCTCTTCAATTAAAGTTTTTCAGGAAATTCACAGTTTTTAATAACTTCATACAACCAGAATTTTCCAAGGTTGTGTTTGGAGCTCATTTTGGGGTTATGGTCCCAAAGGTGGAAATAGAAATGTTCAGGAGCAGAAAACTGAGGAACATCTCATCTTATTTTCTGAACATGCATCTGAGGAGGTCTGTTCACACAGGATCCTTTCACTCAGGATATTTCACCTCCTTTTTTTCCCCTCAGCCACTACCCTGTCCAAGGAAAAAGAAAATTTCACCTGTCACAGCTAAATCTGTAATCATAAAATCATAGATATCATTTAGGTTGGAAAAGACCTTTAAGATCATCAAGTCCAACCATTAGCCCAGGACTACCAACTCCACCTGTAAACCATGCCCCTCAGTGCCACATCTACATGCCTTTTAAACACCTCCAGGTATGATGACTATGCCACTTCCCTGGGTAGCCTGTTCCAATGCTTGACAATCTTTCTTATCTCCTTGCTGTTCTGTGGGCATTTACAACCTGACTGTGATTTTTCTTCAAAATCACTCTGGAAATCCAAGGCTGACCTGTTTGTTTCCCAGTTGTTTTTCTGTATTTTTTTAATAGGTAATTTTTCTCCCTTCTCCAGTCTTCAGAGACTTTACCAGTCTACCAAGAGCTCTCAGAGTTGCTTATTTAATAGTTCAGAGATCACTTCTGCAGTCTCTGGGTACATAACTCACCTACCTAGGAAAATTTTATTTGTCTCTACTGACTTAACAAAGCCAAATTTAGAAAAATATTCTTCTTTTCTTTTCTGATTTGTGTGCCTGTCCCCTTTCTCTCATGATGTGAGCAGCTACTTTACATAATTTTTTTGGCGAAGCTTTAATCAAGAAAGGCCCACATTTCAGCCTGTTTGTTTTTGTAAATTTCCTTTTCCCTTAGGAGTGAAGTTCGCTTTCCACTTAATTCTGCCATATTCAGAGATTTTTCTATTATTATAATTTGCCTTGCTTGATTTTATATTTGCAGTGCTATTTTTTGTATTCTTATTTTTGCATTTTGGCTTTGCTGTCTCATTCTTCTTTGATTCTCAGACCGCTAGAGCATTCTCAGTACAGCTGTAGTCATCTCTTTCAGTATTTGCAGGTTTTCTTTGCTTTGGAATAATTTGCTCTCTATTGCTTCATTTCTTTGGTACCTGATGGATAAAGTACCTCAGATCCATCCTCTGACATTCCCCTTACCTTCATCTCTTGGTCTTCAATAGGTGCTTGTCATGATACAGTCCTCAGTTTTTACTCTTCTCTCCTTTGCCCCACAAGTATTTAGTACTGCCACTAAATTGCCTCTTGCCTGCTTCTATACCACAAGCTTTTAAAACAGGTGCACAGCATCATTCACATCCCCCTCCTGTGGTGGACTGATGTCCTTTTGGGTTTAACCTTGCCTTTTCTTAGATCTGGCACCTGAAGAGTTGGTAACAGCCATCACTTCCCATTTTCAAGTGTTGTGATGTTCTTTCCTGCTCATTAATCATGCTTGTAGATGTAACATATCCCTTGTTCTCTTTCAGGTACCTTTTCTGCCTTTTCTTCCTGTTGGGAGTATTTTTGTGAATGTTTACCTCATGATGCAGCTAGATGCAGGCACATGGATTCGGTTTGCAATCTGGATGCTCCTAGGTGAGTTTAAGTGAAAAATCCTATGTTCAAAGTTACTAGATTTTGTTAACCATAAATTAATGTAGCATTCCGGGGAGGGATTCTGCACTCTTTTCATCCTTGGGCAACCCTGGTGACTTGACTGAAGCCATTTAGCCAGCATGTAACAAGCTTTGTTTCAAATTCTTGTTGACTGGCCTTGCGCTGCTGTCCAGGTGGTGGGGCATGTGCTTCTGGAGCTGAAGAAGCTGAGCTGCATCCCAAGATGCTCCCAGCAGCCATAGATTAGGCTGAGTAGCCTGAAATGTTCAAATCAGGATCCCATTTGGGGCTGGGATAGATGGACTTTTAAAGACTGGTGCCTGTGTTAATGGCGTTTTCCCCTAAAGAAGATAGTGGCTGTCTGTTAGAAGCTAACCATGAGGATGGCTGGACTTACACTGGTGTAACTTGTGTCAGTGGCTGTGAGTGGGGGTTTCTGTTTCTTTACAGAGCTAACAGTGCCCTCTCCCTTGGCTTCCACAGGCTTTATCATCTACTTTACCTATGGAATATGGCATAGTGTGGAAGCCAGCTACGCAGCCTCAGCAGAAGCGGAGAGAAACACAGACACCGGCTCGGACAGCTGTAAATGACTTTGTTTGGCTTACGGGCAACTGAAAGAATGGCTGCAGTGAAAGAAACTTTGTGGTGGGGATTCTGAACCAGATTACTCCTGTAATCAGTTATGCAGGAATAAGGAAGCGGAATGCAGGCCTCCCCAGCGTGGTCACTGCAGCTTGCAGTTTGTTTAGCAGCACAGTTAAAAGGGACCACAAGATGAAAAGACACAACTCTGGCTTAGTCCCAGCAGCACTGGCAGCTCAACTGGGGCACTTCCCTCTCTCCCTCTCCTGTTTTGGTTTTTTTTTTCCCAGTGTGTAGAAAGAGAACTGCTTCTGTGTGCAAATGCTGCTATGAAACCAGGCCTCACAAATGTCCTTCTTTCAGTAGCCCCGGGAATTACCTCCCCACAGATGTTCTACTTGATTATACATGGAGCAGATTTTGCAGTGCTATTGTCAGGCATAGACCAGGATCCATCCTTCACCCTATGTGAGTTGAGCTGTACCCTCTGTGTACGCACACAAGAAAAATGGTTCTCGCTGAACACTAGATTTCACCAGGTTAACAATGTGCCTGCAAGATTTGCATTCTTTAAAATATCAGGTCTTACCTTTTTTGTTTTATTTAACAGGGTTTTTTTAGCTATGTGCTCACATGCTTTAAAGCATGTCACTGCTGTGAAATGTTGGGAAGCTTTGTGGTCCTGATTGTCAGGTGAGTGATAGCCTGCCAGCACACAGGTAACACCAGCAGGTGTTTCTCCCACCTGTACGCTCCACAGAGGAATTGCTAGCTTTAGTCAGGAAACCATGTGGTGCAAATACTGCAGAGGCTGTTTTGTGTGCTGGCTGCCTCGCATTAGCAACTTTGGTTTGGCATTGGCAGGTGGAGCACATTCCTGCTCTGGGAAGGGAAGCGCAGGAGGATCCTCAGAGAGCATGAAGTTCTTACATGAGCAATGCCTGTTGTCTGCCTCCTGCCCAGGGGAGGATGTGGGGTGTGGAGGGGCTTCTCAGTCCTGGCAGAGTGTGCAGCCCAGAAAACACCATTAAGCTGAAGGGTCTGACTTCCTGAGGGGAGCTTTCCCTTTGGGGCTGGAGATTGTCTCCAGAGCCTGCCTATAGTGAAAGGTGGGAAATCTGGAGCTGAGACCAGTGTCTGTATTTGATTGACAATGACTTGGTTTTGGCTGTAAGATGATTTTTTGTTTTAATTCTTTCTAATAGCTTTCCCTAGCCAAATTAATCCATTACCCTAAAAAGGCTTATTAAAGCACCGTGAAGGTGAGCCATGCCCAAATAATGCCACTGATCTAAATTAACGCTTCAGCTTGTACTGAAAAACATTGTGGAACGGTTTGGGTTGGAAAGGGACCTTTGAACGTCCCCAGCTTAACCTGACATCAGCAGAGACATCTTTAACTAGATCAGGTTGCTCAAAACTCTGTCCAACCTGCTTTCAAACACTTCCAAGGTTGGAGCATCCCAGGTAGATACTGCTGAAATCCCCTTTCCCGATGTGAGTGGATGCTTTTCTAGGTGTCCTTTATACTACTGCCTCTGAATACTGGACAATCTTTTAATTTCTTTGTCAGCATGGCTGTTGCTGATGAAGCAACAGGCTCTTGTGCCTGTCATCAAGTTGGAGAACTGAACAGACCCCTGCATGACTTGCCCAGGGTCTCACCCGGCATCTGATGCAGCAGAAAGCAGATCAGACCATCTCCTGGATTACATGGCTGGATTGTGGACCGTTTCTGACATTTTGAGGAGACTTTATAGCCATCCTGCCCACTGAAGGGTTTTAATCTTTTAATTCTAGTACACTGGAAGGCTTTTCTTGTCAGGACTGGAATTTGAGGATGTGAAGGCAATATGCTCATTGCCTCCTAGGTGCACTTCAGGGTGTGTTATGAATGCAGCTTCCCCCATAGAATGAAGTTGGGTGTCTGCTCCAGTCAATGAATCTTGACCATCTGCCAAGCCTTTGCACTTCGTGCATATACAAAGTCTTACCTCAACCAGGGAGAGATGAACATAGAAATTAAAAGCTGTTAAGTTGAAGTCTATTTGGCTTAAACACAGGCAAGGTCAACATACTCCACAGCCTCCCAAAAGGCACTAAAAATGTGGTGGGAGGGCAACAAGATGAAAACTCATACAGCATCAAAGTTTTGTATTGTACTAAAAATATAAAAATGTTTTTCCTACCTGGCTACCAGATTCTGTTCAATGAAAACATGAAGGTTGTGTCCTTGCCAAAGCTTCATCTGTGTTGAGCAAGCCAGGGGCTTGGTGAAAAATCTTTCAGGAGGATGTTGTCAGGCACATTCCCTAGGTGGGGTATGACCCCATCCCTTTTTAATTCTTGTAGCAAAGCCTAAGCAATGCTGTGGCTCTCAGCAGGAGAAGGGGATGGGATAAGATGTTGAAACTGAGTGAACTGGAACAGTGGGGAGTTCAGGTGTTTGCTGATGAGCCTGAACCATGGCAGAAACATTTCTGTTACCACGTGCTGCAGCTTGACGCTTCAATGGAAACACTGCAGACCACAATCACTGTTCTGGGAGCCCCAGTTATATTCTAAACATCCTAGAAAATGAGTCCATGGAAACTCACAGCATGTGAGCCAATGTCAGGTAATGCAGCTGACCAGCCCTGCTGCCAGGAAGCTAATGACTATCTAGCTTCAGTCTTTACCTTAATGGGGTAACCCTCTAATGGGGTTTTGCTTTGTTTCCCATTCATCCCAGTTTCTATGTGCACAGAAAACACGGACATGCTGATCTGTGTGCGTCAGCCCACAGGTGCACTGGCGCACGGATTTATTATCAGGAATATATTACACTTATCTGTACATCATAATTGAAATAATACAAACTCTTCCTGTAATCATTAGCCACATAATAAATGGGACCACAGAACTCCTGCTGCTTGGGAAAACTGTACAGAGGCTCCTCAGAGTGTCCATGGGACACAACCACCATCAGTGCAGAGACAAAATACCTGATTTTGCACTTGATAGTTTTTCCTTTCCTCCCCCCGCCTGCCCCCACCATGAGGCTTTGCCACTGTGCATCAACTTAGTCAACCCATCTTTGCCAGCAGTCACTGGAGGTGCAATCCCAGTAGGGCCAAATGGTACCTTCCCACAGTAAAAAGGAGTTTTCCATGCCCCCGCCTCTGCCCCACTTTCTGCTGGCTCTCCTGCCATCCCATGGTGGATACCTGCTCCTAGTGCCTGTCTCTGGAGCCCCTTGGGAGCAGCTGTAGGCTGGTTTTATTGCTGCTACACACTTCTGCATTGAGTAAAGATTAACAAAATCAAACAGCTTCCCTAAAGACAGAGAGGATAAAACCCTTTCTGCTTAGCGCTGGCTACATTCTCTCTCCTGCCAAAGGCCATCCTGTTTCCAAATGGGAAAGTACCCACAGTGGCCATGGTGTTCAGAAAGCTTCCAGCCCTGCAAAAGCAAACACTTCCCCTTGCTTTGAACAGGGACAGCCAAGGAGCATGGAATAGAGGTACAGCCGCTACCCTGCTGGGTATGCCAAGCTCACCTGGGATGGTTGCAGCTCCCTGGCAAGAGCAGGGCTTACCAGCTTGGCACCCTGGGTGCACCCGAGGGTCTTCATTCCCTGGGAATGGCTGCCCCACTCAGGGGCTGCTACCTTCCTCCCACTGTCCAAGTGACCTGGACTTTGCACCTACTTCAGCATGCAGAGGCGAAGAAAGACAGGACAGAGAGAAAGTATAAAAACGGAGTAACCTTTTTTTGGGGAAAAAAGTCTGTGTTTCTGGGCTTGTGCCAGAAGAAGCCACTCTTCACACCCCCCCACAGGGACAGATTGCTGGGTCCCTCTGGTTAGGCAGAACTTCCTGCAGCTTTGCTAGTGATTGGGCAGGCGAGGGTTTCCAGTTAAGGAAGAATCCAGTGAGAGGCAGGATTGGGAGGCAAAAATTAGATGGGAAAGGGATTGGCAATGATACCAAGTGATGATGGAGCTGGATTCAGTCCCAGTTTTCCCACCATAAAAGCCCCACTCCCAATTCACTGCTGGAAGCATCTCTTGAATATGACTTTAAACCAACAGAGTTATGAGGAAAGCACCAGATACAAAGGGGAAAGATGAATAAATTACAACAGGTTTGGCCAGCCTGTCCTGGGCCAATAATAAGCTTCAGTGCATTTAAAGTTTTGAGTAGTATCAAGGTAACAACTCCAGTTGTATCATCTCAACCATTTTTACAAGGGGTAAAATGGAGAATACTAGAAACTACCAACAAGCCACTGACTAATCTGATGTCCTTCTGCAATGGTGTGACTTTGCTGATGAGTGAGGGATGAGCAATTGATGTCATCTACCTGGACTCTGCAAGACCTTTGACATAGTCCCACATAGCATCCTAAACTGGGGAGATACGGCTTTGATGGATGGAAGCTGGATGTGGAATTGGCTGGATGGTTGCATCCAGAACACCTCAATGTCCAAATGGCGATCAGTAAGAAGTGGTGTCCCTCAGGGGTCAGTATTGGGACCAATATTGTGCAGTATCTTCAATGACGCAGACAGTGGGATCAGGTGCATCCACAGCTAGTTTGTGGATTGACACCAAGGTGAGTGGTTCAGGTGGTACACTGCAAGGAGGGGATGCCATCCAGGGGGATATGGACAGGCTTGAGAGGTGGGGCCATGTGAACATCATGAGGTTCAACAAGACCAAGTGCAAGGTCTTACACCTAGGTCGGGGCAACCCTTGGTATGAATACAGGGTGGGGGTAAAGACATGGTGAAGAGCCCTGCTGAGAAGGATATGGAAATACTGGTGGATGAGAAGCTGCACATGAACCAACAATGGGTGCTCAAAGCCCAGAAAGTCAGCTGTATCCTGGGCTGCATCCAAAGCAGCACAGCCAGCAGGGCAAGGGAAGAGATTCTACCCTTCTACTCCACTCTTGTGAGACCCAACCTGCAGTGCTACATCCAGCTGTGGGGGTAAAAAGGACATGGACATCTTGGAGTGGGTCTAGAGGAGGGCCACAAAGATCTTAGAGGGCTGGAGCACCTCTTCTGTGCAGACAGGCTGAGAGATTTGAAGTTATTCAGCCTGGAGAAGACTGAGGGGAGATCTTTTATCAGCCTTCCAGAACCTCAAGGGGGCCTATAAGAAAAATGGAGAGAGACATTTTACAAGGGCCTATAGTGATAGGAAAAAGGACAACATTTTTAAACTGAAAGAAGATTGGTTTAGATTGGACATAAGGAAGAGAATTTTTACAATGAGAGTGGTAGGATACTGGAACAGGTCGCCCAGAGAAGTTGTGGCTGCCCCATTCCTGGAAGTGTTCAAGGCCAGGTTAGATGAAGGTCTGAGCAACCTGGTCAAGTGTCCATGCCCATGGCAGTGAGGGTGGGACTAGATAGTCTTAAAGTTCCCTTCTAACCCAAATCACCCTATGAGTCTGTGATCTCAGTGTATCAGAATTATATTGGTGGAATGAAAGATGACAATGCTGTAGGTGTTGCAAATAGCTGTGCAGCTAGCAAGTGTCAAAATGATTAAAGTTGTACTTGGCAAGAAGGGGCTTTGTGTGCATGTGCGTGCTAGGTATCTATCTTTCAGGTTGGACTTGCTGGACACACTAAAATCTAGCAATGCATTTCAACAGTAGTAGCTGGGGTGGCATGATCTATTCTAACAAGATGATCAATTTACTCAGTATCACAGTACCATGCAAAAGCTGCTACAAAAATAAGTTTCTCTAAAAAAGGAGAAAAAAAATCATCTTTCTTTTTAACACTGTGGAGCAGGCCACAGGTGCTTTGATGGTGGTATCTAAGCTGGAATCTGTGAATCCTGAGTACTTCCCAGGAAAGCTGATGCACAGCTCCCACTCAAGCGGGATGGCAGGGCTGTGCAATGCCACCCCTGTGGGTTCAGGGCCTGCTGGTGCCACCACACACCCAGATGGGAAAGCCACCATCCCTGCAGCACTCCTGCAGCTCAGGGATTTCCTCCAGGTACTGTTGCCCTGCTGAGTTTGACCCCAGTGTACAGAGCAGGCCTGCATGCAGGCTCCTTGCCCTAAGCTGGGTAGAAAAGCATCCCACAGATCTCTTTGTTTTTTAAATTATCCTCAGGGATATTTTATCTAGTTAGCAAAACCCATGAGGGCCCTGCAGACAGTCTCACCCCTAGTACTCCTTGGCCTCACCATCCCCTCAGGTGGGAGGTCACCCCAAGCCTGGGTGAACATTTTTGCTTCCAGATGGGGAAGTTAAAGGTAGTTAACATTTTCATGAATCTTCAAAGTGCTCTGTAACTCTGGGTAAGCTGTAGCATTGTGAAATAATGCAGATATGTGGAAGGAAAGAAATTCTGACCTCATCTGCACCTATGAAGTTGGCTATGCTCTATTTGGCATTTGAGGTGGAAGGAAGCTAGAGCCCTAGCAGATGCCCAGTATCTCATCTTACTATTGGAAACCTCTCATCCAGCAAAGGTCAAGGATAAACAACTTACTTTCTCCTTCTTGCTTCTGGGACTTGAACTAGAACAAAATGGACAGAAACCTACAGCCAGAGATTTTGATTGCATCCTAACCACGACAAGGTAAAACAATCTGACTAGGATTGAAATAAAGACACTAAACTTGAACCATGTTAACCAGTAACCAGTAACCTCTACCAAATTTGCTAAAACTCTCAGTTTTCTCATCTCTAGCCTATCTCCACTTACAATATCAATGCTAAGAGTTAAAAAGCAGTGGATGGTATGCGTATCTTTTCTGGTGTTCAATGCAAAGGTGATGGTTTTGAAGGCAGTACTGTCTTAGAATTTCAAATTCGCTGGTGTTCATGTTACATAGAGTACCACTTGGTGGTCACTTGGAAGGCGCTTCTACTTCTGTGTAACTTTCTTCTAAGCTGGGTATAAATATTCCTGGGAGGCTAAACAGAAATGCATTTTTTTTAGATACAAGTCTTAGGCACGAGTTAGAAAACTGCTGACTGTAATGAAAATATATCAGCACTTAATAGTATCCAATAATATAAAAAATGTAATTCAGAACATCTGCAACTACATATATATGTGTGTGCGTCTATATATAGGTATAAAGGTACAATACGTACATGTATATAAACACAGACACATATACAGAAATATTCACAACTTGAACTATATTTGTAACTAACCTGAAATACTGCAGCAAAAGTTCATCCTGATGAACCATTAATAGAGCATTTCCCAACTTTTAGCTCTAACCGTAGTTAAAGTGTTCACACATAAAACTAAACCTTTTGCTATCCTAATCTTCTGCTGTTCTAGTTCTTGGCTATGTTTTTTGCTACCCTAATCAACATGTCAGAACCAGGAGTTTCTATATGGGAACTGTAAGAGTACCCTGCCTAGTGTAAAGCTGTGTAGCTACTGAACATGCTTGCAGCCATGAACCCTGGGCGCCTGTTGATGGTAGTACTTCCTTGGATGGTGACAGTTTGCAGATTGGAAATGCATAAAAGGCAGGGAACCTTCGGCACACAGCTGCTGATTCATCGCCTCAAGGTTCTGACTTTTGCTGGAGAGGAGTTCCCTGATGAGCAGCGATAAAAAGGAGTGGATGGTGCAGGTGGGAGTTTGACAGGGCTCACAGCATCTCCCTCCTGCAGCTTCCAGAGGAGCTCCTCGTTAGTCCTGCTGAGCTTCTTCTTCTCCTCCACTTCTTTCTCAACGTATTCTTGAAGATTTGCATTCTCCTCTGACAGTTGCCTGGAGAGAGAAGCAGGACAACATGTAAGGCACTCCAAGGCAAAAATGGTGGCATTTATGCAACCAAGGACAGGCAGGACAATTGAGCACCTCATCCCCTCCCCTCCCCTTGCCCCTAGGGCTGCAACTGGGCTGCTGAAGCTGTGGCATAGCTGTCCCTAGATCACTGCTGAGTGTGCAAGTCATCTCTGCAAGTCACAGCTTCCCCCCAGTGTCTGATTCTGCTTCCAGATGCCCTCTGGAAGTATATTTGCTCTACAAGTCTTGGAGGCATCTCAGCTGCCAAAACTTAGGTGGGATGAGCCCCAACCTTTCTCCCTGGCCTTGTGGCACTTGTGGAGTGTCAGAGTAAGTGCAAAGAGGGGTGGCAGCAGTTGCGTCCATGATTTTTTCAACTTGCTGCTACAGTATGCAAAGGAAAAGCAGTCTGGCCTTTCCATGCTCTGAATTTCAGCTGATGTCCTGATGTAGGTCACACAGCTCACCTTCAAGGCTTTTCCTCTACTCCATAGAAAGTCATGAGGTTATGGGTCCTTCTCAAGCTCCTTCCTCCTTGGTCCCAAAACTGCCTCTTTTCCTGACTGTAACACTAGAGAAACTTCACCAGTAATGACCAGAGAAGTGTTTGCCCCAGAATGCCCAGTAACTTAATGGCTTTTTTGGAGCTGGGGCATGGGAATCTCCTGTGGACACCACAGCCTTATTGAGTCTGCACTCCTCAGCCAGGTGACTGATTTTTAAACAAATGGGACAGGGCAAGTAGGCTGTGGGACCTGATAGAGATGTGTTTTGGGCATGTGCTGACAACACCTATGTCCCAAAGGATGCATGCAGGAGCACCAGGCTTCTGCAGCCCCACTACACTTGGGCAAGAGCCAGCTCCTCATGTGATCAACCTGCAGCAGCTCTGGGCAGGAACCTAACCTGATTTACTGGCAGTTTAGGACTTTATAGAAATGAAGAGGGAGGAACCTGACCTTCCCCTAGGTGGTTTCAGTTGGGTGTGGATTTTGGATACATACAAAAAATTCTGTACAACTGCTTTTCTGGGTGTAACCTGAAGGCTGTAGCAGATGTCATGCTAGTCCACTCACCAAAAGTCTATGAGAAGGTGGGGTTGGCATTTTTGATTTTGTTTAAAAGACTTGCTTTTATAAGGATTTGTTTTTTTAGCCTCGATTCCTACAGAAATGTAGCTCAAGTAATCAAGAATTCGTCTCTTTCTTCTCCCGGTCCCCGAAAGTTCTGAACTCTGGAGCAGTGGCTAGCAGGGTCACTTTGATCTCTTGGGGATTGGAAACTGTCATTTTTCAGACTTCCCCAGTCCAAAGGATAAAAAAAATGCTGGTTGATTTGGAGGGAGGATCTGAAATGCTGGGAGATCAGATGATTTGTTCAAGTGCTTGGGGAAGTCCCAGCAGGGGCTCTGTGTAGCTCCCGCATCCAAAACTGGGTCATGATTTACTTGAAAGGCTCTTTCTTGTCCTTCCCTTTGTACCTGCCCTTGTCCTTAATTGGAGATATCTCGGTGGTGCACCCCTCACATCCCAGTGCCTCTGGGACCCCCTCCTGACGGTGCTGCAGAGACTGGCTTTGCTCTGTCTCCCCTCCCTCCTCTCACTGCTGCTGGGCTGCCACAGCCGCTTGGGCACGCAGACTGCAAGTTGGCAGGAACAGCTCGAATCCAGGGCAGCTCCCTGAGCTCCTTCACGCTGCACTTCCCACGCAGTGCCCGTACAACAGAAATCAGCAGTCAGGGTGGTTACTGCTGCCAGGAAAATACATGCTTTAATAACTCCAACTTTAAAGCCCTGGCTGTCCCTGTAGCTGCCCCACAGCTGTCCTCAATGAGTTACTTGTTGAAAATTATTCTCCTTGAAGTTGACTTCCCAGGCTGACCTCGAATTCAGAATTTCTCCTAAAAGGTGTTTTTTAAAGCAGTACCTACACAGTTGCAGGCAACAAGCAAAGTGCTGCAGCTGGATGCCAGCAGGGAGTGGAGGGAGGGTGCTGTTCGTCCAGCCAGAGAGCTGCAATGCAGAGATGATGCCAAGCACTGAACCAGGCACCCTGGCTGCTGTCAGGCGTGGAGAGAGACTGCCACTTCCAGGCCACAATTCATCCAGCCCAAAAGCAGGTGTCTCAAACTGCTCTCGTGAAGCAGATTTTAAAAATACCCAGTTTTCCTCCCCTAGCACAGAAATGTTGTAGACACCCACCTCAGACCTCAGTGAAATGCGTACTACAGGTATTTACAATCCGGTGAGAGAAAACATAATCCTCACCCTCATCTGAATGTTAGTACAAGCAATGCTGCCTTTTAAGATGGAGATAATGCTGGAAATAATTTCAAAAGGCTGAGTCATTAAGAAATGAGACATGAGAAAGACAAAAACTAAAATCAGAGATGAGACACTGACAGTTTAAAAAATGAGCTAAAAATTAAATTTTTGGCCAGTGGCATCCATTCTGGATGCAATGACAGCTAGGTAGCTGCAGTGCTGGGACAAGACCAGCTCTTTCTCCCTCTGGCACCCCTTCTCCCTGGCTCCAACTGCAGTCTCCAGCCTTACAGCATGATATAAACTCTCTGGGACAGGGACTGTCCTACCCTGCTCTTCACATGTCACCTAACAAGGAGCCTAGTCGCCCTTGTCATGTTGTGACAAAGTTTCAAAAAGGCAGTGTTGATGAAAAAACCTGTCAAAGTTTAATCCTGCCTAGGTGACAATGGTATCGTTAGGATGTCATTCCCAAGATTTTCCCATTTTGTATCCTCATTATCCACTGACTAACGGGTCTCAGGGCACTGATGCTGTGATCAGAACCACTGACAAGCTAGTTCTCAGCAGCATGTCAAAATCATGGAAACACATAGACAGATACATGGCCTTCCTTATGTTTAAGGAAACAAACCCCAATATAAAAATATTTTTAATAAAACAAGCAGAGCAGAACACAAATACATTTTCAGGAGGAAATAGGTTTTTCCCCTTCTGAAATAAGTGTCAGCCTTGGACAATTAAGACCTGGGGTCTTCTTCCAAGTTCAGACAAATTGCAAATACCAACACAAACCTTGTTAGGACAGTATTTTGCTCAATCCTGGCTCTGAGTTCTTCGTTCTGCTGTTGCAGCATGGTGATTTTTTCTTCCAGTTTTAAATTTTTTTCAACCTGCAGCAAAAGAAGGTTTGTTAAGTCTGAAGACCACTCAGCACCTGATCCAAGATAATGTGTTCTATATTAGTCCGTGGAGCAACTTTTAAAATTTGAGGATAGGTGGAGGTGGTTTTCTTGACTGCAGCTGAGACCTAAGAGATCTGACTCACATCACCACATCATACTGGTGCAGTACCTGGGGCCATCAGCAGAACACTGAGCAGGTGCAGAGCTGAACCAGCCCTTACTTATAACTGAAGAGGATGTTAGTTTTGTTCAGCACAAATAGGTGTTTTCCTCAGTGCTGCCCCCACGACTTTTGACCCCCAAGGAGCCAGTGTTACCAGACGTTGGAGAAAGTGCTGGTGACACTTGAGGAGCACCCAGCATGGAAGGCTGCCCAGCGCAGTGGTATGAGTGGTCAGTCTAGTGATGAAGGAGGAGTGCAAGATGATGGGATGATGTACATCTTCCAGACATTACAGTCTGACATCCAGCCTCCAGGATTATGATTCCCCAGTTATGGAGAGGAAAGAGTCACCCACCAGGGCATCAGCAGCAGCCTTAGAGTGCTGCTGCATTCTCATGAGGCAGGCTGGCCTCTGGAGACTCTTCTCAGTACTGCTGACAATGACAGGCTTAAACCAGACATTTGACTTTAAGCTGTAATTCATTGAAATTAATCCTATCCCAAGCACAGATAGCTTTTATTCAGCACCATTCAAGGGCAGAATTTGAGGACATCAGTAGTAGTGTGTTAGAACATCAGCAAGATGTTTACAGACATGTTCCACAGCCTTAGGTACCCCTTTCCCCAAGATTTGAATTTAACATACTTTATCACCTTAGTCCTTGGTTTTCCAGCAGTTTGAATTTTGCTGAATTCAACACTTTTGAAAGAAAACAAGATAGCACAGGGTAACCTTATCTCTGTGTGAGCTTGGTTATTAAATTTCCCAACCTTTTATAAAGAACCAAAATACTGTGCACTGGGGATAGCAATAACTCACACTTAATAGTGGAGACATCAATTTTAGGTTGTGTTTTCTGGTTTATGCAGGTAATTGTAAGGGATGCTCCTGATTCTCAGATATTCTGGTCTGTCCCAGTTTATTTTGTTACAGCAGAACATGGATTCTGGCCCTGTTTTGAAATGCTCTGAGAGAGGAATCACATCATGGGCTCTCTCTCTGCTTCTTCAATAGTTTTCACAAGTAGTAGCTATGCCACCTTCATTTCCAGCCTCCCTTTCAGCTGCCAAGGAGCCAAGGCTGACCCTGTGTTTGAAATGCCCTCTTGCTCCCTTAAGAGGCACCAGAGCATTTAGAGATGTCCCGTAGGTGTTCTGGCACTTACAGAGGTATATCTTGAAATGGGAAGCTGTTGTGCCTTTGGGCCACAGCAGACCCAGTGTTTTACTGTGATAAAGGGCAGGAGTAGGACTGTGCACTTACTTGTATGTGGTTAATGAGCAAAAGCAGGTAAATGACCAAGAAATTATATAGGCTGTTGTTTGGGATTTTTTTCCCAGTGATTCCAAAAGCTGGCTTAGCTCCAAGAGTAGCACGTTGGAAAGAGCAGAGATAATAAGCCTCAGTTGCAAAGAGGCACTTTTCTCTACATCCACTTACTAAAGCATCTGTTCAGCAAAATAATCATCAGAGTTCTCAAATTTCCCTGTAAATGGAAACAAATCTTGCTGAATGCTGTGCTGAACCAGCTGCCACAGCTCCCAGCTGAGGTATTGCCTCATCCTGTCACCACACTGTATTTTACTGTCACTGCAGGTTATGCTGTACAAAATGAATCCCCATTCCCACAAAAAATGTTACTGATGGTGAACTGGGGAGTTCTTCATTGGGGAAGCCCACTAGCAAAGGATGAGAAAACTGCATAGCCTGCAGAAAAGCATTACTGGAGGGCTGGAAAGACCTTTCCTTGCTAGGGACTGCTTGCTGAGTATTGCTAATCCACACATGGCTCCCTAAATGCTCCCTACGGGAGCAGCAGCAAGACACACCGTGGTTCAGTCTTCTTCCACGTGCCCTCTCCAGCCCTAAAAGGCTACCTGACTCCTGTAGGAACATATGATGCAGGCTGGTGTACCCTGGACTACCACAAATTTCCCTTTCCTCCATTCTTCCTCCACCACTCAGCTCGCTGTCCAACCTAACATGCTGAGCAGGTACTGTATGAAGAAGCAATCCAGATCAAGGGATGTGAACCTCTTTGACTGTGTCTTGCCCCAACCTCATGTGTGTACTCACCTTTCTTAAGTTCATCTGCTGTAACCAAACTTTTCCTTTATTACCTCTGTGATGTCTCCTCTGTGGGAAAAATGACAACTCACCTGTTTTTCTAGTTCCATAATCATCTTCTCCTGTTGGTGAATCTGGAGGTTCTTCATTTCCAGAACATGTTTTAAGCTCTTCAAATCTTTTTCTAAGTGTAGATATGGAGCTTGCACAATCTAGAAAATATATCAGGGATTTGGATATGTCAGCCATACATACATCTTCAGCCATAAGGGAGAGAGTCCTTAATGTAACCCTGTGGTTTAGGAGAATCATTAGTGTGAAAAACCACCTGGACCTGGTCCTCTGCAGCCCATTTGACCCTTGATATTGTCTCCTTGACACCTCTTTTGCTAAGATCTGTGTCTCTTCCTCAGAGCTCAATATTCAGGGTCTCAGCTGGGACCTGCGCCCTGTCCCTGGAGTGAGGATTCAATTGCTCTTCATTGAATCAGGTGATGTGTAATACTTAAAAATGTGTCTTGATGACTGTGTAGTTAGAGTGGTCATCTACCTTCAGCTGTTCCTCAGTGTTTTTCTTCAGAGCCTCTTCAAACCGGTCTGCTTTGGCCTTAAGAGATTGATTCTGGAAGGTGAGGGTGTCTATCTGGTCCTGGGGGGGAAACACACCAATTAACACATCAACTGTGTTATCAGCCCACTTACATTCATGCTGGTCAGTCTGCGCTGCCAAACCACTAGGGAAGATAAATAAGGCTTAGACACCCCTGTAAGGTGATAGATATTTTTTTATGTAAGGCCACTTGAACATAGAATGGGGTATTTAATAAGCCTCAGGGAATCACAAAATCCCTGTAACACCTGTGGCTGATGCTAAATCACCCCATCACCTTGTGCTGGATGAGAACAGGACTCTTCCTGTCCTCCAGTCCATGCTGGACTCTTCCATGTCCTTCCTTGGAAGAGCTGGCATTTATATCACATGCATTTTTGTGATCCTTAGAGTCTGAATGAGGCAGGAGATACCTGTTTCCTCCCCCTTTCTAGGCTTTTAACATGGTAACAAGCAGTGATGAGTTAGTGGTGTGGGATCTAAATGATTCATAATTTCATCTCAGAGCTATACATGGGAACAACATGTTATTTTAAGAAATCATATTTCTGTTACCATCAAAGGCTTTTCTGTCTATACAACACCTGTGAAATCCACAATTGCTGTGAAAAGGGTATTTTTATCTTTCACAGTTGTGATTTCTTGTCTGGAACATTACATCAGCCCTCATTGCAAAACTGCTGACATGCCTCAAGCTGTTGCAGCAGTGCAACAATATCTGCTAGTCAGGGCATTTAAAAATTGTAATTAATCTCTGCCTGGGAAAACAAACAGGACTTGCATTATTTGCTTGTTCACACATTTCCAAACTTAGCTTGTGTCACAGGGGCGCAGTTTCGCCCTCCACTCCTTGTGATTTCTTCATCTAGGGAGTGAGAACAGCATGGAGTTTTTAGAAGGATTAGACGACTTTGACCTTGGTGCTGAACACTGAGATGTGGGAACTGCGATGTGCAGGGCTGGCCCGGGCCATCCACAGCCCGGCTGCACAGCAGGGCCAGCCCTGGAGCCACCCACATCAGGGACTGCACTGCCCTCCGGTGGGACTGGAGATGTGTCTACAGCGTGGGACCGGCTTTCCCACATTCAGGCAGCCGGGAGGAGTTTAAAGCGCAGACACAGGCACAGGGCCAGGCAAGGAGAGGTCACCTTTTCTGAGCCCGGGGGGTGCCAGCTGGCGGGTTACCATGCAGACAAAGTGATGCTCACAGCCACCGCAGGTGCCAGAGTTGGCACAGGCAGAGCACCAGAGGTACCCGAGCTGGTAAGAGGCAGCAGCCCGGTGTGCTGGCAGTGGGCAGCCTGTCCGGGGCTGCCCCGTCAGCTGCTCCCAGCACCGATACAGGGTGGGAAACAAAGGAACTGCTGACCTGGAGTGACAGACGCAGCTTTTCAAAAGTCTCTTCTAGTTGTGCCTTTTCCAGTTTGTGAGCAGTATTCAGTTCTGGAGAAGTTACACAGACATGACATTACTCAGTGAAGTCCAGCAAACGCAGGGTCTGAGAGCACACATGTCGTGAGTCAAGTGCAATTTGGGATACAGTTTTAGGACATGGATATGGAATAGGAAATGGTAGCAATATGTTCTGTGACCTTAGGTAAATTGTTCTGAAAATCAGAATTTCCTGATCTTTCACTGTTTGTAGATACCTCTGTTTCTGTGTGACCAGATTCTGCTCAGAATTCTCAGCTCCCAGGCACCCTGAACTGAAAAGGGTTAATCTAACAATAGGCCATTTTCCAGTTCAGAGTGAGTATCCTTAGATCAAAGGAGTTAAAATTGGATACATGTAAAAGCTTGGGTTGCAATTACTTTGGGAGGATAGAGAGGAGGACTACCACCTGAGATGCAAAAATACAAAGGACAGTTCTTCTCCCCAAGCTGTGGTAGATGAGCTAAGAGGTTCATTACAGTAGTGAGACAGAGAAGACAAAAAACTTGGTTAAAGGTTTTTCTGCTAGAATAACTCACCCTGGGCATACTAATAACCAAAGGTTTCGTAAACAAAGTGAAATAAAATTTAATCTCTAAACCAATGGCATCAAATCATCATTCAGTGCAGTAGCAGCAGCTGCCTTTCTAGTATATGGACACTGTATTTTTGTGTTCTCCCCGCCAAGGCCATGGGTTCTGCCTTCTCACCCCTGCTCAGCAGCCAGTCACAGCAGCAATGATTCCACCGCTCCAGTGCAGCGGCTGCAATGCCTTTTCCAGGCACAGGAGGGCATTTCAGACCCGCACCAGGAGAACAAACTTTGGCCACCAGACCCTTGATGAACCACAACCGAATTTTATCATCAGAAAATACTAAAAAAATGGAGAGATGAGAATATCCTCAAGCAAGAACCAGCTTTTTACTTATTTATTTTCGAAATCGCATATGTTAATTTACAAATGCTATGCTAGATACCTTCTCTGCCCATGAAAGAGGGGAATAGATTGTTCTCAGTTCACATTATGCTCTGGACCGTGTTTCTAATTGACACAATGTAGAGCTCAGCAATATGGCTTGGTCTGGGAAACGTGGGGGAACCTACTAAAGATATTTAAAATGTAGAAAAAAATAGGAAGATTGTACAGATTACTGTTAAATGTCAGCTAAAGCATGCACAAAGGCATATGTTTAGATACTGAACTGGTAGGGAGGGAAGAGCTCTGTCTGCAGCATCAATCCTGTGGCCAAACGGTAACACAAAATAAAGGTAACAGTGCTGAGGTGCAGATTTGCACCAGTGAGAGGCTTTGGTCTGCTCAGCATGGCCAGACCTTTGCTACTGGAAATAATGAGTCTTGTTTTTCGAAGCACTGTGGTTATTAAAGAACCTAAATTCAGAGATATCCCAAGAGCTCTATCCTCCTGAGCATCCGAGGATTAGGCTCTTGAAAAAGCATGTGTGCGAAGTGATGTGGAATTTGGATTCTATTTTCAGCAACACATAGAGAAAGCCTTATCTTTGACCCAGAGACCCCCCCTCAGATAATCACAGGTCAAAGTTAGAGGCTGTAGACTGCAGACATCTCTCCCTCTGCCCTAGCATGAACCTGCTGGTCCAGCCCACGTGAAAGCACTAGACCAACACAAATTTTCTGTGTAATCTGCTCTGAAGGAAGAAGCACAGTGCCACTACAGCATGAATTCCTGCTCTGGAACAGCTGTGTAGCTGTTGGGTTGTCATTGGCTTACCTTGAATCTTGCAGTCATTCTCATCCTGCAGTACTGTAATGGCCACTATGTGGTTATTTTCCAGCTGTGACATTGCAGCCTCATGTACAGCTGTGAGATCTTCCACCTGTTCCAACAACAGCGAGAGCAAACACGGACACATGGTTAGACAGGCTGTGGCACACTGACAAGACACTGCTGGAGAACTCCAGTGGGCTGGAAACAGCAAAGGAATCTACTGAATGTGACACTTCCAGCACCTGAGCCAGTTTTGCCATGTCAATGCCTTGAGTGGTAGTGTGTGGTCACTGCTGATGGTATTTTTGTTCTTTTAACTTAATGGTGATGAGGAGGTACATAAGAAAGCAAAAGGACAAAAAGCCCTTAGGTGGAGGTGCTATTTATTAAATGTTCAGAAGTCTCAACATTCCATTAATGTAAATTATAATAATGACCGCACAGCCCATGGCTATCATGGGAGTGAGGAGTGCAGCTGGAAGAGGGCTGTGGGCAGCCAGTGTTCCAGAGCACCCTGTGGGTTTGGGACTCCTTCAGTACACTGTTTATTACTAAACTTGGCTAAAGGCAAAGTGACTTCCCTAATGATGGTCTTCTGATATGAATCATTAAAGGAACGACAATAAGAAATCCTGATCGCATAGAAGGTTATGGTCCAGAGCACTTTCTGAATGCAATGCATCAATTTGCTTCTCTGGGGTTTGTAACCACAGTGTTTTATTCCCTACATTTAATACAATAGTATCTGTGATATGTGGCAAGGCAGAGGAACAAACTATTTTACATTTACAGTGAAACAGTTGTTCTGTTCATGGCTAAGTGACTTTACTCTAAACAGCTTTATTTGCTCACAGTTTTGTAAATAATGGTAGAAGTTTACTACAGCTGAGCTTGCCTTGACTGGAATAAATGTTATTTCACTACTTTAGTTGTCAAACGTATCTATTAGGTAACCCACCAGAAGACAAATTTCCAATCATACTGGAGAAAACATGCTCTTAGAAGGAAAGTTGGATATTTAACATGGAATTTAAAATGATCCAAACTAATTTTCGTAATAATGTGGGTGATAACTCAGTGGTGAAGAACTGTTTGCAAAATAATGGGGACTCAGCCTGCTGATGTATTGCATGACAGCTGAGAGAGGTGGAGGGCTGATGACACAAAGGGCTCCTTCTAATGGGGCAAGGAGTATCACCTGGCTTTTCCCAGAGCACAGTGTCCTTGTATATGATGTCTGTAAGCTGAAGCCTCATGAGCAGAGCCATGTTTTTTACCTTGCCCTTGCTGAAGCCTTTATTTGTACTCGAATTGCTTCTCCACTGAACAGCACCCTATTAGAATGATTATCCTCAATGCCAACACCCTCAGAAGGTGAAGAGGTGTCCTCTTGTTGCCACCATCCTTGGCAAGTTATTTATCTATAAAGCCAATTAAATATGTCCCAAATTATCTAGGGATTTTTCTGCCTTCTGTGTGTTGCATAGCCACATCCCAAATGGCTCTTTTTAATCTTCCAGTGTGACGTCCTGTCTGCAGTTTTTCATGGCAGACAGTCAACTTGGCACTGGGAAGCAGCTCTCTTGGATGCTAATAACTTACTCTGTAGGTTTGATCACCTCACTTAACACAAGTCATGTTTATTTCTGGCTATGGAAAGTACCTCAGGTGGGATTTTAAAGGCTTAATAAAGTAAGATCAAGAGGAGCTCTAGTGGGAGAAGTTTAGTAAGCTGCTGGACAAAACAGATTGAGCTGAGCACCTCAGTGGGAAACACTGGCATGACAGATCACAGCCTTTACTTTGCAATACTGCCTTTAGTTGCAAGGAGATGTGAGAATGCACTGGCACACAAGATCATTTTGTGAGGAGTTTGATTCTCATGCTCTGCTACCTCCTCAGAGACAGCTGAACCTCCAAAACCTGACACAGGAGCTGTGTCTCCAAACAAATAACAGATATCTGGTACTGAACTAAGTGGTGACTGAAGCAACACAGCATAGAAGGTTAAGCTGTGACTGGAAACCATGAAAGTGGGAGGAGTATCTTCCAAATTAGATTTATGGATACAGAAATACATGCAGATCCATGGTCAGAAGGATTTTGCTATTGTTATTGCCTTCAAGAATGCAAATTCAAATCCCCCTCATGCAGATGGGCAGCTCAAGGACAAGGCTTTTCTCATGTACCGTGTAAGAGCTCCATTTCCTTGGCCAAGAAACATTGGTGAGCAGCTTTCCAGCATGGCCTGCCAGCCTCCAAGAGCACTCAACACAGGATGAGTATACAGCAGAGCAGGAATTCAAAGAGAAAACCTGCTAAAACTCATCATGCTAACTGAGCTATGAATTGAAAATGTGGGCTAAAACTCAGATACTAGGGTCACAGCCACACTTTCAAAGCAATGGAGAGCAATGTTTGTGTTATTTTCAGTAATCAGGGAACAAACAGCTCTGGAGCAAACCAAGAACTATTTGCCCCAAAGAGGGAAAGATGTGTTTCCCCTGCTCCTCTGGGATGAAGTCACAACAGATGAAAACAGGAGAAAAATAGGCATACTCCTAGTCAAGTCCTACAATGACCTGTATCACCCTTTCTTGCACTGATCAGCTTGAGAGGAGAAGAACCAACATCTGTTCTTGTCCTGAGAGCTTGCAGAAACACTTCAAAGAGTAGCAGAGCTAAGCTATAAGCTATTTCAGCAAAAAAATTAACAAACTCCTTCACAAATGCTGATGTCGGGTGATCCAGGAGAGGTAAGCCTTTGCAGCTAGAGCCAACATCTTCCACCAGGCAGACTGACACACTGACACAGTGAAAGGAAAAAAAACAAAAAACAAAAACAAATTGTCAAGGCTTTTGGGAACACAAGCCCTCCTTCATATCAGAAAGAAAGGCAGAAATTTTGAAGGGCATTGCAAGAAAACCAATTTGCATAAACTGAAATGAGAACCAAAAGCCATGGCTCAGCGTAGGTTCTAACCATTTATAGAGAAATCTTTTGAAAAATCTGACATGAAAATCTATTTGATAGCACCTTCTAATACATCTTTAGAAATCAGTTCATTAACAAAAATAAGTAGTTTGTCCGAGACAAAACAGACCAGTTGCATTGAGTTACAGTGTTTGTTCTGATAAAACCAGGCAAAAGTAGCTGCTTGTGAGACTACTCCTGTCTACATACAGAAAGCAAAGCAAGGAGAAACACCTGGGATGTACAGTCCAAGAGATTAGACTGAGTGGTGGGGCAGCAATCAGGGGATCCAGAGTGTATCACGTGCTTGATGTTTAGGCTGCATGTGTTGCATGGGTGCTATCACTTTACTGTATTGTCCTTTAACTAGCAAATAACAATGGTCTGGCTCTGCTGGCCTTCCCTGTGTGGAGCACGTTCTTATAACCCTTGGGTTTAGTCATAAATTGACTAATATAGGTGGGTTGAGGAGCAAGTATGTGTGGGCTGCAGAGCTAATCTTAATATTTTTATTGTAAAACATCAGCATGCATGTGAAGACAAGACATGGCAATGTAACTGACTGGTGTGTAGGAAAAACAGTAGAACTAATAAGGAGAAAGAGCAGTAAAGATATTCAGGATTACATTTTTCTACTCAAAACTCATTACCAGTATCTTCATGTTGGAGTGTTCAATGTATTTCATTACCTAAACCAAATCAGTACGAGCATGGACTACTCTTCAAAGGCAACAGGTGGAGACTGACCTGATCCTGATGCTGCAATTTGGCTTGTTCCAGCTGCAGCCTGTGCTGCTCCTGCAGGCTCTCCTTCTTGGCGTTGTACTCCTGCTGCAGCCGCTGCTCCAGCGCCTGCATCTCCTGCTGCTGCTGCCTGCGGAGCTGCTTCCCCTCCTCCTCGAAGTGCCTCTCCAGCTCCTCCTTCTCGCTCAGCAGCTTCTTCCATCTCGCCGTGTTGAGGTCTGTGGAGACAAGACCACGCAGTCCTCACACTGCCCAGCACCAAGCAGGGGCCTCGGACCTGTTTGCAGAGCAATGAGCTTGGCACTTCTCTCCCACTCTGTTATACAAGGGGTGTGATTGACCACTCAACCAGAGGGATTTGTACCTCACACATCCCATTTTCGGGCTGTTCAAAGCTGCTCATCCCATAAACCTGTCTCCAGCTCCAGCAAGGACCATTCAAATCCACTAATGCACACTTGCTTAAAATATTTTAGTATTCAAACCATATCTTGTGTGCTTCATGGCATCAGAGACTACAATGAAAGGCTGATCAATCAAAGGCTGAAGGCAATCAGAGAACCATGAATTTTTACTCTAGTGAAGTAACCCAGTGACTATGTCTCAGAGTTCACACCACTGTTTTCCAACAGTTCTATCAAGGTAAGGAAAATCAGTCCATTTCCCCATTTGGTTCCTCACCTTTATTGTCCCCCAGGTCCCAGGAAAGCAATGTCACAAACACTGTGTCCTCAGCCTTTTGCTTTGCTAAAGAGCAGTTGCAAAAAATCCAGATATTGAAGACTTGATGCAAGCGGGACAAGATCAGCCAGAGTACATTTACAGAGCAAGTTTGCACACTTGTAAAGATCTAACAGGTAAGAAGTGATTAAAATCATCATAACCATAGCATTCAGAATACTAGAAAAGGAGAAATGGATTTCTAATGGAAGCTAGATCTTCTTTCTGATTTATACCTATAGATGATTTAGAAAGATGATCACGTTTTTGAACAAACTGATGGCATATTTATCCTTCCCTTACCTCTCAAAATGCACACACCAAGCACAAACCTGTATGGCACTGTAAGTCAGGGGATTGGGAGCAGCTGTCTTACTGCTGAATTCTTCAAACCCATATTTATCCTATGGCAACATATTTGTTCAATATCTGTATCTTTTTGTCTCTTCCTGCTATGGTGTCAGACTGTGCTCATTTTTCCCAGGACAGCAACAATTTGTCCAAGTTACCAGTGCTGTCCCCACAGCTTATATGAAGTGCACCCATGCCAAGGTAGTTTGGATACCCAAGCTAAACTTGTCTTGCCCCACACAGCTATTTTTCACCCTGTTTAGAGCTCTGGTTCCACACTTACTGGACACCAACATCCAGACTTGCTCAGCTTGTCCAGACAGATAAACACTGGGCTCCTGTTCTGATCCTGATATTTTCTGGAGCACTGTGAGGGACTCTCTCCCTGTCAAGCTCTCTGCTCCTTACAGAAAGGGAGTGAGCCAGTAAGTTTAGAACCTCAGTGGCAGCAGACAGAAAGCTTTCCCATTTGCCTTGCATCCAGAATGGAATGGTACATTAGCTGGAATGTCTTGTCTCCTGGCAGTCTGGATTATAGCTCTAAACCCTCTCTCTTGCTTTTTGCTGTTTTATTATCTTTGGCATGTAAAGTGATCCCACAACAGGAGTGGTTATGCTTACAGCTCTGCCTTCAGTAGAATTCAAACTTACTCAAGCTTTAAATAGGAGATGTAATGAACCCCATCACTCTCCAGCCTCCCTAATGAGATTACCCAGCACACAGGGAGGGCTGGGCAATGAAACAACATGCTCTAACCAAAAGAAAGTCCATCTGAAACATATCCTGTAATCTGAAATACAAGACTATTCACAAATCAGGCCCTGATGCAGGTGCAAAATGGAGGGAAGAGGGAAGCAGGGAAAGTGAGCTTGCATGGCATGTTCCCCATACACCCAACAATGTTGCTGGAGGTAGAAAATGAGGCAATTTTCCTTATACAGAATATTAAACACCTCTAATAAGAAGGAGTGATCCCTGCCTTAAGTCTCAGACAAAGACAAATGAGGCTGGGGACTGAAGTGTAGAGGAAAAACTGAATCTCTTCTTAGTAGGGAGATGGACCTTTGGGCCTAGCTCTCCTGGGACAGACATAGCAGAAGGCAACACCCATGGAGCCCAAGGGTCTGCAGCTCTCCTGCCCAGGGAGCAGGAACCACTGTGGGAGAGCCTGCCCTGCTGGAGCCAGCTGTGGCTCCAGAGTGTGGTGCTGGTGAAACAGCTGTGTCATCTCCAGCAGGGACCCCATAACAGATGTCTGAACAGACAACCTGCTACTGCTGCTGGAAAACTGTGAATTTAGCTTTCAGGCATCAAGATAGGGATACTGTTAAAGTGAGCTACTCTTGCAGAAAAAAGAAAAAATGACTCAGAAAAGTTATATGAATGTATTACTGACATTGAACAAGACAAGTGGAGCACAACTATTACTGGTCTGTTGTGAAGAGTCACACCCTGGTTTTATTTTTCCTTCTCTGTAGGTATCCCCATTGCTGCTTACAGGCTGGAAATGACTCTGACACAACATGGTATTTCCTGGGATGACAGTGTGCTGGGTTAAATGAGACCAGCTACTGCAGCTTCCCTACTCCCTGAGCACTGAGTCCACAACAGATGAGCAAAACCCACTTCAGGCTGGGCTGGGAAGGTGAGGGAAAGGTAGATGTCACTGCTGGACTGACCTTCCTTCCCTCACCACACACAGTCAGGGCCACAGTGCAGCCACCCCAGCCCTGGCACTTTGCACTCAGGAGTGCAGCACCTGTGGGAACTGGGGGCTGGTGTCTTGTGGCCTTACAGAGGTTTCCTTCTGACATGAGAAATGGACTCTTCTTCCTGACCCTGGGCCCCAAAATCACAGACAAATCACAGACACCACACTCAGATTAAGTGTCCTCTGACTGGGAGGCATACCCAGGAGGAGATGGCACAAAGGCTTTGGCTTCAAAACTTTTGAGAACACAGATAATACAAGTTTTAAAACTGACATCTCGTTGCTTTTCCTTCATCTAGGTTTTTTATGCATCTCCATACCTCGTCTCAACACACTTCACGTCATTGGTCTGACAGTAAAGGAGCAGGTGATTTTGACATTTAACTTGCACTAGATTGAAGGGAAACAGCTGGTATTCAAAAGCTCTTTATTGCGAGAGACTCAGTGTTGCAGCTGAAAAGTGCTTATATTTATAATTTATAAAGATTGGTGTCTCGAGTTTAGAACGATTGCTTGTCATGTTTTCCTAGCCTTGCTATTTCTAACAAAATAAATGAGCAAACCTTCTTGTTTTAAATTACAAGTCCCTTAGTGTTTATAGAGGCCAAGATTCCTCCCCAGGACTGAGAAGGGAGAATCACTTTCCTATTTCACCCATGCTGGTTTCAGATGCAGTGTGATATTTTCACAGGAGGGCTGGGAATAAAAGTGGACAGTGTTGTTTGAACCTCAATATTTTGCCTGGCTCCAGAAGGATGCAGGTCTCCCTAAGCTATTTTTACACATGGTCCATCACTGCTATGGCTTCAGCAATGGTTTTATTTGCCACAAGAATTTTCCTTAAACATATATTCTTACTTTTCTGCACAGTGGGTTCTCTGTTGCAGTTTCATTGCTTTGCATAGCAGAATCCTGTAGATTCTGTTGAAGTTAAAGACTGCATGCTGTGAAAACCAAGCACATTCAGCACCCAAATTATAACTCTGAATTACAGCTATTGCCCAAACAACTAAATGTTGGATCACTGCCCGTATCAAACCTGGCTAGTCCAGCCTTGTTTTACTGATTCATCCAGGCATCTGCATCAGTGAGTCTGACATGGTGAATTTACAAATGAGAAACCAGGAATTTGTGACCAACACCCATGCTGTTTAACTGGACTGGTTATTTTTAAATTAATGAAAAACTATTTATTAAAGTGACAGAGGCAAGTCAGAACTACAGCTTGGTTGTGGTCAAAGTAACATGCTCTGATTTTCCCTGAACTTCTTCATAGAATCACCCAAGACCGCTGCTGTCAAATAAAGGACAGCTTCATTCTTTATTTGCACAAATCATGTACAATATTGTTCAACACACTGATTCATCTGATAGTGAGACCAAAATAATCCTATAGCACAGGTGGGCTGTGTGTCTCCAGTAGCACCCTCATGTCTCTAGTAATAACCTCAGCTTGAACTGCTTTAGAGACTGCAAAGAGCTGCACTGATGAGAAGTGCTCTCCTCTACATGGCATTTACCATTTCACCTCATCCACAGTTCTAAAACACCGGTTGTTTCATAAAATTAAGTTTTATAATTTTATACTGAAGTAAAACAGACTGTGCATCAATTTTTGACTTATACTGAAAAGCATAGGCATTTACCTTTCATATGTAGGGATATATACTGGATTTTTTTATTGCTGATGAATTATTTCCCATTCTGCTGGAGTGCAATACCTGCACGTGTTCATCTTTTTGTTCATCCGTACTGGGAATGCTTCTGGCTGGCCATGTTGCATCAGGGTTGCACAGAGAGGATTACCTGCATCAAGCAGGTGACCAGCCACCTGTGTCACTCACAAACAGCCTCTGCTCAGCATCTCCATGTCTTCCAGAGTGATGGGAGGAAGAGGTGGCCTGTAATGACTCCTCTCCATTACACATGCCCACAGACCCACTGAGGAAAAGACTCTCTCACATCATCTTTTCCCTTTCTGAGGAAGAAAGCCCATACACACCTACAGCTTATCTCCCTTCTGAAGTAGTACAGCTCAGGCTGCTTTTCTGGGGTGTCTGTGGTTCTTACCAAAACTGTCCCCACATATGCCATGAGGACTCAGCTTTGTGCAGAGGAGGTGTCTGTTTCTGCAAGGGCAATGGCAAGGGCAGGCAAAGCAGTGATCTCCTGTTACTGTGCATTCTGCTCTGTGACCCCCAAACAGACAAGCAGTTGTGCCCTTGGCCAAGTTCTCTTCTCCAGCAAAACCACCAGGGATTTGTACTCACTCCAGCTGGACAAACATGGTGTGAATGGAAGCAGAGCTCTTTGTCTCCAGCACTGAACCTCTCTTTCCTTCCCATGCCACCAGCACTTAAAAAAGCACTCATGAAAATGAGCAAACCCAACCTGCTAAATTGAGGTAGGGCTTTCAAATGAGAAGTGGCCATTGAACCAAGAACTTCAGATGTGCCCTGCCTGAAGAAAGCACCAGTGACAACCACTGTTCTGTAAGAGCTGTAGAGAGGCAGAGAATGGAGGAAGGCAGGCATCAGGGAATAACTGGAAACTTGTCTTGCTACTGCTGTAGTACACATTGGCCATGGGGACAATAAAGCTCTCTATGAAATGACAGTCAACCAAAGAATTTCAGAGAGGCAAAGCAGGGAGCACAAGATGCTGGGCATCTGAAAAGGGCTGTGCTCAACTTTTCTGAAGTGGGCTGTTATGGGCTAGGTGAAGACAAAGCACAGGAAGGATCTGCAGGTCTGCCCATCCCACAAGGGTTTGGCCTGAGCCTCCCTTTGCTGGCCATGCCATTCTCTGGCCATATGACACAATCTGTGCTTAACTCAGGAATTGGGCTCCCACATGCAGGGGAAGCTGAGAGGTCCCCCCTATTCACAACTCCAGTCATCAGTGGTTTCAAGACCTTTTGGTACTCAGGGTGTCCCCTGATGCAGTGGTCCTGCTCTCCATTTGCCCTGGGGTAGATGAACCCAACATCACACTCATTCTGGAGAGATTTAAGCCCAGAAAAACTCAGCCTGTTGGCTGAAGCCAGAGCAAAAGTCCATCTTCTCTCTCAGGAGTGGCAATAACTTTACACTCTCTCTCCTGTCTAGATCAGAAACAAAAAGGGAAAAGAGAGGCATGCAGGTAAACATGGAATACAGACCAAATGGGATGCATTGCTCTTTCTATCTTTCAACAGGAAGAGACCTTAGAGATATCAAGAAGCAAATTCTGAGCTTGGTGTCCTTTGGTTTGTAGCTGAACCGCAAAACACAGCAATGTTCATAAGTTGGTGATGCATTCCCAGTCACTGTGCACTGCAACGGTCCCAAGCTCCCACTTCCCATACACTGTGCTTTCTCCTCAGCAGTGCTGGTGTATGAGGACAGAAGCTGTTTATGGATTTATGGAGAAGAATTTGTTTACAAAGATGATGCACAGCTGGCTCAAGTGTGTGTGGTGAACCCATCTGCACAGTGAAGTTGTGAATCAAGGTTCCCTGCAAAGTCACAAAACCCTTTGCCACTGGGCTTCAGAAAACACTTCATCACATGTATGGAGGTTCCCCAGGATCAGGACACAGGGAATCATAACTGCTTTCATGTAAAGTGAGAAAATCACTTTGTTGTTACTTTTCTTGTACTACTTACCAACTTCCTCCCTGATCTTTGCAAGCTCGACTCCTAACTCCTTTATTTTCACAAGGGCATTTTCATTCTGTTTAAGGAAAAAGAGAGAGAAATATGTATAGTACCCAGGTTTATCCCAGATAAGCACTTTCACATGTTCATTTAGTAAAGCAGATTAGATTGATTCCTCCTCCTACTTTTTTGTTGTTTTTTTTTTTTGGGGGGGGTGGTGGGGATGGTTTGGGATTATAATGAACTCATTCAGTTTTTAAATCAAGCTTAGGAGCCACAACTCGCTGGCTACAAATACCTTGTGTGTCTACAAATACATGTACACACCCTCACGTGCACATGACAGTGGAGAATATTCTGTTTACTCCTATGTGTCTAAAAAGACATCTGTATTTTTTTATAACTTTGTGGTCAGCCTGAGTACCATTTATGGATGGACTGCATGTAAAAGATGGATTTATTAAAACTGTTATTTTTTTCATCTATTTAAGCCTGCATTTAACCATCTCTAATCATATTAATATGTTCACAGAGTCAAACTTGCAGAGCAGATTGCTGCACTCACACCATTCTATGCATGGTGAGCATTCCTGTCCAAACACCACTAATAACCTGATGCTCATGCCTATCTCCACACATCTATTTCTGTGATTTTATTTATTAGGGTTCCTTTCCTTGACTAGTCCCAAAAGAAATCTGAATATTTAAGGAGCAAAACAGATGAATTGGCTAAAGGAAAATCAAAACATATTTACATAAGCAATGTTAAGGTGTTACTACCAAAATGCAAGGACTTTGATAGCAGCTTTCTGACTAGTGCTGTGCAAACTGACAAACAAAATTCTTCTCTCCACTCACTGGAGTCTGATTTAGTACAATAAATCCCAGCATAGGGGTTCAATCATATGGGCACATTAAATTGGGATGTATCATAAATCATATTAGAAAGCAGACAAAGGAATGTACCCTGCTGGGAAGATCACTAATGATTAATAAAACTAGATCAGGTTACTATAAATATGTCTCATGTTAGAAAAGGTCAAGAAACCTTTAAGGACACTACAGAAAAATCATATTTAAGAGAAAAAGAAGCACGGTAGTAAATTGAATTAAAAGGAGTCCTAGAAACCAAATCTTTCTGTATTAAGCAAGCAAGGCTAATGAAAATCTAGGGCACAGACAGGATTAGTTTGGCTGCAGGATGCATAACAGGTAAGATAGCAAGTCAGTTCTATATTACAAAAATGAAAGTGGAAAAACCCCCAACATTTCAGAACTTAATGTTTCTGTGTATTTTTCCTGCACCTGACTTTTAACTCCATTAAGAGAAGTAAGACAACTTTATTTCTGGTAATACCAGAATAATACATTCTGGAATTTGAATTAATCCTTTACATATTGCCCTTTTGGGGTGATTTCCACCAGATCCAAAGGACACACTTTCCAGAAAGTTTGCTGTAAATGGAGTGATAAACTGAACTGATTTGAGGGCCTTGAAGGCTTGAGGAGACCCAGATGATCTTTCTTATTCTTATTCTTATGCCCTGGAGACCCAGGGCATCTTTCTTATTCAGTTATGAGAAGAAGCCAGGAATGCAAGGCCTGGCTCCTCCAGGCTCCATCCCCTGCTGAGTAATGCACAGGAGGCTGTGTGCCAGGACTGCAGACTGTCCAGTCCTGATCAACTGCATTAGGCTCAGAACAAAATTATGTGGCTTCTTGTGGACTTCTTTTTCCTACTTAGTCAAAAAGTTGTAAGGGAAAAAAAAACAACAAACAAAAAAAACCCAAAAAAACCCCCAAAAAACCCCAAACAAGCAAAAAAACCCCCAAAACCCCTACAACAACAAAAACAAACAAACAAACCTCCAAAAAACCAAAACCAAACCAAACCAACAACAAAAACAAACAAACAAACCCCCAAAAAACCAAAACCAAACCAAACCAAAACAACAACAAAAATAAATAAATAAAAAACAACAAAAAAACCCAACAAAAACAAATAAACAAACAAGAAAACCAAACCCAAAAAACCAAAAAAGCCAACAAAGTCCAGATAAATATAGCCTGGTATATTAAAAAATCAGATCCCTTCATACAGTTTCCCAAACCAGAGGAGTAAGGCTTCCCCTTTTGGGGAATACCATTGCATCTTCCCATCTGTTTACGGTCTGTTTAACTCACTGGAGTCATTTTAAGAAGTGCTCTTGACAGACTGCCAGGCCTGGTGCCCTTGAAGGCGTGTGCACAGGGATATACCAGATGCAGGACTTGCAGATGGGAAGCACCCACTCAGATTACCAGCTCTCGTTCTTTGAAACAAAAGCCACTCAAAGCAAGGGAGCTCTGCACAAATCATTACCGGCACCTACAGGTAAGCAGAACTCAGTGGGATTGTTACTATTCTCTTTACATGAAAAGAATTAAAAGCAAGTAAAAAACCTACTCTTTTGGGAGAAAAAGTGTTTCAAATTTTGATCCCCCATAAGAAATATTACAGGCTCCACATTTTACGTGATGTTTTATCTTAGATAAAGTTTTCATTACCCTCAAGGACACTTGGTGGTGGCATCCTCTCCAAAAATGGGGAGAATTGCCATGGCAGCAGCTTAAAAATGCTGTCCCATAACTCCAGCTCCAGCATGGACACCGACCCACCAGGGCAGCAGGAGTCACCTCTGCCTCCCACCATGCTGGGGCTGTGGTTTCCAGAGCAGAGTAGCCCCTGGGGCTACCTCGGGCAGCCAGATCAGCACAGCTCAGGTGCCCTCGCTGCCATTTTACTGCTCTGCCAATACCTCTTGCATCGTGTTTTATTTTGGTCAGAGCTTCCTGCCTGCTCTTCAGGACCTCATACTTAAGTTTCCTGGGAGACCAGATGTGCAAGGGTTCCCCTCAGTGCCAAGGCCTCAAGTAGGCCCTCTTTCTCAAAGGGTTCCTCTTGAGAGCAACAGCATAAGTCCTTATCTTCCTCTTGTGGAAGAGAAGCAAGGTGCACTTTTGGCTGAACATCAAATCAGCCTCACGGTTTCCTGGATGTGCAGTGAACTCACAAATCCCCAACATCTTCTGTAACTGCAACCTGCTTGGGCAGTGTGACAGGATAGGTTTGGACTGCCCATGTTCCTGCGACACTGTAAACATGACAGCAGTGCAAAACAAAAAAAGCCCCTGCTTGTTATCATCAGTGTGGCTCTGCAGATAACCAGCACTCCACTGTCAGCGTAGCCAGGGAGCTGGGAATGCCAGCGCTAAGGAAACCAAACATTACAGTAGAGCAAATCTGGATCGGACGTCGGAATGTAAAGCTATCACGTTCAGTGCTGAGATTCCTATACATCCACTGTCAAAACATCAAAGCAATTCAAAAATTCACAAGCACACAAGGAAAGCTTCCCCAAAAAAAATGGATAAGAAACCAAGTCCAGAGGATGTCCCATTGGGTTAATCAGTCTTCATTAATATTTATCTCAACAAAGTATTGGAAAGAGAAGACAGGGTAAGCAGCTGCCCTCCCAAGATTTTTGTGTCTGCTAAGGCTCACCATATCAAAGGAACTTTGTAGGGATTCTCCACTAGGTCACCACTTGGAGCTGAGCCATTGAGGGTGAGCATCCAAAGGCTAAATCTAACTTTGGTTTAATAAGGTTCATTGATTGTACACATTTGTTTTCAGTAGGTGAAAAGATCAGAGACCTGGTAAGGAGAATGTGCAAATATCCACTATTTCCAAGAAAAAATATTGCTTTGCTGTGATCTGAAATTCCTTTTTTTTATGCCCAAAAATGTGAAACCAAATCAGTACGTTTTGCACAAATTAAAATGTCGCATTTACTTTTCATGTACTTTTAATGAATGATGGACTGCATTACTTTTTAGAAAAATGATGACAAAGGCCTTCTGTTGGCTGCATCCCAAGAAATTACTCTGATAGTGAAGTAATTTTCATAAAATAAGATTACTCTCATCATGGAGATGAAGAAAAACTTCTTCCTCATTCCTGAACTCTGCAACATAAAGATTAAGTCTAGTGTCTAGAGTATGTCCCACCTCCTCAGACAGAAAAGTAGAATGAAACAGGTAGAATGATATGTTTGCCCCACTGCTCTGTTGAATAGAAGACATAGTAGCAACTCTTTTTCCTATCATCAGCTCCATAGCATACAGACCTCCCAATATTTCTCTTGTGAAAGGCTTGATGTTGGACAGCATTTCAGCAAGTGAAACAGACACTGAAAATGGCACATGTGAGTTCTCCATTCAACCCAAAACATCCTGAAGATGGACTAAGGCATGACCTACAGTGCAACAGCTCCAGAAAACAAGGCAGGTAGTTAGGCAGGTAGGCAGAGGTGTAGGAAGAAGGCAGGAATTTGTACAATTAAATAACAGTGGCCAAACCTATCACTGTAGCTCAGAAAAAAATCAGCTGAATTTAGATATAACCACATGCAAGGACCTAGAAAAATAACTTGGTAAGGAGACGTCATAACATGGACCTGAGGATGGGCAAGATGCTGGTGTTGTCCAAAGAGATTAAGAGAGGAAGTAGTGATGAAAGCCTGTGGGCAGGGGCTGAATGGGGCACTGGGTCACCTGATCTCATTGAAAATGTTCCTGCTCATTGCAGTGGTCTCGGACTAGATGATCTTTAAAGGTCCCTTCCAACCAAACTTCTGTAATTCTGTGGTTCTATGAAAGGCTCTGCTTTAGTTCCATGGAGCTTCAGATGACAGGCAGACATCCTCAAGGAGACATCATCAGGGATACAAGTCAAGATTTTACCTTGGACCAGGAATAATTGAGGGATGAGGAGGCAGACTTGAGGTTTGTCTTAGACCCTCTCTCCTCCGAGAGCTATAACTGAGACATACTAATGAATTAGAAATACTAATTAAGTAAACCTCCAGGTGCTTTTTAACAATAGTAAGTCCATAGTAATAGTAGGTCCATCACAGAAATGGAAATGGGTCAGATCAGGCAAGGAATGTCAGAAAATTGCTCAGACCCACATAGGAAGTCAGCAGCAGCTAGGAAGCAAACATGGGAGCCTGGAGTTGCCTTCCCAAACTGACATATCAACTTACATGTTTGCTCATATTCTAAGATCCAAACGTATGTACAGTGTCTCCACTGTACAAACACTTCTCAGTTCTCTACAGTATCTCCTAAATACTCTCTGCACACAGATGCTCTGTGGCACTTGTTATTAAAACTGCTCCTCCAGAACAGCTGTCTTCCATGCAGAGCTTTAAAAATACTAAAAAAAAAAAAAAAATAAATTCCCTGACCTGCAAATGATGCTTAGTCACTGTTGTGCTGTATTCAGACTTCCCTGTGGCAAGGTGTTATACTATAATTGGAAAGAGAATCATATACATTGGGAATTCTCTTGTACCAAAAAATATTTCTGATGATGCTTGTAGAAGTAATAACTGAATCCCAGTGTAGCTGATACTCAAAATTACCTACAGTCTTCCTTTAAAAAGGGGTGTTTTAGTGCTGCTGTTCAATCATGCTGGTTGTCAGGTAATCCTTCCTCATAACACCCTTTAGGTTGAAGTTTACAAGCACTTAGGTATTCCACAGTGACTGCACTTTGCCAAGTTTTATATTAACCCACACATTTTTCTTAACCAGGTTAGTAGCATATCTCAAGCTATATTTGAACTCCTATTAAGTAAATGGGAAACACAATCAGTTTTTCATTTAACAGTTATATGAATATATCATAAAGTCAAACTCTAACAGAATACACTGCACAAACATGTGTTTCTGCCAAGATATTTTTCTGTACTTCAAATTATATATGCATTCTTTCACTTTTCTGTACATAAAACCCAGACAAATTTCCAGAAGAATAATGGCAAAAGCTGTGCGTTCAAAGTATCCCACAACTTCCATTGCATGTGCCATTTTCCTGCTGCCTGTAGCTGTGTACTTACTTCTGCACTGGCATTTCTCGCATTAACCGTTTTGGTGTCTAGGAATGTGTTTGATTTAGAGTCACACAAACATAAGAAAACAGGTAGTTTTCTCTTGTTTCACTTCTAGACTGGAGGATCATTCCTCTGTTGGAGATGTGAAACTTTAGGACAGCTAGAGGCTGAATAATCTCCCTTCAAACTTTAAAGTTTTCTTTATAACTTGTACTCCACACGGCTATTAAAAATGTAAGAAAAGCAGAGCAAAGTATCAAACCGACTGTTGCTACAGAAGCTGCCAGCAGTCCCTCCTTGTTTCACCAGCATCCAACCCTTCCATTTAGACTGCAGGATAAACTTATGTAAGGCACTGCAGTGCATGAGAAAGCGACACTTAGACCTGTCCCTGGTGAAGGGGAGATCAGCGCACTGCAAACAAGCCGAGCATCGCTCCCCTCTCCGCCACCCGGGAAGCGCATCCGCCACCGACCCCAGCGAGAAGCAGCAGCACAGGCTCAAACACGGCTACCATCCTTTCCTTTCGCTAAAGGATAGAAAAAAGAGGCAAAAGTACCGTCTCGTCCTCGCACAGAGAGGGGGGAAAACACGTGGAGCAGCACTTGCCCATCCTGGCAGGACAGCCACCCACCGGACCGGCAGCCGCCGGACTGCCGCCAGCCTGGCCCGGAGCCGGAGGAAGAGCCCCGGGCGGTGACACTGTCAGAAAGGGATGTCACGTCCCTGCGCGCCCAGACCGGCCAAGGGGACTTGTCAACCTGATGCCTCCCGGTGCGGCGGGGGATGCCGGGGACGCAGCGCCGGGAGCGGGGAAAGGCGGGTGCCGCGGGGCGGGCGGCTGCGGAGCCCGGCGGGTTCGCCCCCCGGCAAGCGCTGCCCGCTCCCCGCCCTGCCGCCGCACCGCTGCTCGCCCGCTGGATCCGGCCTCTCCCGAAAAAGGTTGCTCCGGCTGGCAAAGGCTTGCCCACTGCGGGGCACGTCCAGCAGCGCCATCGCAGGGAAGCGCCGGGGCGGGCGGCGGCCGGGACGGGGCTGGAAACTTCGCAGCGACAGCCCCAAAGGCGCTGAAATTCGAGACGGAGCCTGAGCTCTCAGCCGGGGCGCCGCTGGCTGCTCCTCTTCGTGCCGCATCCGCAGCCACTGATCGCCGTAGTCCCCGTCCTGCGCACCCGCTGGGA